>HG992295.1:15562500-16162500 GCA_905220595.1 Spilosoma lubricipeda
CAAAATGTACTAGGATATGTATAGTCAAATAGTTTAAAATTGACGCATCAAAAATTAGCATTATACTTAAAAAATAAATTTGGGACAAAATGATAAAGAAAAAAAATGCAATAATATTGAAAGAAACTTCTTAGCCTCTCAAGTGTCCAACGCCATCTCACGGCCGCGGTGACACTCTAGCTTAGCTTAGCTATATTAGCTGAAATGTCGCGCCGCGCCAAGTGCGCGACATTTCAGCGAATATTAACCTACTCTTATAGTTAGTCTAATTCTTATAGTAACTATAAGAGTAGGTTAATTTTAATTCTTTTAAAGCTTAATATAATGTATTTAAAGTAAATACCGCGCAATAGAATGTGATGATAAACAAGGACAATAATATATTTCCGTTCACCATTATTCAAGGTAGTAGAGCCACGCTGATTTCAGCACGAGTGGGCCGGCTCGACCGGGGCGGTACTACCCTCGCACAGAAGATCAACCTACACTGACACCATTCGTATTGTCGTGTTTCGTTGGTGAGTGCGAGACCGGAGGCCCAATGATGCAGAAGCACCTCAATAGTCTACAACAGTGTGGATGTCGATCCACACTGTTGTAGACTATTGAGGTGCTGCCTCGAGTATTATGACCAACTACTTTTGGATTCTGCTCATACTTTCCATAAGCTTGATAGGGTCACTTTGACAGTCTCATACACCTTTTATAAGATGTCGATGTGATCATTTAACACCTAACACATGTGGGCGTGGCTCAACCGGAGTGATACCACGGCCTCATAGCACACCGGTGTTAAGTAACTCTTTTGTTGCTCTTCACCGAGTGAGTGAGGATACCGGACGCATTTGGGACTGTTGAATTTCACGTGTCCGTCGTTTGCTCCTATACCATGAAAACTCGGATGATGTATACATTGTTTTATGTTATAATATAGTAACTTTAGTTAAAAATGGATTTGGGTGACATATTCTTTACCAATGAGTAGTTTGTAATATAATATTATAATAAATAGTTCTAAATATATTTAACAGTCAAATGTAAAGTTTTTAGATTATAGGTAGTTTAGGTCAACAAACTCAATCAATCTTTACCGAAGAGTAGTGTGTAATATATAAATATAAGATAATATTGAACTAGTGTTATGTAGAATTAAACGTACATTACGAAACAAATGACTCAGAGTTTCAAAATAGAGAAGTACCATTGTCTGTACTACACGGCAAAGTTTGCTATATAACCACTTAAAATAAAATCAAATTCACTGCATATAGCTATATAAATATACCAAATATTTTCACGCATTCAGCAATCTACTATAATAAACAACTCGTAAACAGCTCCATTTATTTGTAGTTGTGTAAAAATAGTATTGCACCTCCATTCACGCGCATGATTTAAGTAAGTTAACGTAACCGTTCAACTTCTGTCAAAATTGGTTCTGTTCTGCCTCTGTTGGTGCTAATAATAACAACAGTACGTTCCGTGTGATGACCAATCAGAACAGTGGGTGTTACTACCCCTTTTCATCCCGTGGGAGTCGCAAGAGCCGCCAAAGTTAATAAAATACGAGGTAACAAGACAACTGCAAAGCGAAAGGAACATTGACACAAATCTAATGCCAACGCGTCATAATGGTATAGAAGGCGTAAACTTCCTTAAGCTATGGGATATGAATTTAAGTATAATGTAGGAATATATTAGGAGATTAAATTCAACAATAAAACAGGAAACCTTAAAACACAATCATGGCCCAAAATAGTATCTTGTCTCTAAAAGTTTATCAAAGTACAAGATAGTTATCATTGGTCCCATTATTGAGATAAAACTAAAATGGCTAGTGAACTATTTTCCACAACTTCAATATTTTGAGTATAGTGATCTTTTAATGTAAGACAGTTTTTAAAATAATTGAGATTGATAACAACAGTGTCACAGAGCGCCTCGTACCTCGGATTAGGTAATACCCAAAAGGCTACTAAGAACATGTTTGACGTACAATAAAAATATTGAATTTGTTGAACTTAAGAGGACTTTACATAATATAGTAACACCAACGGCCTTTATTTATCTCTAAAGTTGTACAAATTATGTGTGGAGTATTCTTTTTCGTTTATAAATAATAATAAAACACAATTCCTTAGCAGTTAACTTAAAAATAAAATAAATAAACATTTCGGATGTCTAACACACAACACCATCTAGTCCCAAAGTAAGCAGAGTTTGTATTGTGGGTACTGGTACTTATACACTTTTTTTTGTAAATACATACATATCAAACGTAGAAAACACCCGAACTCCGAAACAAATATTTGCAGATCATACAAATATATATTTATTATTATTAAAAATATTTATTTATTATTATTTATTTATTTATTATTTACTACGGTCCTGACACACCTCTTCTGCTCACTTGTAACTCTTGACCTACTACGGGGGAGAAACGTGTAAACGTATGTTTACACGTGACCGTCGTTGGTCACCCTACCATGAACACACGGGGATGTACGCAGTAGCAGTCCGATCAATAGGATTATATTATAACTAGCTGACCCACGCAACCTCGTTTGCGTCTCCTATTGCCCGTAGCGTGATAATTTTCCTCCGTTTTTGAATCATTTTTCATTGGTGCTCCGCTCCTATTGATCTTAGCGGACCAAATGTTTGTATGATCTACAAATATTTGTTTCGGAGTTTGGGTGTGTTCTATCTATAATATGTATGTATTTACAAAAAATAGTTTATATGTATTTGTATCAGTTGTCTAGTACCCCATAACACAAGCTCTGCTTATCTTGGGACTAGATGGCGTTGTGTGTTTAGATGTCCGAAATATTTATTATTATTATTATTATATATAGACTATAGCCTTCCTCGATAAATGTACTATCCAACACTAAAGATTTTTTAAAATCAGATCTGTGGTTTCTGAGATTGGCACGTTCAAACAAACAAACTCTCCAGTTTTATAATATTAGTATAGATATAGGTAGTTTAGAACTTAAGATTAATCCCGATGCAGTCACTTCTTTACCAATGAGTAGTTTGTAATATATTACTTATAAGATAATATTACATTAAGTGTACATTAAAAAAGACATGATGGAAAGCGATCTCAAATAGTTAGGTTCGGTCATATGTACGACACTGAATTTGTAAATAGTGTACTTGTTCAATAACGCTCATAATGATCTCATCGATGTACATAACTACACACTTGGAGACAGGTGCCATATTGTATTATCAAAAGTAAAAAAAAAATCGTCTCCATATCATCATATCATAGATAAACGGTACTTACTTCTAGAAGATATATTCACCAAAAAAAAATATTATAAAAACATTTAACCCGAGTGCTTAGAAGTAATGAATTTTGCCATGTTTTGAAAATTTATGTAGCCTATCTCACTACCACGAGTCTGATGAATTCAACGACACCTCATGTGTCAAAAACCGTGCATGAAGGGCATGTAAACGTCATGGACATACATGCCCTCGTACATAGAAACGCTCGAAAAACAAACCCCTCCTTCTGAAGTAGTTCTTTAGGAAAAAAATAAGACTATCTACGGTATGTGTAGAAAAGTGTGTACCCATGTTATTAATTATTCTTCGTATATAAAAGAACAACATTTCTATCATTCATACTTCATCCAGTATGTACCGAATCTTTACAGGCATTCAGGAGTTAATTCAATAACCAAATCATAAACAAACATTAAAAACATAAATATTACCTAAAAATATAACTCTTTAAAAGTTTATCAAAAGTAAAGGGTAGTTCTCATTTGTCACTTTATTGAGATAAAACTAAAATGGCCAGTAAACTATTTTCCACACGTTCAATATTTTGAGTATAGTGCTCTAATATCATACAGAATTGAGGATTAAAACAACACCATTTCAGAGAGCCTCGTACCTCACTAGAGGTAATACCCAAAAGGCTATCAAGAACTTATTTGACGTACAATAAAATATTGAATTTGTTGAACTTAACAGCACTTTACATCTGATAACAGCAACGGCCATTATTTATCTCTAAAGTTGCTCCGTGAATAAAGCTAATGGTGACATTTCTACTGTCACAGATATGACATGCATACAAAATGTCACGTTTGTCAAATTACAGTTTTATGTTTTACTAGCTGACCCACGCAACCTCGTTTGCGCCTTATATTGCCCGTAGCGTGAAAATTTCCCTCGTTTTAAACATTCTTCATTGTTGCTCCGCTCCTATTTAGCGTGATGATATATACCCTATAGTCTTCCTCGATAAAT
Organism: Spilosoma lubricipeda; assembly: GCA_905220595.1. Lineage (NCBI taxonomy): Eukaryota > Metazoa > Arthropoda > Insecta > Lepidoptera > Erebidae > Spilosoma > Spilosoma lubricipeda. Next base: position 15,566,779 of record HG992295.1, read on the forward strand.
GGACTATGCAACACCGAAAGAATTTTTCAAATCGGACCAGCGGTTCCTGAGATTCAAACAGTGAGTGTTCAAACAAACAAACAAACTCTTCAGCTTTATATATTAGTATAGATTTGTATAGATGTAGTATAGTTTAAAATTTTAGATAAACACAAAAGCCAGTACTTCAATTCTTTACCAATAAGTAGTTTGTAATGTATAATTTTAAGAGAATATTACATAATTTACAATTAATTATATTTATTATTTATGAACAATACAGTAATAAACAAAATAAATAAAAGAACAACTTTGCTATCATAAATAAATTAAATTTTACTTCATGTAGTATGTACCGAATCTCTTCAAGCTTTTAGGAGTGTATTTCCATAAACAAAATCATATTTATACAAACATGAAACGTGAAACATTACACCTCATATGATCGCAGTCATGTAAAAGTGATATCACCCCTTTATTCAAGCGTATGAGTTAATTCATCGTTACCGTTCAACTTTTGTCAAAAACGTCTGTCTCGAGATCATCTCCAACGAACAACTGTTAAAACTAATAATAAAACTTCACGCTCCGTATAATGAGTGTGTGTCAGAACCTATTAAAAGACCAAAACTACGAGTAAACAACACTGAGAAAGAAATCTTGACTCAAACCCAATTCTAACCCGTCAGAGTGGAATAGTAGGCCCAAAACCTCCTCTAGATATGAGTTATTTATAGTAATACATAAAGCTGAAGAGTTTGCTTCTTTGTTTGAACGCGCTAATCTCATGAATTACTGGTCTGATTTGAAAAATTATTTCAGTGTTAGATAACCCATTTATCGTGAAAGGATATATACCGTCATGCTAAGCCCTACAGGAGCGGAGCACCAATAAAGAATGTTACAAAAACGGGGGAAATTATCACACTACGGGCAATAGAATACGCAAACGAGGTTGCGTGGGTCGGCTAGTAACTTATAAAATAGAATTGTATAAGAAAATCTAATTCACTAATATATAAAGAATTTTAAAAAACATTACCTTGGCCTCAAAATTATATCTTCTCTATATTTTTTTTTTTGTAAAAGCAAGTTATCATTTGTCCCATTATTGAGATAAAAATAAAATGGCCAGTAAACTATTTTCCACAAGTCCAATATTTTGAGTATAGTGCAGTATTATGCAGTTTTGAAGGAATTGAGGTTGAAAATAACACCATCTCAGAGCGCCTCGTACTTCAGTTAAAGTCACCCAAGGCTCAAGGCCGAGGTTACACCCAAAAGGCTATTAAAAACATGTTTGACGTACAATAAAAATATTGAATTTGTTGAACTTAAGAGGACTTACATAATATAATAATACCAACGGCCTTTATTTATCTCTAAAGCTGTACAGATAACGTGTTGAACATTAGTTTTAATAATTACATAATTCAAGAAGTAAACTTAGTATACATTTATCTACATGAAATCAAAAGATAATCATTAAATAATAAAAAGATTCTTAAAGCCCGTGTGTTGTGTTGTACCAAAACTACTGTTACTATTATCCACATCAAAGCAATTATCTCCAGAACACGCTCAAAGAAAACTTCCACCAACTTTTACCAACCACATTTGAATGAGTCTCATGGTGGGCTTTCTACGATCAAAGACATAACCTTCGCATGTATTATCACGCCCACAAAGGACATTAATAAACCAGCACTACATGAAAACATATTTAGATAGGCACGAGGTTCTGCAACTTCTCTCCAACCTCATGCTGGTGTACCTGTCACATATGTCGTGGGAGAGCCATACTGCGCCCATATGGGCCGGTTCGACCGGAGTCATACCACGGCTTCACAGCAAATCGGAGATAAGCAGCTATTACGTTGCTCTTCACAAATTGAGTGGGTTACCGGAGCCCACACCATCTCCCTCGCCCTCATTGTGGTGGAGGGACTGAAGGGGCAGCAACGCACTTGTGACTCACACATGACCGTCTTTGTCCCCTATACCATGAACACGAGGATGTGCGCAATAGCAGTCGAATCAATAGGATTATATTAAGTATAGTTTAGGTAAACCCACGAGCTGTCTCATTCATTCTTTACCAATGAGTAGTCTGTAATATATAATAATAAGATAATATTATATAATTTAGTATTAAATGTACCTTACGAAATACATGACACAGACGATTTCTAATAATTAGGTTAGGTCATATGTACGACACTGAATTTGTAAATAGTGTACAGTTATTCAATAATGCGCATAAAGATATCATCGATGTACATAAGTCCCGCACGTGGAGAAAGTTGTTACAGGTGTTTTATCAAAACTACAAAATCTAGCAGATTACTCATCAAATTCGAAAACTAAAAGTATGTAAGGTGTGTATAGAAAAGTGTGTATCCATGGTTTTAAATTATTCTATGATTATAACCAGAAAATAATTGGAATTAGATATAACATTGTGGCGACTTCCACATACAGCCCAACAGAAACATACTACAGCGCCATCTACCGAAGTTACACTGAACCACGGAGTAACGTACAATACAAAGAAACTACCAATCCTGAATCGCGCAATAGAAGTTCTCGTGCCGTTTAACATATACACAACATCAACCATGGGGCAGTGGCCCGCCAGGTATGATCACCTCGCCTGGTCGGAAGATCCTCCCTTTGTGTTAGAGGGACAAACCGTTCCTCCACAAAATCAAATCAATAAAAGAATAATTTATCTGTCAGAAATATACATAATTTTACTACATGTAGAAGATACTAAATCTGTTTAAGAATTCAGGAGTTTAGTTCACTAAAGAATGTCATAAACATACATTAAACCAGAAAATAAATAAATAATAATAATAAATATTTGGGACATCTAACACACAACGCCATCTAGTCCCAAGCTAAGCAGAGCTTGTGTTATGGGTACTAAGACAACTGATACAAATACATATATACTTTTTTTTTCTAAACACATACAAATGATTGTATAAATAAAAGAACAACCTTATTGTCTTAAAACTAATTTAAATTTACTATGTTAGTATGTTATAAATCTTTTTAAGCATTCAATATAAAATAACCATAAACACACATACTGAGAATAAAACACTAGATAAGTTGTATAGCAAAAATAAGCGAAAAATTAAGACCGAACGGCCGAAGATTAAGGTACTGTGAGGTGTGACCACTCTCTGTTCTATCAAAGAAATACAAATCATCAAAACATCATTAGAAATACAAGCTCAGTATTGAGCAAAAACATAAATTTCGATAAACCAATGTTATCATGGCAATTATTTGAAAAGACGTGAGTTTAACATTCCTACAAGTAATAAATGTATAACAGAAAAAAATATTTTAAAGATTTATAATCAGTAATGAACATAGAAAAAATATAGTAAAAAAAAATTGGTGATATAACTTAACGTAGTTTATTTTTGTAAAGATTCCCTCCACGGTCCTATAATTTTTCTTTTGAAACAAAACAGTTTGTATATAACTTTTTACGGAGGGTAGGGGAGGGGGGAATCTTCACACATTCAGATTTCAGATTCACGTACAAAAACAATCGCCTGTCACTACTAACTCACATAAATATTAAAACAAAACATTAATATTCAAATTCAAAATCATTTATTCAATTAAGACACTAAGTGACATTTATGAACGTTAAATTGAAGCTGCAGTTAAAAATCATAGATCGACACAAACAGACGCCACAGCATGTGCTGTGTTGTCAAGGTAAATTAGGCGAAAACACCAAAATCTACTGCCTGCATGTGTCGATCCATAACTTCCAGTTTCCAAAATGCGTAGAGCCTCACGAGAAGAATACTGGCAAAGACACTCATGTCCACTCTTTTCAAAGTCAGATTTTCAGGAACAATAGTGTTAGTATTACATGTAAGGTAAACAGGATGCAAGCTGTTGCTATCTGAATTTCCTTTTACTAAAATGCTCCAAAATCTAATGCACTAACAAAAAAAGAAAAATCACTCATCGATAGCGTTAAAGGTTTTAGTCTATTAAACATAGAAATCATTCAAGGTGCACATTTACTTACAATCAGTTACAAAATCTGCTGTTAAAAATAATTCGTGACTAAGATTAAAAGGCTACAGTTGCAGTTGAACGAACCAAAATAATAGTATGTCTAAAGCATCGCTGACTAGGCCGACCAATCACCCCAAGCAGCACCCGTTCACGAGTATGACGCATGGACCAGCCATCATCTCCTTTGCCATATCAGAGGGAAAGAAACGACCCGTCCCACGACGACACCGCAAGCAATGACATTTTAGTGAGCATGACAAACCATAGTCGAGATACTGATAAAAATCACTACTAATTAAATTACCATGATAATCGCCACGCATTACCTTCAACTAACAATTTGTTGAACAACAATTTCAATCAACAATTTAAACACAATTTGACGAACACATAAATACATAACAATATAACGCGTAGGCCCATTTGGGCTTATAATTTGACAGAGAGGTAGGAACGCTTGCGTATGACTACTCCCCACCGTATTGATCTATGTTTGTTTATTTGAACATCTCAGATCAAATAAAAAAGTTAGATTACGCACGGGATCGTTCTAGTTGAAGCAAAAAAAGTAGCGTAGTTCCAAGTAAACACATGCGTTAACCCACTAACTATGCTATAAACTACGCTACTTTTCGCCAGTATCGTACAAGTGTCGACAACTTGTAGGATACTGACGAAAAGTAGTGTAGTTTCTTAGCGTGTACTTTTTTTACTTCAAAATTTTGATGACCTTTCCGAGAAGCCAAAGAATCAAAGGGATTTTTCACCCCGTCGATAAAATGTATATAATTGTATATACTCATAATATATAGTATTTATTTAGGTAACTAAAATCGTCAAGGAATTCATAACCACAGAGTAGCCTGTAAATACGAGTATAAATAGTAATTAGCTAAGAAAATAGAAATAAGAATAAGCAGTAGACTATATTATATTAAGATAATGTAAATAAGAATCTACCAGCTGACTACACCGTAAGCACTGCCCTTATTAAGAGTAATTTAAGATAGCCATAAGCATTCGAAACACATTCCTTTATTAGTACCTACCTATTGTACTAGATATTCTAGAAATCTACTTAAAGAGACGACAATCCCTGAGTTTGTTTCGTCCTTTCTTCTCAGGCCTACTCCAGTTAAGGAAGGACGAACTTATCTTTCAATAACTTTGTTTTGCAAGTGTTCATATAAACAAATTAAAAAATTAGTGATTCCGTTTTTTTTTTAAATCAGTTTTCACTTTAGATTCAGAATTTAAGAAAAAGAAATTAAAAAATACAGAACAATGTCACAAATACTATTTAGTTAGCATGGTACGTAAAAACCATACCTGAATACCCGGGATTAGCAGAGTTGAATAAGTCTATATCCATCTAATTTCAGATTAGCTTTCCTCTGATCTGCTTATGGCAGTGGCGGTAACAACTTATAGGGGTTTTTAAAACAGAGAATAAATCTATTGCGTGTTTCTAGATTCCGTGCTACTTCTGATCGACGTCCTGAAATTAAAACCAATCACAACTTATATTACACGGGAATCGTAGAAATACTCATAAGATTAATCTATCATAATACGTAAATGTACTCGCGTCGTGATATAGATATTCAGGTGTGTTGAAACACATTTTGTCAGCTATAATTTAGACAGACTCACGCAATAGAGGTCAAGGACATTGCCGTCCACAGGGCATATTGAAAAGGAAAGGTAGCAAGAAGGGAAGGTGTTGAAAGAAAAAGAGAAGGTTAAGGTCATATACCTGCAGCTTGACCTAACTGATGCTGTGAAATCCAAGCTTCTATCTGTCAAGTTGAATATGAAAGTAAATACTAAGGGCTTGTATTCTGATAAACTTCCACCTAGTTATCTGCTATTTAATACCTATTTAGCAGATAAAATTGCCGATAAATAAATGTATATCTGTTATATATGTGGACTTGTGAACCGAAGTCTGTAGTTATTTGACATTCAGCAAATGGTGAAACTGGTCCTAAATAATTAACTTTATAGTGGCTGGAAATAAACTTGACAAGTCGAATTTAAGTTAATACTTCTATAAAAAATGAACCCAAAAAAAATTTTGCTAAGAATAAAGTCTACGAATAGTGATGTGAAAAAAATAAAGGACCTTATACACTATAAAACTGTAACAGCAACATCTCAATAAAATATAAAATCTATATTACAGAAATATTTACGATCCCTGTTCATCCCGAGGGTGACGTAGGAATTGAATACGCTAGCAAACTGGGCAGGAGAACAGCACTGAAACTTGACACAAACCTTATACCGACGTGTATCGTGTGTATGTGTATATACATACACACGATATACGTCTCATAAATGTGTTACATTTACATAAATGTGTACATACAAACACGTGCGTACAAACACACACAACATACATTCGTAAGCATCACATCCCTAAGTGTCAGCATAGATTTTACAGTTTTATAACGGTACAGCTTTTGAGCAACGCCTTCTGCTCCAGTACAGTTATTTGATGCAATTTACAACTTAAAACATATTTTTGCGTCCTTGTTCGTACACATGTTTTAGTACCTAATATTAATGATACGAAATTCATGTATTTAAAGTCTGTACCACTGAGTAGCATGTAAATAATAGTTTTACATTTACAGTAAAATTAAGAGATAAAACTTAAGATAAATATATATTGTACAGGTAAATAGTTATAAACTTTAAAGGGTAGTCTAAGTCAATCATAAAAAGCAAAAAAACAAAAAAAAAACAAGCAAAATAAAAATTGGCCGAACTAAAAAAACCAAAAAAAAAATAAAAAAAACATGTAAAAAAAAATAAGTGTTAAAGAATAAATTTATTTTAATCATTTTGAACACTATCGTTAACAAAAAACATAAAAACTGACACTTGAGTGAGCTCACTTGTTAGCAGTAGGTGATGCGAATTTGGTTGTTGAGAAAGATAATAATATTATATTTTTAAATGTATTTAAAAATGTAAGTAATATGTTAAAATAATTTAAAAAAAGAGAATAATAATGATAATAATATTGTTTCTCTCACACACAGTATACAATCAATAACAAATTCATAAAAAAAAAACAGCAAATACAGTTCACATAAATATAAATATAATCTGTGTGGGAGACTGGCATCTGTACCAGTCCTGTATTACAGATTAATAGCCGGATGGAGCAGTGACATTTATGTTTGCATGGGCAAGAATAGTGCCTAAATTACAAATAATGTGTGTGTGTGTTTGTTTGTGTGAGTGTCTATGTGAGTGCTTGTTCATATGAGAGTGTGAATGTGTGTGTGTTCACAAAAATAAACCATACCACAAAAAGAAAACAGACTACGAAAGAAACAAAAAATACTCGAATTTTTTTAAAGTCAAGACATAATTAATCAATACAAACTTTGTTAACAATAAAAAACCTATGTTCTTGGTTACGTGCTCTTTCTTAGACAGTATTAGGTAAAGTCTTTCAAGGTAGTAGAGCCACGCTGATTTCAGCACGAATGGGCCGGCTCGACCGGGGCGGTACTACCCTCGCACAGAAAACCAACCTAAACAGACAGCATTCGAGCTGTCGTGTTTCGTTGGTGAGTGCGAGACCGGAGGCCCATTGATGTAGATGCATCTCAATATATCACCACAGTGTATTACTCATCCTGCATTGTCTGCATTCGCAAAGAGTATGGTGCCACTACTCTTAGATTCTGCTCATATTTTCCACGTGGCATAGTAGATTCACTTTAGCAGGATCATATATATGTTTGAAAGCTGAATTTTGATGCTAAAATTGATCAAAAGTTGCAATAAAAGTGTTAAGTTAATTGTCTGTCTTGTTTAAATGATCACGACACGAAGCTACTCAACATTCTCTCACAACCAATTCGTTTAACTAACAATCGCTTTACGAATCATTAGAACCTACAAAAAAAGATCTCCGTCAATTCACTTACGTCTAATGAGTAGAAAGCACAAAGAGAGGTGACAAATTAACGGTTTACAACTATTCTGAGCAACACATAAGGTTGACATTTCTTTACACAGTAGATAACTTAAATCAGTATGATTAGTTTAAAGTATTTAATAATATTTAAAAACAAGTCGTTCAACATTATTCTGAAATTATGTACCAACTCAGTAGCCTGTAAATAATGGTTAAGACTATTTAATATAAAGTAGAATTAAGCTGTCAAACAAATTAAAGAATATTGCAAACTCAGACTGGGTTCTTCTGAATGAAACACAAAAGGTAAGATAAAAACAAACAAATCAAGTCCCTTTACAAAAAAGCGACTACTATAGAAATTAAATCTTTTTGAATAAAAATACAAAGAAAATTTAATTTACATATAAATGTTTAACAACAACTTTGTTTAATTAATATTATATTCAATACCTGGTCCAATTTTATTTTCAGTGATTTCAGAACATACTAAAACTATCAAACACATACAAAATCTAAAAAGAAATAAAAGAAAATGAAATGTTTAATTTTTAGAATTGATTTTCAAAAATAAAAAAGTATGCGCACTATACCCCAATACCCCAAATAAACAAATAATACAGAACAGCTCTTCAGGAATTTCCTCAAAAATTTGTTTTGTATTTTTAACCGACTTCAAAAAAAGAAGGGGTGGGGGTTTCTCAATTTGACCGTAACTACTTTTTTCTTTTTTTTTGTTATGTTTGTTCGCAGATACCTTCGTCGTTTATGAACCGATTTTGATGATTATTTTTTAATGGAAAGGAGATATCCCGACGGTGGTACCATGATAAGGACACTAAGATCTGATGATGGCATTCAAGAGAAATCGAGTCAAACCTTGAAGTCGGTTTTTTTTTTGTTACAATTTTTCAGTATCATTGAACTAGGCTACAGAAACAGTAATTTAAGAGTGAATCCACCAAAAAGAGTTGTCAACATATTTCCAGATAATACTCGTAGTACATACGCTACACCTAGCCAAAACTTATATTAATAAATGTAAACTGAGACTATTCTTTACTACTGTAGCGTGTACGTATTATGTAATGCTTGTTGTAACATGATTGTATATAATATAATTAATAATCAGGCTACAATAAAAACCATAATAATAATATAAAAGATTAACAACAAGTAAATTTTTTACAAAAATAAAACCGACTTCATGGTTCGACTCGATCTATCTTGGATGCCATCATCAGATCTTAGTGTCCTTATTATGGTACCACTATTGGGATATCGCCTTTCCATTAAAAAGAATCATCGAAATCGGTTTATAAACGACGAAGTTAAAACACGCGAAAACACTTAAAAATATATATATATATAATATTGTATATACAGTTGAATTGAGAACCTCCTCCTTTTTTGAAGTCGGTTAAATGAAAAACAGATTGCTACCTTGCGAGATTGTTGATTTTATTAAAAATTATATTATGCAACATTATACAGCAAAGTAACTCAGTGTAAAAACTACATTCTGGCACCAAAAGTATCTCAGACATTTTAGGTGCAACAAAAATAACAAAAACTTATTTTAAACCACTAACAATGCATAAATAATATTGTAATAAATTTATCAAAAACTTAAATATAAAAGAATATTCCCAGAAATGGAAATCTTTTTTTCTTGACATTTATTTTTGACTAGTAGTTGCCCGCGGCTCCGCCTGCGTGTGTGTCGGATATCGCGGCTAATAGTAGCCTATGTGTTATTCTGATGTTTAAGCTATATTATTGTAAAGTTTCATCCAAATCCCTTCAGTAGTTTTTGCGTGAAGAAGTAACAAACTTACACACTCCCTAACTTTTGCCTTTATATATTAGTGTGATTAAAACAGGAATAATGACTACAGCATAAATAAACCATAAAGTAAGTCAGATTTATTTGATCAAATTCTTTTTTCGGATTCTCAATGCTTACGAATTTACGTAATCTACTACGTTTCAATTTAACAAGGTTATTAAAACAATAATTTATGTAATAATTGATCAAACGAGTCAGCATGTTTCAAAAGAATAGTATACACGCTTAGGCCTAACTTAAAATTAATATTAATTATTGTTAGTATTAATGGATATGGAGCCAGAACATACTTTACCACTGCAGCGTGTAAATATTAGTTGTATGCTTGTTGTAACATGATTATGTATAATTTATATATAATACTAATAATTAGGTTAGAATAAAAACCATAACAATAAAACTATAATCGGGTTGCTACCTTGCTGGACAGTTCACTATATTAATTATATTAGACAATAAACTTAAAGCAAATTAACGCATTGTAAAATACGTGGGAGAGCCACGCTTCGGCATGAATGGGCCGGCTCGACCGGATTGATACCACGGCCTCACAGAAAATCAGTGTGAAATAGTGCTTGCGCTGTTTCACCGAGTGAGTGAGGATACCGGAGGCCCATTACCTACAATAACCTCAGACATTTTACGTGTAACAAAAATTAAAATGTTTTTATTAGAAATCACTATCAATTCATCAACAACATTTTATTAAAACTATCGAAAACAAAATAACTGTCAAAGAAGATATTAAAAAATAAAAATAAAGTTGATTTTAAAAAAACTACCACTAAATTATAACCTTCAGTATTACCAAAACTCGTTTCGGATTCTCGGTGCTTACGATTTTACAAAATTCATCACCTATCAATTAAACTAGGTTACAAAAACAATAATTTAAGCGTAAATTCAACAGAAGAAGTCAACATCTTTCAAAAGAACAGTAGATACTTGTCAAAACTAATATTAATTGATGTTAGTATTAATTGAAACGAAGCCACTTGAATTCTTTACCACTGTTGCGTGTAAATATTAGGTGTATGCTTATTGTGACATGATTGTATGTATACATAGATAATAATAATTAGATTAAGATACAAGCCATAATAGATCTAATGCACATATAATATAGAACATAACTATAAATTAAAATGAATAGATTACTATTTAACTAGACTGTTAATTGCATTATTTATAATAAAGAATATGATACAGGAAATTAATGCAGTGTTAAACACTGATTTCTGGCACCAAAATTGCCTCAGAAATTACACGTATAACAAAAAAAATTTTTTTTTTTGAAACCACTATCATAGATAATTAATATTTTTAACAAACCAATGAAAAAAATGCTAAACGAGAAAGATAAAATGGTTTTTTTTTTCTGACCTTAGTTTTCGTTTATAAAAAGAAACACTAAAATATAAATAACGCAAAACTAAGGTCGGTTTTTATTACAGAATTTTATTAAGAACTCGGTTTTGATTCTAGGTATAAACCATTTTACATAAGTCATTACCTAAACTGGGTTACATTAATTCCTATTACCAACTATTACGGCAGCAATTTGATTATATATTATAATCAAATTGCTGCCGTACTAGACAGTTACTTGTATTATTTATATTATTATCAAAATGCCGCCAAATATTATCAGAATTATAAAACTGGACCCTTACTTCACCTAGAATTGCCACCTGGATTAATCACGGGCACTATATAGGGTCCCGTGCTCCAACTTATGATATGGCGTCTTGGCGTGTATATTCACGGAAACCTTCCCTGCTTAGGCTCAATCGTGACGCGTTAAGATACCACACAGCAAGTATATGTAGTGTTAAATATTAATAAAGAGCGCGCTATGAATTTCTGGCACAAAAAGTACCTAAGACCTTTTATGGATTACAAAAATAACTAAAAATGTATTAGAAACCCAAATCAATGCATATTTGAAGAACCTAATAAATGTTAAAAATATTCAAAAAAATATTTCTCTTTTATTTTAGAAGTTCGTTTTCGATTAAAAAAAACACTAAACCATAAATAAGTCATAAGGACGAGCAGTTATTTTTAGTTTTATTTTTTTGATGGGAATAAAAACTCGTTTCGTTATCTCAGTATAAACTTAGTTACAGAAATATTAACTTAAGTGTAAATTCACAAAAAAGAATGAACGTGTTTCAAAATAATATGAGATATTAATTGATGTTAGTGTTAAGGAAACGGAGCCCATTAATATTCTTTACCACTATTGCGTGTAAATATTAGTTGTAAGCTTATTGTGACACGATTATATATATAGGTATATGGATATTTGCATAAAGTTAAAATGAAAGTACTAATAAATATAATATATAATTATATAAAAAAATAAAATAAAAATGATGCTACAATACTAAACAGTAAGTTATTTGTATAAGTTGTGTAAAAAAATTGTGGTCAATAATCTTTGTTTTTTCATTACATTATTTTTTATATATGCTTATAAACAAAACCGCCCCAAGCCACAAGGAAGTAACGCATGTTTAGTATTTGAACACAGACTACTGAAAAAAAAACATTTAACAAGTACAATTTTAACAAAAATAAAAACGACTTCAAGGTTCGACTCGACTTCTCTTGGATGCCATCATCAGCTATTAATGTCCTTATCACGGTACCACCTTTGGGAGATCTCCTTTCCATTAAAAAAATCAAAAAAATCGGTTCATAAACGACGAAGTTATCCGCGAACACACATAAAAAAAAATGTACGGTCGAATTGAGAAACCTCCTCCTTGTTTTGAAGTCGATAAAAAAATAATGTGCGCTAAGTTTTACTATTATTACTTTGAATATATTTAAATTATTGCTACTATGATCAAGTAACGTACAATCAATTGATTTTCAACAACCCAAATCTTTCGAAAACTCATTTTTAACTCTGCTGATTCTTCGTCATTCATTCCAAATAAATTAAAAAGCTGGTACCCTATTTTACTTCTTTGAACGTAACATTACATTACGAACGTAACATTACAACGTAACGTAACAATACAGTAGAATTTATAACCTCCTTTTTTTAAAATCGGTTAATAAACCGCTGCGCTACGAACTAGTTGTAACATTCAATTTGCAAACACAAACGCGTTGCACCTAAGGGCGCTCGCCTTGCAGCGTTTACGAAAAGCGCGACAGCATCGCTACTAACGCACTGTAGTCGGCGTTTGCAACGCGCTACTAACACGCTACACCATAACGACTATATCGATACAAAGCGCGAGCGTGTCAGACGACATCGGGGGAAGAATGGAGGGAGGGTGGCGTTTGCAGCGCGACTGAATCGTGGTCATGTGGGTGAGCGTCCGTAAAGCGTACAGTCTTCTAAAAAAATAATTACGAAAGAAATTTACATGTAAATATCTTTAGAATACTTGATAAGTTTTTAATAATCTAGAGTACCGAAGTATCAGGGTGACCTGAACTTTTAGGTCATGAATTATTTGTACATATAAATTATTATTTTTAAATTAACTAGTCGGTAGTCTTAAACTCTTAAGGGTTTGAAGTTTAATATGTAGCTATCAAGTTGCTAATGTCTCTAGCGCTCAGAACAACTAAGAAGTATTTTAATCTAGGTTTAGGTGAGGCCCAATGATGCGAAAGCATCACTAGCCCGCCATAGTGTGGGTCACCATGCTGCATTGTTTCATTGTCTGCGTTCGCAGTATGGTGACCATCACTCTTCGATTCTGCTTATGCTTTCCATCAGGCAGAGTAGAGTCATTATGGCAGAGTCAAACATAAAAAAAAAAAAAAAAGGCGATAGGTATCTTATTTCAAGGTGATATATCTATAGGTAGTTATTAATGTGTCATACACAGCGTGTTTCTAAAAGGTGATGTCGCAATATAAAAATAGTTTAAATAATTAAAAAACCTGGATTTATAAAAAATATATTTTCTTCATTTATATCTGAGATCATGTATTAAAATCATTGAATTTAAAACAATTATTTATTTCTTACTAAATATTGTCTTTACTTAAACTTACTGAATATTTTAAATTAATTTAAAGTTCTTTTTTAGTATTACATAAGGCTTTAGTCTGGGTATAATACGTTTGATTTTATTCAGGCAAAATGAGATCCAATCCGAAACGGCCACATTTTTTGACACAACGTGTATAAATTGTATTTCTAGTCATTAGTCATTAAATAAGTAAATATATGTTGCAAGAATAAAGTGATGAAGCTGTGTGATAGCTGTATTTAGTACATAATGTACATAACAGTGTTGCAAAACCATATGTGTTGCGATATTATAGTAAAAATTGAGTTCTGAAATATTTATAAGACCTTTCCATTAAATTATCAGGTAAATAATCTTAGCTAGGATAATGGAAACTTAATATATACTTAAGTTGTACACAAATAGCAAAAGTGTGAGTACGGGTCAGGGTCTCGCCACGATCTAATATCGTAATAATTTAATATAAATATTGTATTAGTTAGATACTATAAAGTTGTACATAAAAGAAAAATCAGAGCAGAGTAAATTCATTATTAGGGAATTAGGATATAAAGAAACTAATATTTTAAGGATACATTAAACTATAATTACTAATAATTAGTGACTGCCGGAGTGTGGAAGATGGCGGTGTTTGCCGCCCGTGCCTCGGAGAGCACGTTAAGCTGTCGGTCCCGGTTGTCATGAACATCTATGGCAATCGTTATTGGGAAGTTAGTGCCCTCAAATATACTGACAACTAGTTCAACTTTCGAATTCAGTTCACCCTCAGCGTTGCGGAGGTCTGATGCCAATCGGATATTGAGGTAAAACCGGTTGAACTAGTAGCCGACCCCAAATCTTGGGAATAATAAAGGCTAGGAAGAGACGATTAAACTATAATTAGTATTAAACGTAAAGGTTTTAATGTTAATTTCTTATTACCAAAAATTTTATACTCATAATAAATTCTTTTTTTATAATAATTTTGATCATATTATTTCTAAGTTTCTTATTCAAATCACAATATTAAGGAACAATCAACAAATTTCTCAACATGTGAAGTTTCTTGCAGCATAACAATTTATTATACAGTGAAAAAATATCTCACTAGGACCCCATAGTGCTGGTCACGCTGCACTGTCCTTGTTCGCATTGAGGATGACCACCACTCTTGGTTTCTGCTTGTGCTTTCCATCAGGCAGTGCAGACTCATTTTTGTAGACAAATCTAAAATAAAAAAAATCGCGTGAAGTTGAAGCGACTCGAACTGATAATTAGCATAAAGGCATACTCTTTTTAGTGTAAAATGATATCCTAATAAAAAAATCAGTTTGGTATGGTTGGGACTTGAATGGGACCGCTGGCATCAGTGCAGGGTGTCAGCAGTAGGGTGGCGGCGGAAGATCGTCCAGTACGACAACGGCGGCGCTCATAGACCCACTTAGGAGGTCTACTGCACATCTCATCACCCACACCCGCTCCCACTTATCACTCATCACTTTGCATACATGTGTAGGTTCATTTAGTCTTACTTATCGCCTATTTTTAAAATAACGTTTACATTCCTGGTAATGTTTAGTTTAGAATATTTTATTCAGCCATATAGATAATCACTCTTTTCTTTCTTTGACCTTTAAATCTTCATATTACTTTTGAGGTAGCAGTATTTTTAATTCTTTTTATGAATATGGAGTAACACCAGTATTCATCCTGTGGGTGTCGTGTGCTGACTAATGTATATAAGGAGGAACTTCACCGTGGGAGAGCCACGCTTCGGCATGAATGGGCCGGCTCGACCGTAGTGATAGGCAGGCTACAGAAAACCGGTGTGAAATAGTGCTTGCGCTGTGTTTCACCGAGTGTGTGAGGATACCGGAGGCCCATATACCCATCCCCACATTACTTACCTCATCCTCCAAAGGTCGGCAACGCACTTATGACGCCTCTGGTGTTGCAGGTGTCTACGGGCGGCGTTAATCGCTTACCATCAGGTGATACGTCTGCTCGGTTGCCCGCTATATACCATAAATATATATATATATAATAGATCGGATTGACTAGGGATTCTACATACATGTGTAGATAACCTGATTGTAGCCTATATAAAATTGCTAATAGTAAATAAAATGTTAAGTTACCTTTCCTCTAATCACGACAGAAACCTCCGTTCTACGAATAATCTGCTTCTCCTGTGTCCTTCCCACAACTCCGATTTCGTAAACGCCTCATTCTTTGTGCAAGCAGTGCTGCTTTGGAACGCGCTCCCACTCCAAATCAGGATGTCCACTACCCGTTACACGTTTAAAAAGAGCGTGCACAGTCACCTTCTTCAGATTGCGGAATAACTTATTCAACAGTACTCCTACTTATAGTCTACTTTCTTCAGTGTACGATTATTAAGTATATGTATTTATTTTTATTTGCGTATGTCTTTATATAATAATAAGCATTTTTTAAATTTTATGTCAATTGTATCTTTATGTGTTGTTGATAATAACTTTAACCTCGATGCACCTACCTTACCAGATCTCTACACCCACCAAAGGTTGGCTGGTAGAGAATGCCCTGGGCATTAAGTCAGCCGATGTACAAAAATGCATGAAGTTGTTTATAAATAAATAAATTATACATAACTTGATTAGCAGACTATGAGGTTGTTCCTAATGTAATATAAGCTTATTACTAACGCTATTTAAAAATATAAGCTGTAAGTATTTTATATAAAATGTAAATGAAACGCCTCAAAACTCTTCGCCGTGGAAACCGGCAGACTCAACTGTGCAATTTTAAATAACGTATAAAGAAATTATTAGAATTTATTACATGACAAAAAGAACATTGACATTTTCTCACTGTCACATAAATATTATTACAAACAGTATAACACATTAAATAATCAAATAAAAAGTCCACCACCAACCACGTAATAATATGTGGTTATTATACTCGTATACGATGATCATCTCACACACAGAGCACATCAAGATGATTCCAACTGATTTTGTAATAGGTAACTAGAAGCCCGCCCGGCTTCGCACGGCTTGATTTAATATTCCTAATTGTTTTTGCAAAATCCTGTGGCCCATGTAGGTATAATGTGGCATTCTACTGATAAAATATTTTTTCAAATCGGTCTATTTCCAATTTAAACAAACAAACAATCAAATCTTTCCTTTTTGTAATTTTGTGGAGATAATAAATAATATAGCTAAAGGTTTAAAGTGTATATATAGTTAATATGTACATAGAAAATTAAAAACAATAGTTGATGATACCTGTGCCTCAACTTATATTTAATATAAACCAAGGGCTGGTTCCTAAGTAACGGCTATGCAATCGGATAGGAATAGTTTAAGGTATACCTAAGTATATATAGGTACTATGTACATAAAGCGCTAAAATCAAGAGGTAATATAAGTGACAGACAACATTTAGATAATAGACCAAGAGTTATTAAGGTACGTATTTTGTGAAAACTATAGTTGTCACCTGTATATTGCACTATTTCGCCGTGTGGTGCCGGCTGAGAGTAGCTCCACCCTATCTCATCCCTTGCGACTAAGGGATAGTACACTAGGGAATAGCCAGCAGTACCTCATACTCGTACATTATACTCAAAAATTCAATGATGTCTCTGTGGTTATCATTATAAAACCTGGAAGCGACCACAAACAATCTCGTCTGTTTTTTTTTTGATATAAATATTTGTTTATTTCCACCACAAAGTACACATTGTACGATATCAAAGGAATTAGTACAGAGACCCCGAAGGAATAGGCGGAGGCAGATTAAATACCCAATTTTTGCCGGTGCTTTGGTTCACGTATAAGGTGATGAGCCGATTGCAACTAATCGCGGTGCTCTATCAGCCAGAGTAGGGATCGTCCCTCAATCGCTACGTGCTCCAATTGAGGTGAAGTGAAGTTGGCTTGAGGCCTTAAGATCTTCGTAGGAACCCTATGCCCTATATATCTGATGCCCTGGTTAGATACACATTGAATATCAACACCAAGTTTGAAATATGCGGCTGGTGAAGTCCACATCAGTCCCCGGGACATGTCAGCTAGAACTTCAAAACCGCTTTCATATGTCGTAAAGAGGTGACTTCTAGTTTTCACAAAATACTGATAGTAATGTAAATATAATTTGAAAAACAAAGCGTACAACAATAAAAAACTGAAACTAGTGTACATTTGTAAGAAACGAATAGCAGCTATAAAGTGTTTAAAAAAAAAAGAAAAACAAAAAAAAAGTTTTGATATTATTAAGTAGAAGTTAACTTATTCTTAACTTATTTATATTATTATATTATTATTTATTATTATAATGTTCTAAAATTATACATAACATGGTCAGTCGTGGAATGGGAGTAATTAGTTTTACGGTCTACTATATTGTTGTTAGCTTTAGCTTAACGACTTAAGATTGTACATTGAAATACATACATGTTTTCTCGCACATATAAAATTAGTACAGGAGCCCAGCTCAGGAGAGAGATGGTATTTACCATTTGTCAAATAAAATATTTAGGATTATCGAGTGTATATATCGATCTGGGGCAATTATTGTTTAAAATTATAGTGTGAACAGTAAGAACAAGTAAGGATGCAAATATTTAGGTTTATCTTAGTCTAGATTTAATTTAAAGTTCTAAAATTGTACATAATACGAACAAATACAGAATGGGTGAAAAACATAGTTTAAACAAGCAGCGGTTCCAATGCCTAAGTTACTACCTGCTATATTTTAACGATTTAAGAAAGTACATTAAATTAAAAAAAGAATTATTAACGACTTCTTAGTATAATCCTTTAAACAAGCTAACAAGTGATAAACAAAGTAATTTCTAAGGTAAGGAATATAATTTAGTTTTATTTGTTACCTTTCAACGCGACAAGACATCTTAAGTAAGCATTTAGACAATTGACATTTACAAAAATAATTAGCACTATAAATGAGATGTGGAAGTCATTATTTTATATTAAAAAAAATGTGTTGTTACGGCCTGATACGACCTTTAAATAACAAAGAAAATATTGCCTTTTACCCTAATACGATAAATTTCAATGATACAGAAGGCCGAATCTCAATAGGCCGTCATATGCGGGTCACCATGCTGCATTGTTGCATTGTCTGCATTCGCAATGAGTATGGTGACCACCACTCTTGGATTCTGTTCATGCTTTCCATCAGGCAGAGTAGAGTCACTTTGACAGACTCATATTTACCTATAAAAAACCATCAACCGTCTATTCACTTGTACATGTAAAATAATTTGCACACTACACACGCACAAATCCCATAGTAGTTTTGTTTGATAGTCAATAATATTGAGTTAACTTACTATTTGTTTCATTAAATGACTTTATTTTATGTTTTACTTTTGACATCACTGTAAAAACATGTAACAAAATGACGTCTCTCGCTCGTATAATAACAGCTCACACCAGTTTGTGAGCCAGAGTACTAATACTATTGGTAATATTTATATTTGATAACAAATATTCCATTTCATATCTCATATCATAAATACTGACTTTGATAGTTTACACAATAAATCTACATGCAATTATTTTGACGTCTTAAAAAGGTGACTAAACATATTAGGATCGTATAGACGCAGCCCACTATAGGAAATTCTGACAATTTTAGAAAGAAGTAACCAATCTAATTTTAACATAATTTAAACCTAAAATCTGTGACATCAACGTTTTAATACCGTCACGTTGACATAATTGAAGAATTCTCAAATCATTCTCTCATGTAAATCGCAAAGATTACCTTAGTTTAGCTATAATTTATTATTCTAAGATTGTACATTACATGAAAACACGGATTTGCAAAAAAATGTATTAAAGTAAGAAGAGGATCCAGTGACAAAGTCACGACCTGCTGATATTATCTTATAACTAAACGATTTAAGTTGTACATTGAATGAATTTGCGGGTTAAGACCAAAATAGAGTTAGTACTGTAGTCACTTGCAATTTAGTAGTAGGTACATGATTAGAGTACGGATATATTAAGTAGTTTTTAACATAACATTAAATGTAGTGAGTATAGAATAGGAAATAAAGAATATAACCATTTTTATAACAATGTCTGTTTATTTATTTTGAACGTTACTTTTATTATCACCGTTCAACGCGACGAAGTATCTGTGCAGATAAATTGACACTCCAATACTGTACGAGTACAATAAAATTATTCCACATGGGATTTCCCACAATGGGTCCCTTTAATACTAAAAATGTGTACAACACTTAAAATATCAAATAGTGACCTACGGATGAGAAATAGCAATTACGGTTTGTATCGGAATTTTAAACGTTTGACAAAAAAGATTCATTACATTAGAATCATATAGACGCAGCTCATCTCATGGAATAGAAAAAGTAAATGACATTATTTTTAACTTAAAACAAACCTTATTAGACATCACACTATAGAGTACTACCCACTGAACTAGGGGAAGTATCGATAGCGTCTTTTTCCGAAACAATTCAGTCTATTTTTTTTTGCGATGGAGAATCTTAACTTAACACATTTTAGAGCCGCATACAAACACAATCGTCTGTCATTATGAACTCACACATAACAATTAAAACAAAACATTCATAATTTCACCACACATAAATACACTCGGTATCATAACATAGTAACGCGTGGCCCATTCGGGTTTATACTCTGAGAGAGGGGAATGCGAATGGCTACTCATTGCCGTGTTGCGTTATGACGTACTCCGATCATTCTGACTCCAAAATTTACATGCATGCATTTCACTTTGCACGAACCCTTAAGGGACATGTAAATATCAAAGGTTATCTTAGTCTAGCTATAATTTATTATTCTAAGATTGTACATTATATAAAAAATAATTTAAGTAAGCAGAGGATCCCGTGACAAAGTTACGACCTGCTATGTTATCATAAATAAGGTAAACAATTTAAGTTGTACATTGAATGAACATAAGGGTTAAGACCAAAATAAAGTTAGTACCAGAGTCACTTGTAATTTGGTAGTAGGTACAAGATTTCTAGAGTACGGATCTATCAAGATTCTGATAACGTAATCATAAAATGTAGTGATTATAGTATAGTATAAATAGAATATAACGAGTTTAATATTTTGCAATCTTAAATAAAGCTTAACGATTTAAGTTGTACATTTAATGAACATAAGGGTTAAGACCAAAATAAAGTTAGTACCAGAGTCACTTGTAATTTATAGTAGGTACAAGATTTCTAGAGTACGGATCTATCAAGGTTCTGATAACATAATCATAAAATGCAGTGAGTATACATAGAATAAAACGAGTTTAATATTTTGCATGGGCAAGAATAATTCATCACCTTTGATGAAACAAACCTGTCTACTTCCGTACATTTTATTGGTTTTATAAATCTGATATAACCTCTCGTTATGTATCACTGACATTTGCATACATTACGTATTATGTATGAATTTCAAATATAATTTAGTCTTATTGCCACCGTTCAATGCAAAAAAGCATCTGAACCTATCATCACTGAGATAATGGCACTCCAAAGACTTATTCTGTGAACTTTTTCTTATGTTTTACAAAAAAGGGTCGATATGGCCTGATATGGCCTTAAAAAAATTAATAAAAAACATATTCTTAAAAACCATCAACTATGTTTCACTTTTAAGTGATATAATTATGACGTTAAAACTAAAACACTGACTTTGTCAGTTTCACGTCACATTAGGTACAATAACATTATTCCACGCGAAATCCACCACACCATCCACCATCATTTGAAAACTGAGGTTTCGTTCAAACCTGACGCGGGAAGCGGGACGCGACGCGGGAGCGTCCACGACGCGAAACTTAGCGTGCCCAACTTCGCGACTGCGACGCGAACCGCGAACTTCATTTGATAGTGAACAATCACCAAAGCAGCACGTCTTTATCTGGTATTAGCTGGGTCCCGCGGTGTTAGCCGCGGTTGTCGTACCGTGGGGCGAAGCTACTTTAAAAAAGTAGCCTAAGTTACTCCGTATCATCAGCTATTATTAAAATAATCGATTTTTACTAAATGCATATGTATTTATACACGGTACATATACCAAATTTTCTTTTTTTGCTTAAATTCTTATAGTCTTTGTTCTTCAAATTGTATATGATGGGATATCCTCTCACTTTTTCAATGAACATCTCTGTATTATCATCTGTTGCACTCGTAGTCATCGTGGAACGAATTATTTAACAATAACGTAGGTAACTATCCTGCACGTACACATGTCTGACCCCTAGATGCGTGCGTCCCGCTTTGTGGACGCTGCAGTCCCGCTTTGTGGTCGCGTAGATGTGCACGGCGCTATAAGAAAGTATGGGCAGCGTCCGCCGCGCGGCAGACGCTCCCGCTTCGCAGTCGCTTTGGTCGCTCAGGTTTGGCCGAAGCTTAAAAATGTGCCTATAACACTTAAAAATATCATTATTGTACACAAATAAAACCTTAAAATACCTAACACCATAGAGCAACATGGGCCATCGCACAAGTAGCCATGCATATTTTTGGGATTAAAAGCAGTCTGTCATTTTTCTTCACACAAATACTTTTATTTAATGGCCCGTACCCACATACGGTATTACTCGATAGTTATACTCGAAAACGACCAAAAATTAACGTATGGACCGAAAAACTCACGACTCGACGTCCTTTTACGTTTCTCCTTTTTTTAATTCTTTTATAATTAGGAATTGCTAGACTTGCTAAATGTAGCCACCATCTCCTTTGTTGAACAGACATCATTTGGCTCGAACGGTTCGATGAATACCGAATGGAGTAACGTCACTCGATCGATCAATACTGAATGTGTAGACGGAAGCCCGTGCCGTGGTTTTTGTTCGATATGTTTGCTCGATCGAGTGAAATCGTATGCGAGTACTTAGCATTACACTTACATACAATTACAATCGCCTGTCACTATGAACTCACACATAGCAATTAAAACAAAACATTTAGAATTTTACGCCGACATTATTACATTCTGTGATATAACTGTGTAACGCGTAGGCCCATTTGGGTTTATACATTGAGGCGCTTGCGTATGACTACTCATTGTCGCGTTGCTTTATGCCGAACACTGATCATTCTGACTTCAAATTTTGCATGCATGCATTACACTCGTGCACGAATCCTCAAAGGACATGCATATGTTAAAGTTTATATTAGTGTAGCTATAACTTATTGTTCTAGATTTGTACATTATATGAAAAGATGCGACATGACAAAGTTACGACCTCTTACATATAGTTATAGAAGTAAAATATTTAGGATTATCGATTGTACATAAAACTGTGCGATTTGAGGCTATGATGGTGAATAATGTAGTTTGTATAGCAGGTATATAGTACCGTAATATAGTACTAGTATTATCTCGTTAAGACTGCCTCGTTGGTCTAGCGTTTGGCGTTTGCGACTGCTGATCTTGAGGTCTCGGTTTCGATTCCCAGGTCGAACCAAATATTTGTTCCTGAGTTTGGTGGTTTTCTATGTATAATATGTATGTATTTACAAAAAAAAAGTATTTATGTATTTATATCAGTTGTCTAGTACCTATAACACAAGCTCTGCTTAGCTTGGGTCTAGATCGGATCATCAATAAGCAATTGGTCCTCTACCTGGAAGATCACTCCTTGCTACATGATCGGCAATATGGCTTTAGGCCGAACCGATCCACGGGTGATCTTCTAGCGTATGTCACTCACCTTTGGGGTGAAGCTATTGATAGTCATGGGGAGTCCTTGGCCATCAGCCTCGACATGGCCAAAGCTTTTGATAGAGTTTGGCACCACTCGCTTCTCTCCAAACTTCCCGCATTCGGCCTGCCGCCCAAACTCTGCACCTGGGTCGCCGCATTCCTGCACCAGCGCCGCATCAAGGTCCTTTGCGACGGTGCGGCCTCTGATTATCGGCAGGTAAACGCTGGTGTACCTCAAGGCTCTGTCCTGTCGCCCACGCTGTTTCTTCTGCATATCAATGACATGTTGACCCTTGGCAATATTCATTGCTATGCAGACGACAGTACAGTTCATGGACGATATCTTGGTCAACCTGCAGCCAAGTCTGCGGATGTTGAAGAGAGGCGACGGGATCTTGTCGCTGAGCTCGACCTGGTTCTAAGCCGCATCTCTCAATGGGGCAGTGAGAATCTGGTCGAGTTCAACGCCAAGAAAACACAGGTGTGCGCGCTATCTACCAAAAAGTCTCCTTTCCTTCCCCTCCCCACTTTTCGGAACACTCAACTGCCCCTACAAGATAAGCTCGGTATCCTGGGTATGGATGTCTGCCATGACCTCAACATGCGTGAGTACATCGAGAGCGTCATTAAAGCGGCCTCGCGGAAGTTAGGTGTACTTAACAGGGTGAGACGGTTCTTCTCGCCCGGGCATCTGTGTCTTCTTTACAAGACCCAGGTTCGCTCGTGCGTGGAGTACTGTTCTCATCTATGCGATGTTGCCCCACAGTATCTCTTTGACGCTCTCGATCGGTTGCAGCGGCGAGCAGTCCGCATCATCAGTAATCCCGAAGCCACCGAGTTCCTTGAACCTCTGCAGCTGCGAAGAGATGTCGCCTCTATGGCAGTCCTCTATCGCCTGTATCATGGGGAGTGTTCTGAAGAGCTCTTTCAACTGGTCCCCCCTTCTCCATTCCTCTACAGGACAACACGTGCTGGCCTTCTCAGTCACCCTTTTAGAGTAGAAGACATACGCTCTCGAACGCAACGTTTCGGTTCTTCTTTCTTGTGCCGAGCGATTAAAACATGGAACTCACTGCCACCGCACGTGTTCCCATCCCATTATGATCCCGGGTCCTTTAAGCGGGGCGTGAAAAAGCATCTTACTAGGCCGCCATAGTGTGGGTCACTATGCTGCTCTGTCCACGTTCGCATTGAGGATAGTGACCACCACTTTTGGATTCAACTTATGCTTTCCATCAGGCAGAGTAGAGTCATTTTGGTAGCTTGATCATAAAAAAAAAAAAAAAAAAAAAAAAAGATGGCGTTGTGTGTTAGGGGTTCGAAATATTTATTTATTTATAAGATTCGAAATAATCGAGCATAATTTGACACTTGTAGCGAAGCAAAGTAGCAGGCGACAATTGGCAAATATTTTATTAGTTTTTCGAAAATTTGAAACGTCTCAATATATTTAATAGCTTTTATCAAGCGCAGCAGCAATTCACGTATACACATAGCAATGAATTAATAGTGTTATTCAAAGATAACAGATTATTCATTTTAAGCGATTCAAAATAAAAGATTCGAGA
The DNA here is from genome assembly GCA_905220595.1 of Spilosoma lubricipeda. Lineage (NCBI taxonomy): Eukaryota > Metazoa > Arthropoda > Insecta > Lepidoptera > Erebidae > Spilosoma > Spilosoma lubricipeda. The sequence continues at coordinate 15,591,882 of HG992295.1, forward strand.
CTTTAAGACGCTTTTCATTTTGAATAACGGAGACATCCAACATGTAGTTAAAAAGACAGATTCTGGTAACCATCGCGACTTGAATAATTTGCAGGAGCAGTAGGTATGCTAGTATGTTTATGTTATAATTAGTTGTTGCCGCGGCTCCACCCGCGTGTAACATACACGCGTGTGATTATTCTGGCAAATAGTAGCCTATGTGTTATTCTGATGTATAAGCCATATTACTGTAAAGTTTCATTCAAATCCCTTCAGTAGTTTTTGCGTGAAAGAGTAACAAACATCCATCCATCCATCCATACTTACAAACTTTCGCGTTTATAATATTAGTAGGATACTGTTATGCTAATGATGTGCGCTTTATCAGAAATTACGCTTAAACATTACCAGTAGTAAGAAGATTCTTTGTTTATACCTCCAAATTTCTACCAACGTGTTACATGTAAATGTTTACTAATATATTTAGATTGAAAAAAAAAATTAAGACAAGTTAGGGACTTGCGCATTAAAAGCCATCTAGTTTTTAAAGACAAAACCTCAACTTACTCCTGTGTCGTGGGGGACTTTACAAACACGAATAATTCTTGAGTTCATCGATATCCGAAAACTCGTAACAGAGTAGCTCAAAGTAATCTAATTCCGAATGGAGTCGGCGTGACGCATTCACACCGATATTCCCAAAGTTCATCTCTTCTTACGGATTGTTGATAGGTAGTAGTATCGGCACTTGTGTGCTATTAATATTCGAATTACCTTATTCGAAGAACTCGAGTTCCCTTAACTGCAAGTTCTGGAGTCAACTTGACTTTTAGGATGTTTTTGGCGTTAAGTTTGTGCCTTATTGATTCTCGGATCAGTATTTGAGTACCACGAGTTAGTTTTGTTCAACAGTGAACGACAATAGGCTGAAGAGATAAAGAGAGAAACAAATATAGGGAAAATCTGTTTCGATTGACTGTGTATCAGAGTATGAAACTTGGGCAAAGAAGCTTTTAAGTATGTAGGTATATATAAACAAAAAAAAATAAACTTCATGAATTTTAAATACTCTGTCTAACAATGTTGATTAAACATGTTGCAAAATACATTTGAACAATTATCCGCGTTATTTTGAATGGTTGGAATATTGTATTTTATAATTATTAAGCCATTTTATAATTTATGAATTTAAGATGAGTATTATATTTATTGTAAGTTACATTTGAACTACTTGTCAATTTATCTCAATATTGTGGTGTCAAGTCTATTGTGGACTTACCAAGCGATATGTCTGCAGAAAACAGTTTTAAAAAACACTTGACTGAATTGTCATCAGATAAAACGAAATGATAAATTTTAACCCTTTTATTTTAAATGGTTTTATTTTCAATGAAAGCTCAATGGACAATATAGTGTAAATTACTATTGGGTAACAATATTATAGGCCTAAGTCACTGTCAAATCCGAATTTGTAGTCAGTATACCAATTTGTATTTTAGATTTTTTACAAAAAAAATTCAAGGATACCCCTTGAAATTATAATTTTATAAAACGTATAAGATTCTCATTTATTAACTGCTCAAATGAAAGCATTTAGTTACTAAAAATATTTGAAGCCACATTGTATACCAGGCAGATATGAAATATGTATGTATTGTATATTTGACATATGTCACTAAAGAAAAAAATATCAAAACTAATGAAAAGCTTAAAATAAGTACACTCAAGTATTCAAAATTGCATAATACTCTATGCAGATCTATCGAAAACCTTACAAGTGGAAACATACTAGGTTCAACAAGGCAGCATAAAAAAAATTACAACGAAAATAACCACAAAAATAGCTTTTTTATTATGTAACTCATAACAGTCTTGTTATAAGTTTGCGGATATCAAGGCGTCTGCTTTGGTATCCCAAATATTTTAGGCAAAGAATGAAGTGTGAAGTTAACTAGATCACTTACTATAAAAACAAAACAAAAGTAAAAATAAAACTAGCAAATCATATTATCACATGGCATATCAAAAAACAAAACAAAATCCAACCTAGTCATAAGACTATAGCACAAAACCTAAGAAGAATTTAAAAAAAGAACTTCTTCTACTTCTTCTCTTCCTAGCCTTTATTATTCCCAAAATTTGGGGTCACCTTTATATATTATGACATCACAACACACTTAGGTATCCAAAATGTTCCAAGTGCCAGTAGCATTGAACTCCACACAGACTTCTAGAAGATCTTACTGGTTTATATCACTGATGTGACGTTTTATAAAAACAAAAGTGAATCACAATAAAAACCTTCCGCCTACTCCTTAAATGTTCGCCTTATAAATAAAACATTAATAAATAATTATTCTAGTATTATGTCAAACACCAACTTATCCTTTAGATGATAAAGTTGAAATTAGCTTGAACATTGTAAAATCACTTTACGATAGTTTAATATCTCTCTGTCAGATTTTAACTAATCTCTACACATGAGAGTTTGTTTTGTTGCCAATCCAACTTTTAAGGACTTTATGAGAAAGTAAAACAACATCTCTTAGGCCACACTGCCAAAATTATAAATTTCGGCTGAATGTTCCAACACTGCTCCCTACAACATTGCATAAATATAATATTATTAAACCGGCCGATAACTTATATTTTTGGTGGTGGATGTACTTCTAATGACTTCAAACTAAGTCCTTTATAACAATATTTATGTAACACAACCGCGATTTACATTAGATGGACTTTATTTAAAGTTGAACCATATAAAATAAATGCCACTGCACGGATTTGAGGTAAATCCATAAGCCATAGGCATACAAAAAGAGTTACGTAATGGAAATGTATCTTTTGATCGCCATTATAAAATGAATATGACTGATTGTCTCCTAAAAGATTGTTGGTATTTTAATCTAGCCGCCACGGCGGATAGGTTAATTATCTTAATCCTTTTAATTTGAAGAAGTATTGATAATAAATGTCTATTTTATAAATCGATGTTAAATGTTATTGTGTCAATTGAACTTTGTATGTATACATATATTTATTTATATATATATAAATATATAAATGTACTTCTAATGCTAAGTCATATTAGCGAAGTGTAAAATATATGTATTTTCTTTTTGATGATTTGAGTTGAAAAGAGTAGTTGACCACGCCTAGTCCTTTGAAATAATAGTAATTACAACAGATTGATTATTCTAGAGTTAAGTATTAAAACAATCATGTAAACATATCACATAATGTTAATAAAAAATCGATTAATGGCCTGCAAGCATGTTTTTCATTTACTTCTCTTGATTATCTCTGTCTATTCATTTATATTCTGAAAACTACTTAAAAAATATTCAACAAATTGAGATTCACGTAAAGAAACCGGGCATAAGAACCTAGAACCTACTCTTTGTGAAACAAATGTTTTCATAATTAGAATACCACAATATTTAGATACATTTTATTGAAATTTCACTTAATGGCACAATATACCACAAGATATGAATGAAAATCATTACTAGTAGGAATTATTTCGCTTAACAGATCTTTAGAATTTTGAGTTCCCCGAAACCCAGTCCGAAGTTGATACGCGAATCTTTAAGCGAAGTTAATTAGAAATTAACTTTTAGAAATAATAAGAAGTAAGCCTGTTAATTAGAAATGATGCAGAAGGATTTCATTAGGCCGTCATAGTGTGGTCTTGGACTCTGCTCATGTTTTCCATCAAGCTAGGTCGTCCCATTTGGATAGACAAAAACAATATTTCAAAAATGGAATGATATCTTGTAAATTCATTTTGAAAATCTCGTGAAGAGTATATATATATATATATGTCTATAAAATATCTATGTGAAAAGTACTGATTGGAGTATGGTAAAGAATATAGGGTATTGGTATAGAATTATATGATTATAAGTGCAGGTCATTAAATCGCATCAAAAATTATGGTCACCTACTCTATTGAAGATCAATAATGCTTTTTTGCATCTCCCATTCGGAATGTTATATTTGTACCAAATTTTTAAATATATATATATATATATATATATATATGTATCAAATGTTAAATTTATTTAGATCTTGAAACCTGTTGTCTATTTTTGGATTGTAATACTATGTGTCTGATAATAATAAAATGTCTTAAGTTATTTAGTAGTTTCATTTTAGGGTACCCTTATTTTGCATCTTTTTCCAAAGTGTCTTATAGGAAAACTAAAATAAACGTAGCCTAAGGTACTCCTTATATCATCAGTTCTATATCAGTGAAAGTCCTGTCAAAATCGGACCAGTGTTTCCAGAGATTAGCCGTAATAAACAGACAGACAAAAACTTTTAAAGTTGATTTTTTATGTAAGTATCGCAAATGTTAAATACGCATTCGGTGAAAAGCTGTTAATTTGAAGTTGTAACTTCAGATTAATAACACTAGAGAGCCGACGCCACCGAAATATGACTGCATGGAGACCAAGTGTTGTGAGTTCAATACATAGAACATAGAGCAACACAGACCGGGCGCGGCGTACCGAGGGAGAGTAGCCATATCGTAGTTTCCCGATACGAAACAGTCATTTCAAAAGTGCGGCAGTAATCGCTTACCATCTGGTGATACGTATACTCGTTTGCCCTCAATTCCATAAAAAAACTTACCTACTAAAACAACCGCCTGTCACTAATTAAAACAAAACATTGACAATGTCACTCACATAAATACATTGTGTGTCTTAACGGGGTAGAGCATGGGCCTATTTGGGCTTATACAGTGGGGAACACCTGCTTGCACCTGCACTAGTTGCAAACAGTGAGTGACAATACCACAGGTCGAACCCTTCTTGCTTCGATGATGGTATGCCTAAAACTATATACAACGTAGGCACACGTGGGTTATACGTTGCATTTAACAATGAGCAGGCGCTGTAAAGAAAACTCCTGTTGTAATTTTGTCTATCTATACTAATATATAAAGCTGAAGAGTTTGTTTGTTTGTTTGAACGCGGTAATCTCAGGAACTACTGGTCCGATTTGAAAAATTATTTTAGTGTTAGATAGCCCCTTTATCGAGGAATGCTATAGGGTATATATCATCACGCTAAGACCTACAGGGGCGGAGCACCAATGAATAATATTTCAAAAACGGGGGAAAATTATCACGCTACGGGCAATAGGAGAGGAGGTCCGCTAGTAGTAAATATAATAATAACTAGTTGATTTTCCGTTGTTGATTATTTAATTGATAGTGGTTTAAGTGGTCGCCACGCCGCTTCCTATTCGCAGTGTTGTGGGTTCAAATCCTACATGGGACAACATTTTGTGTTGAAAAGGAAAAAACGAAGAAAGAAAAAAGTCGTGACAAAACATTATCAGATTGTGTAAAATGAAGAAAACGATTAACTATAGGAAGTTTTCTTGTCAGCACATATCGTCTACACTAATTATATCTTTAAAACTATAAAAACTGTTGCGTTATTGATCGCAGAACCTGTTGATTTTAATTGAAAAAAATATTTTAGTGATTGGAAAGCCGATATACCGATAAAGCTAATAATACTAAGCTACCACATAATAGAAAACGAACATGAATGAGAAAAGTTTAAAATACCAAGATAAAATTTACTTTATACTATTCATAATTCAAAGTAAAAGAACCAGGCTGATTGCAGCACGAACGAGACTATCCTCTCATAGAGGACCAATTTAAAATGACAGCATTCCTGCTGTCGTGTTTCGTTGGTGAGTGCAAGAGCGAAGGCCCAATGATGTAGAAGCATCGCAATTGGCCACATAATGAGAGTCACCATGCTGTATTGTTGCATTGTCTGTATTCGCAGTGAGTATGGCGAGCACTACTCTTAGATTCTGCAGGCAGAGTAGAATCACTTTGACAGTACCATTTAAAAAGTGGCACGGGTCGGCTACAATATAAGCTACTTTTCCAGAAAGCAGTGCTGTTTCTTCACAATCACAGTAAGTACCGTAAGTATCAGTAAATTAATTGACAAGCGCCTTGACAGCTAAATTACCAAACTGAAGGTTTTCATCTAAAGTTCAAAAATAATTATCCCTTGATATTACACAACAAACATTGCAATACAATAAACGATCAATTCGAAAACAATAAAGATCACGCAACAGTAGCTGACGAGACTACGAGAGTCATGATGTGATTGTGATTGGTCCTGACAGCTTGCCTGGAACATCTTCGAATCAATCATCTCGTAAATACAATTCAGGTAGTAACAACAAGATGTAATTCTACCGTGGGAAATGACAATTCCCATCTCCAAAACTCCAATCGAAAGTTAGGCAAAATATCCATAATTTATCTCCCAACAAAATTTCTTTGCTGATAAACATTCATCTGTACCAATTTCCTGATCTTTGTTACGTAGGGGTAAGACTCATTGTTGTTTAAATTTAGCTGGATTTAAATTTTACAGTGTATTGTCTAATAGCGTATAAAACAATCGTCAATTTCATGATGTAATCGATCGGGCATTTCGTCTGTCGAGACGTTTATAGAAATGCAAGTAACAATAGCGAAAAAATTAATTACAAATGAATGACTGAGTGTATTAATACTATTGAGATAGTGTGGTCAAAATTATCTGAACATGTGTGTAATATGGGTTAGGAAATCGAAATAAGATCCTATTGTGTCGATTCTGAATAAAATGTTGATTGTAATTTGTGGGTGAATTGTGGGGCTACACTAAGTAATGACTATTGCAGTTGTGTCAAAATATCAGCTCAACAATTATCTGTTATAGAGGTGACTGTGCGAGGAGACTATTCACCAAATTATTAACATTTGCATCAGGGCTTTAGTTTTGGCAGTTTCTTTTACCATCTAATTTAAGCTGACCGAAGCGATTCATATCTCTTCTGCAAATATTTCGGTTCTTTAGATATCCTGGCAATGCCTGGCATCTATTTACGTTAGTTGACCCGTGGGAGCGTGAGAGTCCAACTTAAACCCTATAATAATCCTATGTTATTTTACCAAGATGTTTTAAACTGTCACGAACAATATTACGATAGAATATTATCTTAAATAATTGGCAATGGACCACACCATTCTGAGAAAAACGACAGAAAACTTTAAAAGTTTTCCCATAAGAATTGACCAGGTGACCATTGAACAGGTGCCGGGAAAAGGAAACTAAAACAAATGAATTTAGAGGAAGCATAAAGTAATGAGAAAAGAAAAAAGAGTAGGGGGAATCCCCGTAACGCCGGACGGCACCTAACGTCGGACACTCGTACTATCTTGACAAATAACAACGCGATCTTTTCGAATATCGGTGAAAGGGATGCGGGGCAACGTAGCAATACAGGAACATGGGTCGAGGTTTGCCAGCGAGGCACATAGCCGCGGTGGGAGCGGTCAATTGCTGTTTTTGGCGGGAAGTCGTTGCGTCAAGTAAATTTCAAGTGAGTATTACTGCTATGGTTTTATCTTTAACCGTTTTTATTATTTGTTCATTAAAATATTGTCCCATTATAATTATTATATTGTGAAAGTTTTTATTGAATATCTAAACAGTTTTAGTATGAAATATGTAATTTCGGATGTTTCCTGTCCCCTACTTCCGGACACAAAGGTATCCCTTACAACCGGACAGTTTATAGGTTGGCTTTTTACTAAGCATTTGTACTTATTATAATGATGATTGTATGTTGTTTTACAGAATAGAAGGAGGGAGATATTTCAAAATGGAAGAGAGAAAAAAGAAAAGAAAATGGGATCAACAAGTTTAAAAAGTGCAATGGACAAGATTTTATCCAAAGAAATGAGCCCGAGGGAAGCTTCGTTACGTTAAAAGATACCAAAAAGTATACTCTGCATGACAAAATGACTGCATTGAGCAGTGGAGAATAAGTCTCGATACAACCAAGGTCGTCACCCTACAAAATTGTTGTACAAGAGAAAGAAAATAAAAAGAGCCAGAAGAAAGAAAAAAAAAATTGGAAAAAAGTTTAAAATTACAATAGAAAAAAGAGGAAACAAACCAAAGGTGCAAGACCAAAGGAAAGCATAGTTATGACAACAAAAAGTTGGAGCCAGTAACTGAAATATCGAATATGGAAAAAGCTACTTGAGTGTTTAGACGACCACGACGAAGATCGGATACAATGCTCCAGCTGCCACGAATGGGCTTATGAGGCATTTGCAGACGTTCCGGAATGTGCAGATCTCTATATATGCGATAGATGCATAATGTTTTAAGAATGTCCGGCGCTTGGGGTTTGAAGATTCACCCGTCCGGTACTAGGTGCCAATGCCATAGACTGATTTTTTTCTTACCAAAAATTAAATTACGTTCCTAGACTATATTTACATAGAAGTTGTATTTTGTTATTTTATTTTGATTTTATGTTATGTTGATTTAAATAATTCATAAATGAATACATTTTTATCGAAGTAGTTTTAATTTTAATTCCTGAAATCCTTATATGTCCGCCACTAGGGGACCTCCCCCTACTGGTAACTAAAGAAACCCATTATAAAATTACACAACAAGAAATAGTTGAAAGAAAGATTTTCTACCACCATCATCTGCCTATTGTAGTCCACAGCTGGACATAGGCTCTTCCATTGCACGCCATTGTAATCGATTTTAGGCTTCTTTACTATCTTTAGTTTTTTTTTCAGAAATATTCAAATGCTGCGCCACCGCTTCCATTTCGCTAAACAATTATAACATATCAAATGTACTAATATGCAATCTAAATCATAACTACCCAATTTCACATCGACCAGTATCAACAATAGATGCTTTAATTCTCAATATTGAGCAACTGATGAATGACAAAGAAGCGCCTATTGAACCTTAGTCTGTATGTGAACAGGAAGATGAAAGCCAACTTTGTTATGACAGGCACTCCCCATTGCGGTTCATATAGTTGTGGGCGATACTGAATCGTTTAATTAACGCCAATATTTTATACAGTCCTGATTAGATCTGCAGTAAACCGATTATATAATTCTTGGATGAGTGGATAATGTGGATGACTTAGTTGTTTTTAGAGTAGGTACATTGATTGTATAACAAGTTTTTTTTATGGTATATGTGGCAAACGAGCAGACGTATCACCTGATGGTAGCGATTACCGCCGCCCATAGACACCCGCAATACTAGAGGCGTCACAAGTGCGTTACCGACCTTTGGGGATGGGGAAAGGGATGTGGGGAGGGGTTGGGGTATGGGCCTCCGGCATCACTCACTCGGTGAAACACAGCGCAAGCACTATTTCACACCGGTTTTCTGTGAGGCCGTGGTATCAGTCCGGTCGAGACGGCCCATTCATGCCGAAGCATGGCTCTCCCACGGTCAATTATTTATAGCAAAAGATCATATTATGTATTTAGATCATATAAGTATAAAGTATCTGGAGGACCGATATATTTTTTTGGTAAATTTTCTAAACATGAATCTTAGATAGATCGAGTTATCGCCTCCGAAACTAAATTTCATGTAAATGGCAACCATTTCCGAGATTCAGATTATACATGCAAGTATTCCTCGTTTAAAGGTATTAGATAGATAAATAATGTTATTTACGAAAAAAAATCACTTGGGTTACTACATGGGTCTTGCATTTGGTCTTGTCAATTATACATTGTCGTAAAATTCACAGACAGTTTTACAGTTATAACTGTAGTGATACTTGCGCGTGTGGTAGACAGTTTTGGGTTGGATTCAAGAAAAAAAATACTGTTTCTTAATTTTTATAATTACCATTCGTACTTTAAATTTTATGTAAAGAGGGTTACATTTTTATCTTCTAAAGAATATCCCAATGGCAAATAAATATATCAAGAAATAAATTGGTATTCAAGTGTGCTATCAAAGCCACCTATAGTTGTAACTTTACAAGTCACGAATGTTTAATAAACCTTATCAATTCTAATAAATCTGACCAAATGGTTCATTCAATACCTAGTTGATCATCATCATTTGATTTAAAGCATATTTCACGCTAACTATCTCGTTATGTGTAGGTACAAAATATAATCAAGATGAATTAGATTAAGGCAAGCAAAAAGTGTTAAATCGTCTTCCCGTAAGATGGTGTTACGTCACCCTGTCATAATAATGACGATTACAATGATCGGGATTCATGTCAACCGCAGAGAGATTTCGTGTGTAGTGTTGTACACATATCGATATTCAATTTATCGATAAATATTTAATATAGCATGTCACGTTGTTGCTCAAGATGAACTCTGAAACTTTTTTAATGTGAGTTTTACTGGCGTGCCTAAGACAGGATAGCTAAAATCACGCTTAGACTTTATATGCACTACTTTTATATGTACGTTTGACTACTTTTACTTTGTGTAGGTTACAGGTAAATAGTTGAATAGTAATCAAGTGTCATACCTACGCCAATTAGACATCTTCAAAAATTGCAATACAAAAAATTGGATTGCCGAACGTATAAAACACAATCTATACAAATAAATAAAATTGGAGTGTCTGTTTGTAATATTAAAATAACCGCCTTTTACTAAATGCATATGCATGTATATGTTACGGGTAATGCTAAAAGATGGAGCAAACCTAGGTTTACCCGGGTTGACTTAGTGTTATCCAAGCTTCTTGGGTAAAGTCCGAATAATAAGTTAAATAAATTTTAATTCGCGGTTTACCCATACTCACCTAGGTCTATCCAACTCTGGCTGGGTAATGTTAATAAAAAAAAGTAAAAACTAAAACCCAACTACGACAAAAAACGACGTTGAAAAAGCATGAAACAAGTTTCAAAAGCCATAGTCACGCGTTGTTAAAGTGTCATGGACTATGGTTCATTACTAAGTTTCAAAAACCGTAGCCCATGTAGTATAATGTTCATAATACTTTAGCAACGCGTGACTACGGCTTTTGAAACTTGTTTCATGCTTTTTCAACGTCGTTTTTTGTCGTAGTTGGGTTTTAGTTTTTACTTCTTTTTATTTAAAATGTTTTGGTGCCTCTATAATATTAATTTCTTTGCATAGTATATTTTAAAGAGGTACTATAGAAATTTCACAATTATCGAATAAATACAAACAAAGTCTTGTGCTTATACTATATATATTTTTGAAATGTACAAGTAACGCCCTTTCGTATGATACTAAACACGGCATATTTCTCTCAAATTTATTTTTTGAAACAGTATTTTACGTCGGCTAGAGGGCGCCACATAAGATTAAATGACACGTCATACAGCTTATAACCAGCGGACAATTAAGACGCTTCTAACGATGCCTCATTTGTCTTATTCTGACTAGTAGCTTAGAAAGGAGCGAACAAACGAGCATATCATAGAAATTCCACACTTATCGAATAAATACGGACAAAGTCACGAGCAAATGCTAATAATATATATATTTTTGAAATGTACAAGAAATACCCTTTCCAATGATACCAAACACGATATATTTATCTAAAATTTATTTTTTAATGCAGTACATTATGTTGGCTAGAGGGCGCCACATTAGATTCAGTGACATTTCATATAGCCTATAACCAGAAGACGATCATGACGCTTCTAACGACATCTCATTTGTCCAGTTCTAATGAGTAGTTAAGGAGCTATGAGGGAACAAATGAACATACATACATACATACATACACACATACATACATACATACATACATAGCCTGTCAAAATTATAACCCTCCTTTGGCTTTGCCGTAGTCGGGTAAAAAATGGTCTACTTAATTAGTGAAATGAAAATCCAAGAGCATTTATTTAAACTTTTATTATTTTAAAACATACAAAGGCGAACGGTATTTTGCAATTCAAAATAATATTATATATATTATTTTGAATTGCAAAATTTTCCTGCAGCTTTGCATGAACACTTTTTTGTAGCACATTTTGTTTTGCAATTACACCTCTTATAACCCTGGCCTCTTGAAAGCGGCTGTTCATTTTTTTCTGGTGATATATTTTCGATATCAATCAGTTTATCATGACACACAAAAAACTGATTCCTTGAGAACATTTCCTCAATAGTACCACGTTCTTTTCCTAGCCTATACAGATCATCAGCTTTTTCTACAACTGCCATAAGCACATTCCGAAACTCGCCTCTTCCTCTATCGACACCTAACATTACCCAGCCAGAGTTGGATAGACCTAGGTGACTATGGGTAAACCCCGAATTAAAATTTATTTAACTTATTATTCGGACTTTACCCAAGAAGCTTGGATAATCATTCAATCGAAAAGTGAAGTGAAGACGAACTACCTTCTATCACTTTCTCAATTTAGTATAAAAAATTAACAGTTGGCAAATAAGAATATGTATTCTAAAAACTTACCTAATAACTTAAATATCGTGGGCATTAGCAACTTAGTTCTGTAAATAATTGTTTAATTAGATGAAAGATAAACTTCTAAAGATGAAAGCAAAACGGTTTTTGAATTTGGAATTTCAAGGTTACGCGTTCAACCCTAACTTTGATTATGTATTATGAACTTATTTTTTACCGCGAACTTTAGAGTAGTGGACTGTGATAGGCGGATTACATAGCGGATTTGCTTCTATATTATTAATTACTATCAGCTAAACTTATATCTTTAACGTATCGATAACCACACCAATCCCATCACTATCGCATAGTTCCCACATCTTAGCTATGCGAGCGCAAACGCGAACGAATGCTTTTTGCGTCTTCAAAACGAGATCATATTCTTTACTTTATCATTTACATAAATCTGCGCACGCGAGTCCTCACATTAATATATAATAACAAAGTTTTTAAGCTAATTGTGCACGACAAGCGGACTGACTCGGAAGTACGGATTGCACGTGAGAATAAATTAACTACACTCTATTTGAAGTTGTCTCATTTATTCTTATTTCCTGTCTTAGATTGACGTATTATTTGACTAATGAAAGTTTTAGAGACTTTTGTGTAAATGACATCACACATGGTTTTAGCATCTGCAAGCTTGGCTCGCTGGCCCAGTGACTGCATATATTGCTGTGCTTAAGATTTCGGGTTCGATCCCGGGTTGGGCCGAATGTTTGCATGATCTGCAAATACTCTTGTATGTATAATACAAATGCATTTACAATAAAAAAGTAAATAAGTATTCATATAAGTTCTCTAGTTAGTACCTACAGTCCAAGCTCTACTTAGTTTGTGACTAATTGTGTGTGTGTGTGTGTGTGTTAGATGTCCGAAAAGCGTGAAAGAGTCATGCTTCGGAACTCATAGGGAGGGTCGATCAGAGTGAAACGACCTCCTCATAGGTGTTTAACAAAGCCTAAGTTGCATTATACCATTTAAGTTATATTTTCAGAGGACCGACGCCGACGATTTAAAGAAAGTGGCTTATAGGATGGATGCGGACTGCCCAAGATCCGAATAGTTCATGCTTCTTGGGAGAACCCTTCGCTTAGCAATGAATATCGTAGCAACTCTTCTCACCCTTTGAGAGTAGGAAGGGATGAAGTTAAAGGCTGGCAACACTGGAGTATCACGTACCTATTGGCGACGGTATTCGCTTACGATCAGAAAACTTACCAACTTGTTTGCCTCTTAGGTCGTAAAAAATGCACACACACCAACTTCGTGTCCAAATGCGATACTTATCCCTGATTTGCGTGTAAGTAAGTTTAAAAATAATGATTTCATTATTTAAAGTTGCCAAATAAAGGAATCTCGCTTCATAATGAGTTATTATTAAGTGTTTTTGAACGTTTGCGACAATAACAATGTCATATATACTAAGGTCACCAACCTTAACCCCAAACATTGATATCGTTGTTGTTTACCCGATTTCGGCAAAGCCAAAAAGAAGGACAATAATTTTGGCAGTATTTTGAAAGATTTGAAACATCTACAGGGTTCTCTGCGAGGCGTAGTATTTCTCGTAGTTTTCACTCCAGTCCCCACTGATCTAGTAATGATGTAAAATTATTTAAAAAAAAGCCAACTTCGTCGAAATCTGCCAGCTTTATTAAATTCAGGTTTTTATATTTATATCCGTATCACTCTCACGACTAAGAAGAATCTATTGACAACTCACATAGAAATACGACAAACCTTTGAGCCTCTAGGGCGTGCCAAAGAAATATACATATACTCGAAAAACAAAACCCTCCTTTTTTCGCAGTTGTGTAATAAAAAAAAAATTCAACAAGGACATAGAGTCTTATGTTGTAGATTTTCATAATATAAGCCTACCACAGTAACTCTACTCTACCTAATAGTTAGTATGAGCAGAATAAATAAATAAATAAATAAATAAATATTTCGGACACTTAACACACAACGTCATCTAGTCCCAAACTAAGCAGAGCTTGTATTATGGGTACTAGACCACTGATATAAATACTTATATACTTTTTTTTTTGTAAATACATACATATTATACATAGAAAACACCCAAACTCCGAAACAAATATTTGCAGATCATACAAACATTTGGTCCGACCTAGGAATCGAACCCGAGACCTCTAGAACAGCAGTCGCGTACGCTACCACTGCGCCACCGAGGCAGTTAAACCGAGAATCCAAGAGTAGTGGTCACCATACTCGTTACGAATGTGACTTACTCTCATTTGCTAATCATAGAGATACAACATTGCAATCTTCAACACAAAAGTACTTTGCAGGTTCATTTGTGAGAAGGTGCTTCCGATATAATCACAAACGAACAACAGCAGTTTCAATATCATTACATAACCACTTCTTTTGATATAATATAACATGACATAATGTGTTCGTATATAAATGACATCGGCCTTTATCCGTTTATCAATTCTATCCATCAGTCAAATGGTCGGAGGTCATTTATATTGTCGCAACGAATTCTCAAGAGAATGGTCAATTTGATCCCTAGTTCTGCAACTGAACGAACAATGGGTATCAATAATAAATCAATAAACTGTAGATGTCGCTGTCGAATTTCATAATGCACGGAATTTATAAGCTTCTAATATTGTACTCCTCCGCGGATACTGCGGCCAGTTTCAACAGAGACCAGCCAACTACGCAGGATATATTACAGTGCACAAGCAACACAAGTGCACAAGCAACACAGGTGCACTCTCTCACCCTCACAATTTGATGAGACGGCTATCCGACACGACTGGGGAGAAATTAGGAGCTGGGTCGACCAATTTATGTGATATTTAAGGCACAAGAGTTAACACCCCAAATTCTAAAATCCAGGCTGTTACTTATCATTTGCCACCTTAATCATTTGCGAGTGCAGTCTCAAAGAAATACTCTTTCACGTCAAAACGTCTTAACGGATCTGGATGAAATTTAGCACAGAGATAGATTGAAGTACTGCAGTCCAGAACCTGACATAATTTTAAAGTCAATCTTTCAATTGATTGCGTTTCGCAACTCGTTTCATTTCATTACATTTCGTTCTCGTGTGTTTTGATGACTTCAATCTCGAGAAGTTAACTAGCCGGTGGTTTCCATTATCTACATCCCAGCTCCATCATCCAAACAACTCCAAGACCCTAAATTTAAATTTTGCCTTCTAAAAAAGTTTAACGAGTTACAATGTCCGAACTGTTTCGAAGAGTTTGTCTAGTATCATCTGGCATGATTTAAATCTACTTAATACTGCTACTTAATGCTTAGGCGAAAAGTTTGCAGGAAATTTGAGAAGCAGTTAAATAAATAATCCTAATTAGGTATATAAAGGTTGAAATTTCTCTTTTGGTACAAGTAACTAAGTTTATAACAGCACAAACGGTGAATCGTCTCGTATCGTCCCCGTCAATCAAACGGTAGGCTGTTACGCAAGCGATGCAACGTGAGATATCGAGATATACCTCTCTGTGATGTGACATCCGCATAACGAAAATTAAATCTTCATCAAGCAATTAATTTTTTAAAGACCTGCATAATATGTGGACTTGTAGAAGGTATACATTTTGGATTGAAGTTTTTTTAACGTGACAATGTCTAATAAATTGATGAATGCCGGCTGCATGCACGAAAAAGGATGACTCATTGTCCTGTTACGCTCATGGTCCCGTTACGCTCATTGTCCCGTTACGTTCATTGTCCTGGTACGTTCATTGTTTCGTTACACTCATTGTACGTCGTTGTATGAGTACTGTCATCATTACATCAATGCTTATGATGATTTCATCAATGTTTGGATATGACGTTGTCATGTTAAACTATCGTCCGCAAACAGACTTTACAGACAACCATTTTTTTTAATTGTTAGGCGCTTCATCTTACTGAGACACCTAATAATAAATAAATAAATATTTAGTAACAACCGATGAGCCATGCAACTTAGACATTCTAAGTGTGTAGTCAGCCTTTGAGGTAGAAGTACACTTCTTTTTTAAAGGTCCGCAAGAGGTTATGAGTTTGTAGCCATTGATACTTTAGATAATTCTATGATTTGACTTCTTGGAAGTTGTTGCTGCTTCCAAGATGTCAAATTATAGAATAATGGAATGATCTGGATCTAAATGGAATAGTTGGACTATTCAATGGCTTCTATAATATTTAATTCTCGAGTTTGGGATGTTATGGAAAATTCTGATACAGTTTACACTATAGTGCTATTAGATAAGTTTTTGCAGGCTTATTTATTTTCAGAAGAAGTGATATTTCTTTCGAGAGTAGTAATTTTGTCATGCTATGTAGCCTACATAGCTTGATGGATTTTGTATTTAAAGGGTTCTTATTAGAATATCAGTAGGTTTAAATTTTAAATACATATACTTTTTATATGAAGGCTTTTTTCGTGTTTAGGGTAGGGTTAGTTAAAAAAGAAAGCTTTTTTAACTAACCCTCCCCGATTTAAACGAATGAGTTAATGACAAAGACATTAAAATTTTATCGAAAGTTTTTACGTAGTCGAGTTTTAGTTTTTTATGCTGTCTCTTGCTGTAAATGTGTAACTACATTTCTACATTTTTGATCACAGATAGATAAAAATCAGAAAGTAATGTTATAATTCATTTTAGAAAGGATTATCTAAAAAGAAATTCAGATTTTTTAAACCGAATAACTATCTAGATAAAGTACTTTAAAATACCCCCCAGGCCTACCTTCATTTAACGAATACCTTTCAATAATCTCTCATAATAGTCATAATTCAAGCAATATCTTTACATAGTATACAAGTACAATTTTAACAAAAATAAAACCGACTTCAAGGTTTGACTCGATTTCTCTTGGATGCCATGATCAGATATTAATGTCCTCATCATGGTACCACCGTCGGGGCATCTCCTTTCCATTAAAAAAAGAGTCATCAAAATCGGTTCATAGACGACGAAGTTATCCGCGAACACACATAAAATATATATATATGTATATAATTTTTTTTTCTTCAATCGAGGTTGAATTGAGAAATCTCCTCCTTTTTTTGAAGTCGGTTAAAAATGAAGTCTCTTTCGCTGTCCATTCGCTTAGATCTTTTATACTACTGTACGGATTATAGTGCAGTTTTCAGAAATGGATAGAGTACTTAAAGAGGAAGAAGCGACTGGCATCAGACCTCCGCAGCCCTGAGGGTGAACTGAATTTGAAGGTTGAACAAGTAGTCAGTATATTTGAGGGCACTGACTTCCCAATAACGATTGCCATAGATGTTCATGACAACCGGGACCGACGGCTTAACGTGCTCTCCGAAGCACGGGCGGGAAATACCGCCATCTTCCATACTCCGGGCTGCTATTAAGAATTTCTTGTAAGAAACGTCTGTAGTAATGGATAGAGTATTTAAATAGGAAGGCTTTAAGTATAATACGTGCATATTGTAGTAGAGGTAATCCGGGCGGAGTCTCTAGAAATGAACAAACAAAAAGTAATTTCCCTTCCACTATCGTCAAGATTCTATAGAAATCTTTCAAGCGCACGTATTACGCGCTCACATTTCATCCATGTTGAGTTGCGCCAGCGTGTAAACGCAACGATTTGTCAACTATGTAAAAACAATTAAAGCTATTAAATAATTTGTTAATGTACGTCTGTGAGTGGGTTACCTCCTAAACTTTTCACAAACACGGGTGTTGTAAGAAACGAAGTAGGACATTAGAGACATCAGAAATTGCTTCCAAGGGCAGTCGGTATCAACAATATAATAGTTAACACTTAGTTGTTAAAAATATAAATTTTATAAAAAAATCAGATTAAATATTATTTTATAACTAGCTGAACCCCGCGGTGATACCGATCATCAGCTACCTGCCAGTGAAAGTTCCGTCAAAATCCGTCCAGCCGTTCCAGAGATTAACCGGAACAAACAGACAGACAGACAGACAAAAAATTTTTTAAATACATTTTTGGTATATGTACGGTATATACATACATATGCATTTAGTAAAAAGCGATTATTTTAATATTACAAACAGACACTCCAATTTTATTTATTTGTATAGATTAGAAAACTGATACTCTATTGTTTATATGACCGACTTAAGAGATCAACTCTACTTATAGAAGGTTTTAGCATTTATCGTGGTATAGATTCTTTAAGTCCAGATTCTACAGATTATAGGAAAATGATCTGAAAATGAGATACATATAAATCATTACATTTTTAGGGTTTCATACCTCAAAAGGAAAAAACCCTTAGGAACACGTAGAGGTATCAAGCTGAAATTCATATCAAATACTAAATTAAACTTATAAGCTAACGCTATCAAAAGATACAGCCGTTTACGGTGCAAATTTTGTTACTGTTTTTTGGTACGAAGCAACGTCTACCACAGATGTAAGAAAAATTGCGAAAAGCGGTACAGGTTCGTAGGGAAGCCTCGGTACGCGATTCCTACTTACACTTGACCGATTTTTTTTTTACTAAATCCGTTATCGTCATCTACTTGTCATAGTTCACAGCGGGTATATCTATAAATATAAAAGAGGAAGATGACTGACTGAGATAGCCAGAGATCAATGCACAGCCCAAACCGTTGAACCTAGAATCCTGAAATTTTGTGTGTAGATTCTTTATACAACGTAAGTGAGCACTAAGAAAGGGATTTTGGAAATTCCACCCCACCATAAATCAGGGGATGAAAGCCGCGTGCAAAAGCTAGTACTTAATATCCCACTGAAAGATGTAGTGTTGCAGTATTCATCTATTTACTCTGGTGTTAACTTGTTAATGAAATAAAGATTATTATTATAACTTAGACTATAATTGGACGTCACTTAGATAAATTCTCGGCTTCCCGCATTCAGTTCCTGGCAGCCATCTTGTGCAAATCGTCAGTCCACCTGGTTTTTGAGCGTCCTACACTACACTTTCCGAGATTGAATAAAACCATGCTGATGAATAACAGTAGGTATAACCACAGTTTCCCATTTCCAACATCAAGGACAAAAGTGCAACTTTAATATTATTCCTTTAATAACAGTTATTTTCTGATTTCGTCGCGAGAACCTTTGACATTGAAACGTTGGTAATACACCGCAAATTAAAAGAATTTTAATGAAATTACTTTAAGCAATGTTAAGTTAGCAGTTAAGCAACAATAAGTTTAATTTTGTAGGGTTTTAATAGGTTTTATGAGTTGTTTATATATCTTTTCAGTCTCTCTGTCTTACTCAGTCTAAGTCAAAATTTAAAATTTTCTTCGCTATCATAATTAATTTAACGTACCATTTTCCATTCGCTTCACTCTATTCCATATCACAGTGGTACTTTTTCTACTTTTACTACGTATACCTAAGTATTGGGTATTATCCTAAACTAAAAGATTTACACACAAGGCAAAAAATAATTATATATTTTTTTTTTAACTCTGTTATACTTGAGATTAAACAAGTCAAATTTTAACAAAAATAATACAGACTTCAAGACTCGACTCTATTATTCTTGGATGCCATCATCAGATCTTAGTGTCCTTATGATGGTACCACCATTGGGATATCTCCTCTCTATTAAAGAAAGAATCATCAAAATCGGTTCAAAAACGACGAAGTTATCCGCGAACACACATAAAAAAAATAGTACGGTCGAATTGATTAAACCTCCTTTTTTTGAAAAGGTTAAAAAACTGATAGAAATCTTGTTTAGATGTAGTTTTTTTTTTAACAGTAAGACAACTACCGCATTAGGAATTAATCATGTGTCGGGAGGGACTTTACAAACATGAAACTGACTGAAACCTACAAGATCCTGAACCACCACTACAACGTTAGAAACCTTGAATCCATGTTCACAATGAACCTGAACACACAACTAAGAGGTCTCTCTATGAAGCTTAGCAAGCTTCGGTGCGCTAGCAATCCCCGAAACCATTTCTTGCCAAACCGAGTGGTGTGTATGTGGAACTCTTTGCCGGAAACAGTGATTAGTGCTTCGAATATAAACATATTTAAAAACAGACTTGATAAACATTTAAAAACACAAGTGTAAAGATATGCACGCATCAGCTTTAAGCTGCTAGTGTATTAAAATATAATAATAATAATAATACTCCGACTCTGAACAAGGCCATGTCCAGCAGAGGATTAGTTAAGACTGTTGATGTGATGTGAAATACATAAAATAATAAAACTAACTACTATTTTTTATATTTTTAAATGTATTTGTTTTTATATTTATATTTAAAAATGTAAATAATGTGCATATATAAATGAAATAAAGGAAATAATAATCTTTATTTTACAAAGTTTACAAATACAGGTTGCTTCATAATTAGATACAAGTAAAAGTATTACTCTTAAGGTACTGATACTGTCTCCCAAACTAAGCAATATACTTGTGTTTTGGGTGACAGTTTTCAGTCATGTATTTGAATCTGAATCAAACACATATTTCGGACATCTAACATACAACGCCATCTAGTCCCAAGCTAAGCAGAGCTTGTGTTATGGGTCAAGGCAACTGATATAAATGCATACCTATTACTTTTTTTGTAATTACATATTATACATAGAAAACACACTAACTCCGAAACAAATATTTGCAGATCATACAAAGATTTGGTCCGACCCGGGAATCGAACCCGAGACCTCAAGTACAGCAGTTACGTACACTACTGCTGCGCCAACTAGGCCGTCCAAGGCATAAATGTCATGGATAGTGTTCTGAAGAGCTCTTCCAACTGGTCCCCCTTTCTCCCTTCTTCTACAGGCAACACGTGCCAGCCTCGGAAGTCATCGCTTCAGAGTGGTTGACATTCGTTCTCGCACTCATCAAATTCGGATCTTCCTTCCTGTGCCGAGCGGTTAAAACTTGGAACTCACTACCACCACACGTGTTTCCGTCCCACTATGATCCCGGTTCCTTTAAGCGGGGCGTGAAAAAGTATCTTACTAGACTGTCATAGTGCTGGTCACGCTGCACTGTCCTTGTTCGCATTGAGGATGGTGACCACCACTCTTGGATTCTGCTTGTGCTTTCCATCAGGCGGGGCAGAGTCATTTTGGGAGCTAAAATATAAAAAAAGGTAGAATTATTGTTGTGAATGGAAACAGAACCGTCTCCTCAACACCTTGACTTCATATTATCATTTATATGAACGTGGGTAGGGCTGTCTTTCGATTGACAAGCGGTCAATATCTTTAATTACAATGATATTTACAAATAAATCTCCAAAATAAAAATCTATACACGTTCCACTAATAAATAAACGAAAATATATTGTTATTTGTTTGGTATTTGTGCGGTAATTAACTCAAAAGATAACACAATAACTGATCACACCCACACGACATGGGTTGAGCAACCCTTCTACTCTGACGAGATGGTTATAGTTCAAGGTGCTCATCAGACTGACACGCGTCATCTCTGAGTGATCACAAACCAAGTGGGAGATGTTTGAGAAACAAACTTAATGATAATGTGTTACCATTAATCATTTTAATTGGTCATAGTAATTAATCGTTACAGAATATCATTAATTGATTAAAAATATGTATAAATAGCTGACC
This sequence comes from Spilosoma lubricipeda, assembly GCA_905220595.1. Taxonomy (NCBI): domain Eukaryota; kingdom Metazoa; phylum Arthropoda; class Insecta; order Lepidoptera; family Erebidae; genus Spilosoma; species Spilosoma lubricipeda. The sequence continues at coordinate 15,613,730 of HG992295.1, forward strand.
CACGCAACCTCGTTTGCGTATCCTATTGCCCATAGGGTGATAATTTTCCCCCGTTTTTGAAACCTTCTCCATTGGTGCTCCACTCCTATTTGCCTTAGCGTGATGGTATATAGCCTATAGCCTTCTTCGATAAATGTACTATCCAACACTGAAAGAATTTTTCAAATCGGACCAGCGGTTCCTGAGATTAGCGCGTTCAAACAGACAAACAAACAAACTCTACAGCTTTATAAAATTAGTACAGATGATATTAAATTGTTGGTATTATTTTTTTTATTAATTTTGTCCAATTTAGAAATTATATATGATTAATCTCAAAAAAATCAACGACAAAAATTTGAGAGTTTCACTATTTAAGGAGCCACTTTTTTTTCTTTAAAAATACAACTCTCACATTAGGAATATACATCCTGTGTCGCGGGGGATTTTACAAGTATACATGAAACGGACGCAAAAAACACCTGGACACAGAACAACAATTTGTGGACCACACACACACAGTTTAATATGAATTCTATAAATTAAAATTAGTACTATATATCTTAAGGATTTAACCAATATCTACAGCCTGAAAAAAATCATAAGTGAATAAATATTTCGGGCATCTACCACACAACGCTATCTAGTCCCAAGCTAAGCAGAGCTTGTGTTCTGGGTACAAGATAACTGATGTAAATACATATATATATATATCTATCCTGTCTCCTGACCTTCTTTATCGTAATTCTTAAACTATTTATTTTGACGGTCATTTATTTTGGCTCCATACATATCTTCTTTGCCGAAAACAGCTATGTTAATATATAAACCACAAGCAGAACAAAAATCAGATATCAATACAGTTACGCAGAAATAACGTCACAGACAGACAAACGAAGACACGAGATCTTTATAGCGAAGATACAACAATGGGTTAGTTTATAGTGCACCAAGGGAGCGTATAAATAAAACGTGCAATCCAGTGTTACGTGAGATTGCACGACCCGGGAACTGAACCGCTGACCTCATAAATCAGGTGTAGTTAGTGTAGTGAAGTGTAAGGCAGACATGCTAACTGGTGAGCTATTGTTATCTAAGCTAAGGGAAGAGCACGCTGGAGTTCATCTTCATTTGAATAAGAAAGTTTTTTAAACTCTACTTGAACTGCTGAGTCTCGATAGACGAATATTAAATGTTTATCTGTACCCCGTATTACGGAGCTACAAGAAATTACATAAAATTGTCAGATATATGGTACAAAAGGTCGACTTCATTGTTCAGTGTATTTCTTCTAGACAACCGTAGGATGGATCAAAATCTTTCGATAAAGGTAATAAATAACGATTCTTTTGTAAATATTATGTTGCTTGACAGATTTCTTTAAAAGTCAATGAAGCTTTATTATTTGACACGTATCATGAACACTCATAGTAACGATTTATGTAAGTTCTGCCCAATCAGAAATAATTTAAGAAGCAATATAATGATATTTTTGTATTTCTAGATGATACGTTTACGTTTGCCTTTTGCTCCTTCTACTTCTATTATTGTACAACGATATAAGTTAGATTAACATAACACAATCTACCTTTTTACCCGACTGCGAAAGAAAGAGAGTTATGTTTTTTTAGTGTATGTATGTTTTTTTTTTGGCACGCCCTAAAGCCTAAACGGCTTGACCTATTTTTATGTGAATGTTTACAATAGATTCGTCTTAGTCGTGTGAGTGGCACTGGGTACATCAAAATTAAAAATAAAACAAAATTAAGGAGTTTTGGCACCAAAAGTAATCTCAAAAATTTTTTTTTCAAAATACATCGAGTGTGATATCAAAATAAAGATTTTTTAATGGTGATTACGAATATATGCAAAACTTTTATGTTTTATTAAAAAAAACTGAATTTAACAAAGATGAAAAATATTGACGCAATCGGGTTTTTTATTTTAATAACTTTACTTGTTTAAGAAGAACATTTTCGCACCATTGTCCTTAAAAACAGCTTAAGGTCTAAGACAGTTGGGACTAGTATCATTTTAGAAGTTTTTTTTTTAATTTTATAATATTGCACTTTATTTGTGATAAAACTGGCACGTAAAGAATGAAAGTTTATGAGATAAAAAAATCAAATAGCTTGTTCAAAGTAACTTCGTCGGATTATGTTATGAGGATAGAACCCAAAACCATTGAAGAAACACCGAGGTAACCACTTAAACCACTACGCCAACAAAGCAGTAAATTTTAAATTTGTATCTTACATCGATTAAATCTACCCTTCTTCTGTGTATTCCATATTTTAAATTTCTTTACCTTTTTAGGTTAGCTAGTTAGATTTATTAGGAAATGGGTAAACACGCCAGTAATTTTTTAATGAATAGGTACTTATTACTATAAACAAATACCCCTTTTTCTGTGCAAATACCATACACTGAACGTAGGTCTCCCCCAAGGAGCGCCAGCCATCCCGGTCTAGGGCAGTCAGCATCCATCCGCTGCCAGCCACCTTCTTTAAGTCGTCAGTCCACCGTGCCGCTCGTGGTTATGTCGGACTCGAATAGACCAAAAACCGCATGGCTTCTCGAGTACTAGTAGCTGGGTAATCGGTTGCACTCTAGAAATGAAATCCTTGGAACCCCGACGTTTTTCGGGTCATCTACGGCTCCTAGCCTTTATTATTCCAAAGATTTGGGGTCGGCTACTAGTTAAACCGGTTTTACCTGAATATCAGTTTTTTACAAGGAGCGACTGGCATCGGACCTCCACAACCCTGAGGGTGAACTGAATTCGAAGGCTGAACTAGTGGTCAGTTTATTTGAGGGCACTGACTTCCCAATAATGATTGCCATGGATGTTCATGACAACCGGGAACGACGGCTTAACATGCTATCCGAGACACGGGCGGGAAATACCGCCATCTTTCATACTCCGGGCTGCTATTAAGAATTTCTTGTAAGAAAAACCCAACAGCAGTCCGACCGAGGAATCGAACCCGAGACATCTTGATCAACAGTCGCTTAAAAAAAAATAATAATAATAATACGCTACCACTAGACAAATGAGGCAGTCCAACGGTTCACCTACGACTAACTAAAGCAATTAGAAACATTAAAGAATCATTGTTTTTCTCTGTTCCATTTACCAAACTAGTCCGGATCCACTTTCAGTCTGCAACAGCACGGCTGAACTTGTGTTTTTTTACGTGAAGCGACTGTCATCATGTCTCCGCAACCCAAGTTGTATATTTGTAGAAACTGTTGTCTGTGTTTTTAGTGCTCAACTGGGGGACTGGAGAGGCCCAATGATGCAGAAATAGCACTAGGCCACCATAGTGTGGGTCGCCATGCTGCATTGTTGCATTGTCTGCATTCGCAATAAGTATGGTGACCACCACTCTTGGAGTACGAACGGAATATGAGTAGAGTAATTTTGGCTGGCACATAATATAAAAAAAAACTATCCGTAATCTTTTATTTACTTTAAGCGTATTTGTGTCATATATGATATGACACAAATACGCTATCAAGTGTATCAATTCTTGAATGGAGACCGCATCTCGGCAAAGGTAGTGTAGAACGTCCACTGGCCAGGTGGAGTAAGGATTTGTGCAAGATGGCTGATAGGGAATGGATGCGAGAAGCCGAAGAACGAACCAAATGGCCTGAGAGGCCTGTGTCCAGCAGTAGACTGCGATAGGATGGTGATGATTATGATGATTTTAACTGATCTATTTGCACATAATTATATACCTCGGTGGTGCATGACGCAGTGGGAGCATATGCGACAGCTGTGCTTGAGGTCTCGGTTTCCCGGGTCCCCTATTCCCGGGTCGGAACAAATGTTTGTATGATCTGCAAATATTTGTTTCGGAATTTGGGTGTTTTCTTTCTAAAATATGTAAGTATTTACAAAAAATGTATAGATAGGTATGTATTTATATCACTTGTCTAGTACCCTGCTGCTGCTTAACTTGGAACTAGATGGCGTTGTGTGTTAGATGTCCGAAATATTTATTTATTATTATGTCTCTATAACCCTTCACTCACATTTTTCTTTTTCTATATAAGTACAATATAAGTTTATTTTTTAATTTGACCTTTGGTTTATATGTAACCTTCTGCAACCAGAAAAGATTTGGTCTGTTAATGTCTCTTAATATTTGTTTAGGTAACGCGAAGCGTGCGATTCCGAGATTTAACTTATTATTCTAAGATAATCGCGGCTGAGAACTTAGAATGCTGTCGACATGCATTCTCAGTCACATCCTGAAAAGATATAATACTGATTAAATTTGAAAATAAAGTGAGTCTTACAGACGGAGGTTGCGGGTAAAACTACCGAAGGCTATCGAAAACTACAAACAACTGATAATTTCTAGGTACAATAGGAAACAATAGTATGATGGACACGATAATCTATACAAATAAATAAAATTGGAGTGTCTGTTTGTAATATTAAAATAACCGCTTTTTACTAAATGCATATGTATGTATACACGGTACATATACAAAAATTGTATTTAAAAAAAAATTGTCTGTCTGTCTTTCTGTCGGTCTGTCTTTCTGTCTGTCCGTCTGTTTGTTCCGGGTAATCTCTGGAACGGCTGGACGGATTTTGGCGGGACTTTCACTGGCAGGTAGCTGATGATCCAGGGAGTTACTTAAGCTACTTTTTTAGACTAGCTTTGTCCAGCTGCGTTACTCGCGGTACAACAATAACCGCGGGTAACACCGCGGGATTCAGCTAGTTATTTATTTGGATATAATTTACCTATAAAATGTATTTATTTAAAAATACATTTATCAGCATTCTGGTCACCATCGTAAAGGTTTCGCCTAGTTTAAAAGCAGGCGGTCAGGTTTCACATATCATCGTCATCACCATCATCAGCTTTCAAAGTCCACTGCTGGACATAACCCTCTCCTTAGAAAAGAGGTTTTGTCTACTATAACACGCTGGCCTGATAAGATGAGTTGATATAGTGTTTGTTTGAAGTTTCCCCTCCTTTTGCAGTGATGTTTTTCTGATATGATGTCACATATGTTAAGTTGTTTTTTTATTATTCTAGCTGAACCCCGCGGTGTTACCCGCGTTTATTGTTGTACCGCGGGTCAAAGTTAGTTTAAAGTAGCCTAAGTTACTCCTTAGATCATTAGCTTTCTGCCAGTGAAAGTCCCGTAAAAATCGGTCCAGCCGTTCCAGAGATTAGCCGGAACAAACAGACAGACAGACTGACAGACAGACTGACAGACAGACACAAATTGTAAAAAAAAAATATTGGTATATGTACCGTGTATAAATAGATACATATAGTATACATTAAAAAGCGGTTATTTTAATATTACAAACAGACACTCCAATTTACTTTATTTGTATAGATGATCAAAACGTAATAGCATGTAAAGATAAATGTAAAGTTTATTTGAGTTTATAATAATAACTTATTATTAATGTTTACAATAATTGACTTCATTCAATGAATTCACGTTTCTATAAGTGTGATGATACATTAAGAATGCGGTGTATCACCAGGCCTATCCATCCCATGAGTATTGTAACAGACAACTACAAAGAACAACGTCACTGTAATAACAAGCTAAAAAAAAAACCCCTTCATAGGCACTTAATCGAGTAATCACACGCCAAGAATGCCTTACATCATTTTGGATAAGGGCTTATACTCTTAGACTGCTGCAAGGAAACTGGCTTTCAAATGAAAAAAACCGAATCGAAATCGGTCCATCCGTTTGAAAGCTACGATGCCAAAGACAGAGACACAAAGAGACTGACAGACATTGACTTCAAACTTATAACACCCTCTTTTTGCGTCAGGGGTTAAAAATAAGGAAAAGTTGAAACAAATTCCATACCAACTCTGCCAGCTAGTTAGCAGTCTTGCCAGCATAGCATATCAAAACCTCCTTAAATATGTACTTGAGTTACATTACAAACGTACCTTTACAGAAACTCAAGTTATTGAGATGTCAAATCCAGTGAAGCCTTATTCACTCAGTCTCATTTATAGGCACTTCAACACTTGACGGAAGGCGACCGAACTCTGTCAATAAGGTGTCAGTCTGTCTTAAACGAAGTGTTGGTAACCCATAGCTCAAGAATTAGTCGTACATAAACTATGAACCAATGATAAATAAAACAGATATTTAATAAGACAAGTGAAAATTTAACAAAAATAAAACAGAGTTCAAGGTTTGCCTCGATTTCTCTTGGATGCCATCATCAGATCTTAGTGTCCTTATCATGGTACTACCGTTGGGATATCTCCTTTCCATTAAAAAAAGAATCATCAAAATCGATTCATAAACGACGAAGTTATCCGCGAATATACATAAAAAAAATATATATACGGTCGAATTGAGAAACCTCCTCCTTTTTTTGAAGTCGGTTAAAAATAAATTACTGTTTCATTACTTAGAACTATTTTATCCAACTTTAAAAAAACAGTTGTGTCGATATTGTTAAGATTATAAAGGGACTTATTTAAGTTCTTTTACGGAGTTATATAATAAACTAGTTGAACCCCTCGATGTAACGCCGCGGGGCTAAGCTAGTCTAAAAAAAGAATCCTAAGTTACTCCCTGGATCATGAGCTTCCTGCCCGTGAAAGTCCCGTCAATATCGATCCAGCCGTTCCAGAGTTTACAGACAGACAGACAAAAATTTAAAAAAACTATATTTTGGTACATGTATCGTGTATACATACATATGCATTTATTAAAAAAATATTAATATTAGAAACAGACACTCCAATTTTATTTATTTGTATGGATTAAACTTATGCTCACACGGTACAAAAAAGCTACAGAAAAATAACTTACTTTTTGTAAATTTGATTATTATTTTTTGTAAGATTTCATTTCGTTTATTGTAGTAGTGAAAATACCTATCTAATGATATCTCACACCATGGGGTAGAGGCAAGAAAAAAAATAATTATAGTTTGTAATGATTCTTAGATGTATAAACTGAGACTTACTCTTAGAAATACAGTTTTATTTTTCAATTCCATGATTTTCCTACAACATTTGTACCCATTTTTAGATAGTTTATAAATGTTTTTAAAAAAAATTATTAAGTAAACATGTTTAAACTCATACTAGGTGAAATACTCGATTAACCTTTTTAGGGTTCCGTGCCTCAAAATGAAAAAACGGAACTTGGCCGGTTTTTATTTTATGTATGGCCCTACCAAAATGACTCTACTCTGCCTGATAGAAAGCATTAGCAGAATCTAAGAGTGGTCACCATGTTCATTGCGAATGCAACAATGCAGCATGGTGACGCACAATATGGCGGCCTAGTAATGCTTCTGCATCATTGGACCTTCTTTCAAATTAATTTTATCTACCTTTCTTTTCAACACACTCCCAATTTTCATACATTTAACTAAAGTGATATGTTTGAACTTTGTTATCCGACAACAGCGATGCCAAAGGAAGGGTAATAGTTTTGGCATTCATACATACTGCCAAAACTTGTTTGTATGTTCCACCGTAGCACCTAAACTACCAAACTGATTTCAATAAATTAATAACTATAAAATAATAACAAGATATAATAAGTTTTTAATGTCTTTCTTCTGTCTAATGTATTAACGTAAGTATATCTAAATGATGTTTATATTTTAGAATCAACACCTTATCAGAATCATTTGTTCCTGCATATCAGTTGCAAATCAGCGTGGCTACACTGCCTATTTAAAATATGATAATCAAACCTGCTGATAAACATACTGAAATATTCCTAAATAAACACATCATTTTCTTAGCCTTTATTATTCCCAAGATTTGGGTCGGCTACTAGTTCAATCGGTTTTACCTGAATATCAGTTTTTACGCGGAGCGACTGGCATCTGACCTGCGCAATCCTGAGGGTGAACTGAATTCAGAGATTGAACTAGTTGTCGCCACCGCCGCCAATGTTTGAGGCCACTGAATTCCCTATAACGATTGCCATAGGTGTTTATTACTACAAGTGTAATTTTTGACCTTTAATATCATAAATATTGAGCTCCATCATTAAAATAACCAATAAATTTGCGTACTATTTCCAGTAGCACCGTGTAATCAAAATAATTACTCAGACTCAACAATGAATTGCAATTGCAAACATACGTTTTTTATTCGCAACATTAATTGTTTGAATAATGCATTGCATTTATCGCAATTTAATGATTATATACAACCTTCACCTATGATTATAATTTTTGGTTTATTAAATTTTAATCACTTTCACAATGTGTACAATTAACAACGGAATCTGTTGATTTTTACTCAAATAAATGAAAACAAAAACTAGGAGTTTAATCCCTTTTCGCCCCCCTTTTTTGTCAATCCTGGTCCTCTCTCAATCTAAATGGAGGGTCTCGAAGGGAGATTAATGCCCTTGTAAACCTTGAGTTACAGAGTATTCATGTTTTTGTATTTTATAATATACTAGATGAACCCCGCGGTGTACCCGCGGTTATTGTTGTATCGCGAGTAACGTCGCGGGACAATGTTAGTCTATAAAAAAGTAGCCTAAGTTACTCCCTGGATCATCAACTACCTGCCAGTAAAAGTCCCGTCAAAATCGGCCCAGCCGTTCCAGAGATTACCCGGAGCAAACAAACAGACAAAAAAATTTTAACTACATTTTTGGTATATGTACCGTGTATTCATACATACGCATTTAGTAAAAAGTGGTTATTTCAATGTTACAAACAGACACTCCAATTTTTTTTAGTTGTTAAGAAAACCTTCATACAAGAGGAACCTTATGCATGCACCCTACACATTTACTCTAATATAAAATCAAACATAAATAATAAGAATATTTTTTTCCTTCATTGAAATCTGCAAACTTTTGTGATATAAACACTTCAATAAGAAAAATAAGTAGTTAAATTCGTTTCAAAATAAAGAAGACTTGACCTGAAGTAAATAACTAATAGCAAGATGGTTTATATATTGATCTGTAAGTTAAAAACGACCAAGACTTTAATTTAAATACCTCGATAGATTACGTGAGTAAAGTATTTACAGCATTATACTCGTATGTATTAAATTTCGTTAAAAGGAGTACACATATTTCAATATAGAAAGTGAATATGCATCTTAAAAATGAAAAAATACCAATATGTGTGTATCGGAAAATTGTCTAGTCGAATATTGGATATATAACTAGCTTTTGCACGCGGCTTCGCTCACGCAGACTTTCATTAACTGATATACCCCCTTCGGGGTGGAATTTCAAGAATTCCTTTCTTAGTGCTCACTTACATTATATAACGAACCTACATGCAAAATTTCAGGATGCTAGGTTTAGCGGTTTGGGCTGTGCGTTGATCTGTGGGTATGTCAGTCAGTCACCTTCCTCTTTTATATATAGATTATAAGTAGTTATTTAGCCTGCCTGTGTGGAAAAGAAATAAACAATTCGATATTTTACATGTATTTTTAAAATGATTTTATGAAAAGCTACGAATTTTTCAAATAATTAAGTGTGTAATTTCATGTGTTTAAAATACAAAAAAAAATTGTTTATCTATTTCTCGAGTCTACATGTGTACAAAGAGTGGTTTGAATTAACTAAAAGCATATTTATTACATGTAACTGTCCAAATAAAGAACACACACTTCCAGTATAATTATGAAAATGATAGAACAAATTTAGTGAAAAATTAATCCTAGATAAAGAACAAATGAAATGCTCAGCACCCAAAAACTTATAAGTACAAGCGGGGTTTGTAGAGTAAAATGAAGCGATGAAATATTCCACAAAATTTAACACAATTCAATTTTCCAAATTTTAAGCTACCTTAATGAAGCAACACATGCTGTGACCTTTCGAAACTATATACACATTTTATTTCTATGCTGTAGTGTCTGTATATTTACCATGTAAAGATAAATTTAGTAATAAAGGTAAAGAAAAAAAATATGAGGCAGAACCGCGGCAAAGTGTCAGTTAAAAAGCTAAAATTTTGCAACATCATAAGCATCGGATGCGGTGTGTACTGTGTATAAAGTTTGAGTAATGGTACGATCGCTGATGTTAGCCCCACTAGCTAGCTGCGCGTACGCCGATCGCACAGTCGACGACGACGGACGATCGTCGAAGCGCATCTTTACGCGAAGCATCCACACTCCCGGTATTTTACATTTTTGAATTTATTTTCAAACTTTTTGAAAATTATTTTTTGAATTATTATTTTTTTGAGTTTGTTCTTTTTTTCTTAATTTTATTTTTATTGTTTTACTTTGTTAATATTTTCTAAGGATTCTAAAATTTACGTAGTTTTATTTTGTTGTTTTTTTCTTTGCGGTTCGGTGCAAAATCGTGATTTCTTCACGGAAACTATGGATGAAGAGCGAAAGTTTAGAACTTCAGAACCATGAAATTTTATTAATTGCAAGTAATATTACAGTTTCAAGCCATGTATTCAATCAATAAAATTAAAAGTATTTTGGCAATGGTTGAAAATGTGTTTTGCAAATATTAATTTTTGGATTCAATCTTGGCCAAAATAAGTTATTGCGCGTTCGCATGTTTTATTCATTGTGTGTAGTAAAATATCAAATTCAAAGATCTTGTATTTATAAATTTGACCGACTTTTTATATAACCTCTAATCTAATCTTCTCACCCAACTTACTTTGACAATAGTTCAATGTTTAATTTTTTCACAAAGACGGCTAACATTGCTTTGTCAAATGAGTTAGACAATGTCCAAATGTTTTGATGAAAAAAACGAACCTAATTATGTGTTTGCGTAAGTGTAGGTCTCTCAGTCGTGGGAATCATTGTTAGACAGACTTTAGTTCTTGCTATATACGTTATGAGTCGATTATACAATATAGGAACTGTGCTATAATATCTATTAGGTGTTAATAATTAACACATAATTGTCACCGTTCGCACCCTCGATTTCAATTTTAGAACAAAATATATTTTATTTATTTTTAATTTAAAAAAATTGTGTTCTAAATTCAAAATGATTTTTGTGTTTTTTTTTGTATTTTGTTCTACTTTTTTTGTATTTTGCTATTCAATGTTCTAATTTTTTTTCTTTGTTCTGGGTACACAAAAGTTTCTCCAAATTAAAGCAGTTTGAAAGTGTAAGTGATTCGCAAGTGACAAGTGACATAACATTTCAGTGTAACATATTCTGTAACGTGTGAACATTGCGATTTGGGTGAGTGTTTGTTCAGCATTTATTATAATGAATTAACTCTAAGTTTATGAAAGGAAGTTGTCAATTGATTTCGTGTTGCGAATTCTCACGAAAGTTAACACTTTTTGTTTTTTTTTTAATTGCATGATTTATATTCTCACACATATATGTTTATATGTGTGTAATTTTTCAATAGTTAATTTGGCAAACTTCTGACCTATCAAAGGTGATAAATGACTAGCTATTGTTTGCGGCTTCACTCGTGTGATTATTTATTGTTTCGTTTTACTCACTTTGAAAATGATACACTACCATACAATTGTTAATACCTTATTATACACCTCAGGGGTGAAATGTTGCAAGATAATGAAAATGTATTGAGTAAAAGTTTAAAAGCTATAGCGTAACTACGTAAAGCGTTTTGATAATCGTGTACATAGCCTACTTCAACCGGTGCTTAATTACCAATATATTGACACTTCATTTAATAAATTGATTCAGTGGTTTAGCAATACAGTGGAACATACACACCTTCCTTTTGGTTTCGCGAAACAAACGAAGAATTCGATTGCACGATTGGTCTAGTGGTTTAAACGGTCGCCACGCTGCTTTTTATTGCGCCAAGTGTTGTCGGTTCAAATCTCACATAGGACAAACTTTGTGTGATCCACAAATTGTTGTTCTGAGTCTGGGTGTTGTTTGTGTACGTTTCATGTATATTTGTAAAGTCCCCCTCGACACTGTTTGTATATTACTAAGGCAAGAGTGGCCTTTTTAAAATAAAATATTAAGTGCCAGGATTATATAGAAGTGAAAGGCATACATAATATACTTTTGTTTTATAGAAAATTCATGCTAAAGACGATAGAGAGAAATCGAGAGAAATAGTGGGAACAGAGGGAGTCGAGAAAATAATTCTAATTCTATGCTTACGAGGTCTGGTAGACCTCGTAAGCATAAAATTAGATAAGATGAAGTATATTTACGGATGTCAAAGATCTTTATTTTTAAATCTTGATGCAGCATTTCAAGGAAAATCTCTTGGCGTAAAGTAGAGATGATGTGGGAGGGAGAAGCTGAATTTTCTTCTATTTTCTTTACTTTATTCTAAACTCATAAAGATTATTCGCTAAATTTTGAACATTCCAATGGCTACGTCTAATATAAAACAATAAGTTTGATTGTACTGTTTGATTGCTTAATAATTTAAGCGTTTGACCGAGTGGTTTAAGCGCTGGTCACCGCTTTCTACTGCGCTGAGTGTAGGGGGTTCAAACCCCAAACTATACACGAGATAACACAACTCACACAGAACAGAACAACAATTTTAGATACGTCTACTCGTTTGCCACCTATACCATAAAAAAATCCAAGAGTCGTGGTCATTATACTGATTACGAATGCAGACAATGCAACAAATCAGCATGGTGTCCCACACCATGGCGGCCTAGTGATGCTTCTGCATCATTGGACCTCCGCTCTCACTCACATGCACTCACCAAAAAAACACGACAGTACGAATGCTGTTAATTTACGGTGATCTTCTGTGCGAGAGTACCGCCCCGGTAGAGTCGGCCCAATTAATCGCCGGGCCAATTAACAAATTTTTTTTAAAATGTTTCAGACATCTAACACACAACGCGATCTAGTCCCAAGCTAAGCAGAGCTTGTGTTATGGGTACTAGACAACTGATATGAATACATTTATACTTTTTTTTTTGTAAATACATACATATTATACAACCAATCAAACAGTTGATAAATTGAGATCTTTGATTGAGATAGATTAAAAACGATTGTAGAAAAAACTGACAAACACATGCATCTTGACTTAGGGGACCGGTATAGTTTCGACAGAATGTATTGATACTTATACCAAGTTATATGTTTAAAGGAAGTAATTATAATTACTTAATATTACGTGCCACATGTAACAGTGCTAGAGATATTAGTTCGATATCTTTTTAGCTATTTTAGCATGTTGCAATATATATGTTAATTTGGTCGGCCAATTGCCAGAAATAATGAGGACAATCCGACCCACTCTCAATAAGATATACTGACTCGATTGAATACTAACTAGTACCATTTTTAAGTGAGATATAATTTTATTTTATACTTTATCACAAAACCCAATTTCATCTGCGCCTGTGGTTACTGCTCCGCGCTTGAAAGATGTAGCTTAATGTTTTAAATAATAAATAAATAAATAAATTTCGGATATCTAACACACAATGCCATTTAGTCACAAGCTAAGCAGAGCTGTGTTATGGGTACTAGACAACTGACATAAATATAAATATACATACTTTTTTGTAAATACATACATATTATACATAAAAAACACCCAAACTCCGAAAAAAATATTTGTAGATCAAACAAACATTTGGTTCGAACCGGGAATCGAACCCGAGACCTCATGATCAGCAGTCGCACACGCCAACCGCTAGACCAACGAGGCAGTTTTATAGCTTACTATCTTTTGGCCGCGGCTCTGCCCGCCCGTACCTCGGATATAACGTCCAATCTATCTCTATACCGAAAACAAATCAAATCGGTTCAGCGGTCTAGCCGACAGATAGAGAGGGTTATTTTTGAATTTAAGTATGGGTATTATTTTTTTAAACACGCTTTTATTAGCTTCGCCTACATTTTTGTTTGTTACCGACTTTTGTAATTGTGTTTTCTAGTTTTATCGAACTATATTTTTCTGAATCATTAGAATCTAGAGAACATCCAGACAAGAAACAAATAATCGCACTTACACACCTATTCTTCTAGGTATGAATCAAACTCCCAACCTTACCAGTCAGAAACTCAGACTCAAGTCATGCTTTGTGAAAGTTTGAAGTAATGAGTAATAAAACCTTATAATATAACCTTATTACATTAACTTCAATTTAGTTCTTCCTTCTTGTGCCGAGCGATTTAAACATGGAACTCACTGCCACCGCACGTGTTCCCATCCCATTATGATCCCGGGTCCTTTAAGCGGGGCGTGAAAAAGCATCTTACTAGGCCGCCATAGTGTGGGTCACTATGCTGCTCTGTCCACGTTCGCATTGAGGATAGTGACCACCACTTTTGGATTCTACTTAAGCTTTCCATCAGGCAGAGTAAAGTCATTTTGGTAGCTTGATCATAAAAAAAAAAAACAAAAAAAAAATAAAAAAGAAAATTGAAAAACAAAACATCAAAATTAAACCGGGTTTGCAACTGGTGCGTTACCCTTTTGTTAAACGATAACAAACAATCGCATTGCCCTATGGCACGTCATCAACAGTTCCACGTGACATTCTTCGGTTATCCTTGGATACCACTCCGACGTACAATCTCTCTCCTCAGACCGTCTCATAGCATAGCAAGACTAACCTAACCATAATTGTTATAATATAAGTGTTAAAGGTTTCCTGTCTTGTTTTGTAAGCAAATTTGTAGTGTTTTTGTTGTTATCTCGAAAACCGGTTATTTTATTCTTGCAATTAGACTGTATGATTTAGTGGTCGAGTAGTCTTTCGAAGTGTTTTTGGAACAAGTACAATTTTAACAAAAATAAAACCGACTTCAACTTTCGACTCGATTTCTCGTAGATGCCATCGTCAGATATTAATGTCCTTATCATGGTTGGGACACCGTTGGGACATCTCCTTTCCATTATAAAAATAATCGTCAAAATAGGTTCATAAACGACGAAGTTATCCCCGAACACACATAAAAAAGTATATATATATATGGTCGAATTGAAAAACCGCCTCCTTTTTTTGAAGTCGGTTAAAAAAATAAAATGGTAGAGTAGTTCCAAGTAAACACGCGTTATGTACTATGCTATAAACGACGCTACTTTTTGTCAGTATCGTACAAACAATAACAACTTGTTTGTGTACGAAAAGTAGCGTAGTTTATGGCATAGAAAGTGAATGACTTTCTGCTTCAACAAGGACAAGGCGGTGCGTTATCAACCTTTTTAATATCTGAGTGTCTTGCGTAGTATGTACCCTTTGTCGAACGATAACGACGACGATAGGTAACGGAAGGAAAAAAGTCCAAAAATACAAACATTATAAAAATCGGTACATCCATTCTTGAGTTATAATAATGTTTGTTTCGTTTAAGATAATTACTTAGGTGGTTCTCCATCTATATACTTATATGTTCCTAATCCTTGTAAAATCCCGATTGCCGATAAGAACCCCGTGTAGGATAGTCTAACTCAAATGACTTGTAGCTTATAAATGCGATTATAGGCCATTAAAAATCAAGTTATTACGTACAGGCCACATAAAACTGGTTCAAAGCACTATCAATTTATTTTTATTTGTATTACGTAAATTTGTAATAATCTAGCGTGTCTTGTTGCTTTCTGGCGTGAAGTCCCGAAGTTTGATCCCATGCCATGAGTAGAACTTGATTTTTCAAATTCTATTCGCGCGTAATGTAATAAATTAATTATCTTCGTTAAAGAGTAGCCTATGTCCGTCCTCAAAAAACAAAATATCTCTGTGCAAAATTTTATTAAAATCGATGAAACGGTTTAGCCCAGAAAACGTAACTGACAAACTATTATCCTTTTTAGTCTTTCTTCAACAGTGGGATGGGGACAACTACCGTAGGAGAGCCACGCTTTGGCATGAATGGGCCGGCTCGATTGGAGTGATACCACGGCCTCCCCCATCCCTCTCCCCATCTCCCAAAGGCCATCGAAACATTTGTGACGTCTCATCAAAATGGCTCCTACCGTTCCAGAGATGAGTCAGAACAAACAGACATACACCGTCCCGTACATACTTTCGAATGCAGTTAGTAAAAAGCTGTTAATTTGAAATTACAAACAGACACCACAATTTTATTTATATCAAAGAGAAAATCACCTTTACACCTAACCTTTACACCTACATTTTTGTCTGTCTGTCTGTCGGTTTGTTCCGGATAATCTCTGGACCGATTTCGACGAGACTTTCACTGATAGGTAGCTGATGATATAGGGAGTAACTTAGACTACTCTTTTTTAAACTAGCTTCGCCCCGCGGCTTCACCCGCGGCACGACAATAAGCGCGGGTAACACCGCGGGGTTCAGCTTGCCTACCATATAATAACTTTTATACAAAAGAAGGCATCATTAATCTGCCCATACAAAAGCCTTAATGGACATAGGGCCGTGGATTAGTGAACACTGATATGGCGACGGCAATTTCCTTAAAGGTCGCTACCGACGAATAGCTCCTAAATAAACATAATTATTGCAAAACATTGTACTGAATGGCCCAAGTTATAAGTTGAAAAGGGTTTTTACTTTTTTGTAGTAATCACTGTCGGTGTGGTGATGAATTTAAGAACTTTTACTATGATAACTAGATGGACAGAGAGAAAACTTATTTATATACGACGATGACTGCTCGTATGATCTAGTGGCTTAAGCGCCCCTTCGCCAAGTATTGTAGTTTCAAATACTACATACTTTGTGTAATTCGCAAATTGTTGTTCTGAGTCTAGTTTCTGATGTCTGTTTCATGTAAGTTTGTAAAGTCCTCCGCAACACAGTATATGTTCCTAGTACGGGAGATGCTTTTAAATAAAAATTCCTTATTTTTAAATACAAACCATACACATTATGTAAAAACCACCTAAAATCTTTGCTAAAATTTGCAGCTCATACAAACATTTGATCCACCATGGGAAGTAGTTTACGGCGCGACAGACGCCAGAACAAGGAGTGTGAGCACCCCTGTTGATTCCACGAATGTCGTAAAAGTCAATTAAGCAAGACAAACTAAGCAGTATGTCGTGATCTGTTATAGGCTGTTAACTATGATGATGACTGATGTGTTTCTAAAGTACAAAAGTTCGTTAAAAATTCAGTACATTTATTAATTTAAACGATTAAATATTGACAAGTTGTAATGTGATTAGTTTTACCGTATTGTATCGAACAAATTGGTATTTTGTTAGTCATAGTAATATTTTAGTTTACTATAACTTCACATCTCATACACAGTGTGATCTTCAACTAGGCAGGATCTGTACAGTATTTTTTTTATTGCATAGGGGGAAAACGAGCAGCCGTATCCCCTGATGGTAAGCGATACCGCCGCCTATGGACACCCGTAACACCAAAGGCGTCACAAGAGCGTTGCCGACCTTTGGGGGATGGGAAAGGGATATGGGAAGACGAAAAGGATATGGGAAGGGGTGGGGTATGGGCCTCCGGTATCCTCACACACTCGGTGAAACACAGCGCATATAGCCTATAGGTTTCCTCGATAAATGGGCTTTCTAACACTAAGAATTTTTCAAATCGGACCAGCGTTTCCTAAGATTAGCGTGTTCAAACAAACAAACAAACAAACTCTTCAGCTTTATATATTAGTATAGATATGTTTTTGTAATGACTGCATATAATCTACTAGGCTGTCAATTTTCCATGTTATTACTGTTGCATAAATACGTTAAGTATCGGCGTAATGAGCTTTTTTTCCATTCAGCTCTATTTGTTAGTTTAATGCATATTCTGTTTCAGCCATATCTTCTTTTTCCGTCTTTTGTCTGTCGTCTGGTCAGGCAATGAACTTATTTAATTATTTAAAAAATAATCGAACTCAGAGTTTTCTCAAAGAAGGGTGTTCTGAGGGTATAGCGTTCTCATTTCTTTTACTTGATGAAAAGCGATACCCTTTCCAAACCTCTAATACTTACATTTTCTTTACTGTTACTTCAATAAACAAGTAGGAAGTCAATATAAATGAACTACTAACTAAATCATGTATGCATACATTAAACAAACAAATAAAATACATACACAAGTATATATTGAAATCATCATAATCTTAATAACAAAGTGGTGTATCATCAAACACTATTAAAATTCACTTATAGCACTCAACATACCGGTTTATGAACAGCACAACAAAATTATAAATGTGTTTTTTATTCATTATTTTATACTTAAGTGTATTATATCAACCTTTTGGAGCAATCTATACATCTATAGAAATAAATAAAATTGGAGTGTCTGTCTGGAATATTACAATAACCCATTTTTACTAAATGTATATATATGTATACACGGTATTTGTTCCGGGTAATCTCTGGAACGGCTGGACCGATGGACTTGCACTGGCAGGTAGCCGATGATCCAGGGAGTAACTTTTTAGACTAACTTTGTACCGCGGCGTTACTCGCGGTACGACGATAACCGGGGGTGACACCGCGGAGTTCAGCTAGTTTTACATATAATCTGAAGTTCGGAAACAGTTTCAACGGGCTACGATTCTCATGAAATGTAGTATGCGGGAGATTTTGGGGACGATAAATATATCTAGCTAAGATTCATTTTTAGAAAAATTACCAAAACAAAATACTGAGCCCAGCTCGGTCATCCAGGTACTGATATCTATACATCTATACAAATAAATAAAATTGGAGTATCTGTTTGTAATATTAAAATAACAGCTTTTTAATGAATGCATATGTATGTATACACGATACATATACCAAAAATGTAGTTAAAATTTTTTTGTCTGTCTGTCTGTTTGTTCCGGGTAATCTCTGGAACGGCTGGACCAATTTAGACGGGACTTTCACTTGCAGGTAGCTGATGATCCAGGGAGTAACTTAGGCTACTTTTTTAGACTATGTCCTAGTACTAATACTAGTGTCCATGGGCGGCGGTAGTCGCTTACCATCCATACCATACCGTAAAAAAAAATTAATCGTAATTTGAACTTCGCTTTTTTTTATTGAATAGAGGGCAAACGAGCAGACGTATCACCTGATGGTAAGTGGTTACCGCCGCCTATGGACACCGATAATACCAGAGGCGTCACAAGTGCGTTGTCTTTGAAGCACCTAATGCTCGCATGTTGAATATAATAATATTATTAGACTACTTTCTGTACTTACATGTACTCACAGTACATTATGTTCTCATCAACCTTCTAATGACACGCAACCCGCTTGCCCAACAACCTTACATACTGGACCATAATTACGTATTATAAAATCATTGGAATATTCACAAATGTAAAGCCGGCCGACCGAGGTGATCATTCCGCTTAAACCATCATGTGCCCACCAATACACATGATGATTCAAGCGGATGATCACCAATCAGAAAAAGAAATTTCTCTTTCGATTTTCTTTATCACTTCGTCAACCTGGTTATTCTGCACATCTAATGTGTATATTCATGCAAAATCACAGGTTCCAGCACTAACTGTCAGTGAGAAATAGTATTAATAGACGGACGGACGTAGATGACAAAACTATATAAAGAGACATAGGCCTCTTGAATTGCAAGCCACTTGATTGGTCCTTATATATATACTAACCAACCCACGCAACCTTGTTTGCGTCTCCTATTGCCCGTAACGTGATAATTTGCCCCCGTCTTTGTAACATTCTTCATTGATGCTCCGCTCCTGTAGGTCTTAGCGTGATAATATATATCTTATAGCCTTCCTCGATAAATGAGCTATCTAACAGTGAAAGAATTTTTTAAATCGGACCAGTAGTTCCTGAGATTAGCGCGTTCAAACAACTAACTGCACTACCTGATGGGAAGCATAAGTAGAATCCAAAAGTGGTACATGTCACCATACTCATTGCGAATGCAGACAATGCAGTATGGTGACCCACACTATGGTGGTCTATTGAGATGGTTCTGTATCATTGGGCCTCCGGTCTCGCACAGACCAACGATGTCATTTTAGGTTGATCTTCTGTGCGAGGGAAGTAGCGGCCCACGTCGAGCCAGCCCGTTCGTGTTGAAATCATATATACAATGATCAAACCAAGTGGTATCAATATTTATCTATACTTAATATATAAAGCTGAAGAGTTTGTTTGTTTGTTTGAACGCGCTAATCTCAGGAACCGCTGGTCCGATTTGAACAATTCTTTCGGTGATAGATAGTTCATTTATTGAGGAAGGCTATAGGGTATATATTATCACGCTACTACTAAAAGGAGCGGAGCAACAATGAAAAATGTTTCAAAAACGGGGGAAATTTTCACGCTACGGGCAATATAAGGCGCAAACGAGGTTGCGTGGGTCAGCTAGTATACATATATATGAACCTGCCAAAGTGACCCTCCTTTGTCTGATGGTAAGCATGCGCAGAATCAAAGAATGGTGGACACTATACTCATTACGAATGCAGACAATGCAACAATGCAGCATGGTGATCCAGACTATGGCAGCCTATATACTTTTGCATTTATAGACATAATTAGGACAAGGTTAAAAACGTAAGTAATTACTATATTAAATTGTATTCGAATACCGTTATTAGTTATTTATTGCACTACAGGTCCCATAACGAATGGCTAATCATGATGAATTATAGTAATTTATGATGACCATGCATTCTCTGATTTTCATTGAATTAGTAGCTGAGCCTCTCGCTTGTTGTATTTTTACAAAAACAACCGGGGTTAACGCTGTGAGGCGAAGCTAGTCTTATAAAATTGCCTAAGTTACTCTTAATTTCTTTAGCTATCTGTCAGTGAAAGTCCCATCTATATGGTTTTAGCCGTTTGAGAGATAAGCCAGTACAAACTGACAGATAGTTTTTTTTTAATAATATTTTTTTTCATATGTATTCAGTGACAAGATGTTAATTTGAAATCACAAACAGACACTACAATCTTATTTATTTGAATAGATTATTATACTATTATTGTGTTTGTTTACTGCTTCAGTAGTGTAGAAGGTAGTCGTAACATATTGTGGTTATATTTGATTGCCCTTGAAATTGATAATTTGTTGAAAGGAATAACACAAAACTCGCGAATAAACACTCACAGGAGAAAGTGTGTAATTGTTCATTCACCTTAATATTATAGCTCTTAAACAGCATGTTTAAGAGATGTGTGGTCATAAAACCTTTATTTTGGACCATTTTAAAGGAAAAATCAAACTTTTTAAGATATAAACCTTATTTTCCAAGTGCAAATTTAGTGGCGCTCATAGCCCAGTTACACTCGGTGATTACAAACAATCACCGAAGGTAAGGCAGCGATGGCGCGGCCTGTACCTAGATGGGTAGCCGCTGGTGGTATGATGAGTGTCTCCGTGATTCGGAGGTCACGTTAAGCAGTCGGTCCCGGCTGTTATCGTAAGATAACAGTCGTGAAGCTTAGTTGAGACCCTTGGGCGCGGCTTAAAAATAAAACATTCAACGGCAAGATTACGTAGCCACAATGTTGTCTTGCCAGCCCCCAACCCCCACTTGGCCAGCGTGGGGACGTAGGGCCTTAACCCTCTCCTGAGAGGAGACCCAAGCCCACCAGTGGCACGTTAATGGTTGTTGCTTAAATTTAGTCAAGTCATCCATCAGTTTGATCCATCAACTGCACAGTACATATACAGTTTACATCCAACCAACCAAACCAACACGTACAGCGAGCCATTACAAAAGTAAAATGTTCCCGTCTACATCTATTTTAATCAATCTTTGACATTTAGGACATCCCTCGTTTGACAGGACAAAACTAAGTTTTAGTGACATTTAGCTAGTTAAATTTAGAGAGTTATCGAACAACAGGATAATAATGTCTAATGATTGAGAACGATGAATGATCGAATACCGTAATTGCTTCGGCACGCGCGTTGTCTTATAGAAAGGTATAAGTTAAGCATTTTTACTTTCTAGAAGATTGTCGAGGTCAATGAAACCAAAAGTATGGAGATTTTAATTATTGCGATGTGCTAAAGAATCGCTTGATCCATTTGCCACACGCAAGGTGTTAAATATTTTTAAAACACTTATACTTGCAACACTATATATTGCCGTAACTCCGCCCGTATCTATCTCGGTTTTATTCTCGCTATTTTTATGCAAAAAATTACTTGAATTTATTTAGGCTCAGTTCAGTGGCAACCATGTCTTTTATAAATTGAAAAAAAAAAGCTGTCTAAAATACAGTTAAGTTTAAAAATATATGAAGTTTTTTACTTTCCTTTTGGCAGAGAGTGACAATGATCATTTACCCCTACAACATATTAAAGGAAAACAAACCGACAAACTAACATTTAATATTTGTAATTTAGTAACTATTTACTTCAAGGTGAAAACAAAACGTCGCAAAACGGTAACTAGTAAATTAAATTAGCGACACGCACTCCTGCGCAGGTCGGAGGTACAGAGTTCAGAGAGGCAGACAGTTGCGCAACCATCGCACAACGGTTGTTTAACGCAAGTTGTTTAAAGTCGATCAGAAATTGCATGCTTTTTTGCAAGTGCTAAATAAGTAAATGTAAAGTATTATTTTTTGGTTAGAGGTGAAATTACGGCTTGCGTGTACGTAAGTGCTTTGTTTTGAAAAGATCTTCACTAATTTTATTTTGGTGGAAGCAAGTTGATTGATATGTAATGTTGCTAATGATGTTGTCGACATTCAGTTTTGTTTTTAATAAATTGATTGCAGTGCAATCATCAATGAACTTACTTGCAATACTATATTAATATTTGCGAAGAGAATTATTAATGTATTTTTTATAATTGAGCTAGTAAAACATAGTTACTAATACTAAGTGCCAAGTGAGACACTCGCACACTGTATGGCCTTTAGCCACATGAATATAATACTGCAACTGAAAATAAACTGATGTTATGGGAGAGCTATGCTGTTAGCACTTATGGGCCGAACAATACCCACGTCTACGTGATAAATAGAGAAATCAGTTTTAAGCAAAACCTGGAAGTCACTAACAGTGCACGTGTTTCCCTCCCACTACGACCCCTGGACACAATGCTGAATTTTCTGCTTTCAGAATGAGTACCACCACTTTTGAATTATAGTTACGATTTCTATCAAACAGCGTAAAGCCTCGCAAAATCTGTTATTAAAAACTGCTCATTTGTTTTATTTATAAAAGAAAAACAATTGCTATTATGTACTTAAGAGGTAAAAGTACTCGTCTATCAATCAACGTTGAAAAGAAGCTGCGAGAACATAACGTGTGCACATTCACTAAGGCTCTCGCCACTCTGGTGCACTTCTTGTTACGTAACGCAATGTATTGCAAATTGCGTATAAACTACAAATTACTTGGGGTCGAAATAACTGTTTTTATAATTTAGAGTCGTTTATCGTCTGAAGGAAATAGTGCTTTATTGTTTATGTAAATTCTAATGTCAGTATAGTTTTACTGCTTATATATAACTATGCCAAAACTTGCATTTAAAATCAACGATTTAGACTAAATCAATTATCTTTATATATATAATTCTTCTGTGAGTATGTATGTCACTGAACTACTCTCAAACGACTGGACCGATTTTGATGAAATTTTTTGTGTGTGTTCAAGGTCAAGGTTCTGGGAATGGTTTAGATTCACAATTTTGTCCGCTGGACAATGTTTTTTTATTTAATTTTTAATTTATTAGTAGTTATGGCAAAACGACGTTTGCCGGGATAGCTAGTCTAATATATAAAATTCTCGTGTCACAGTTTTCGTTGCCATACTCCTCCGAAACGGCTTGACCGATTCTCATGAAATTTTGTGAGCATATTGAGTAGGTCTGAGAATCGGCCAACATCTATTTTTCATCGCCCTAAATGGTAAGGGTGACCCATCCTTAAAATTTTTTTATGGCAAAACGACGTTTGCCCGGACAGCTAGTTTATAATAGTATTTGAAACCTGAAAAAAAAGTATCGTTGGATTTTACTATTAAAATTTCAAGGTAGTGGAAAAACTGTTAAGTTTTTTTATTGCAAAAACATAGATTCGGTTTGAAAACAAATTATAGCTATTAGCTCTACACACTATAATGCGGAACCTGAATGCTATTCCTCAAAACTGGGGAGACCTGTGAAACTTCTTAAGACAGTGGCATGTATTAATAAATCAAGTATTTCAAAAACTTAGCTCTGTTTAGTTTGAGACTAGATGTCGTTGTGTGTTAAATTTCTATACATATATATTTTATTATTTACATATATAGATAAATTATCTTCATATCTCAGAATAAACGTCTTTACCCATCGCATAATTATATGCCCTTAATCGAACACAACCTGGTTCAGCAATCTCGATTACTAACCAGTTTATCAAAACGAAAGACAAATATAAGTTAAAATAATCAGTAAATATTCTCACTAAACTCATCTACTCCTATGCTTTAATGCCATCTATTCAGATTTATATGACAAATAATATGCTCGAAAGGTCTCTTGAACTAATCATAAAGATTACGTTCTGAAATCCATACTCGTAATATGTCAGTTAGACTTCCTTACTTGACTGTTTTCATTAAAATGTTTAGTACCTTTGTTACGTAAAATACTGCACAAAAGTTCAAGCGTTTATTTTCCATTTATTTCGTGTAACAAATATATATTTCTAATGTACGAATAGGAAATTCTAAATGATTTTGATGAAACTTTGAAAAGTACTTGTTTTTTTCATGAATAGCAAATTCTATAAAATAGTTTTTAAGTAGTACAAGTAAAATTTTAACAAAAATAAAACCGACTTCAAGGTTTGACTCGATTTCTCCTGGATGCCATCATCAGATCTTAGTGTCCTTATCATGGTACCACCGTTGGGAGATCTCCTGTCCATTAAAAAATAATCATTAAAATCGGTTCATAAACGACGAAGTTATCCGCGCACATATGAAAAAAAGAGATATTTACGGTCGAATTGAGAAACCTCCTTCTTTTTTTGAAGTCGGTTAGAAAAGTAGTTTTTGTAAATGTTCAAACAGTTACAAAAATATATATTCTCAAAAACTTTCATATTATTTTTTAGTACTCACTAAATTTATTAAAAAAGTATCTAATTTATAACATCCACTACATCCTTATATTCAAACATTACATTTGAAACTCTTTGTTTTGGGTGTGGCAGAATAATCATAAGAGTTAAATTAATGACTGCAAAATACATTTTATTTCATGTCAAAAGTACTGCGGCAACCGTACTCTTGCAAGTACGACGCCTAGACGTTTGGGTGCTCAGTGGATTGGTGTACCTGAGTTGTAGGAAATAACACGACTAAACGTATCTATATGCTTTTACTATAATATCAGAACTTTACAATATAATAACACAGATAATTATAATTCACTGCTAGGAGGTCTTGTCTCCGCGACTCCTGCAGCGAATCTCCTCTTCTTCAGCATTTCAAAATCAAGTTTTAGAATTATATAAATCAAATTTAAGAATAATTGTTTCAAACAGGAGATTTCACCTGCCAGTTATACATTTTTAACAGGAGGTTGTATGCCTCCTCACCATGAAGGCCTCGGTCGCCACAGTACCTATTTATGAGGTATAAACACATTACAAAAAAACGTTGATATATATGTATTTATATCAATCGTCTAGTACCCATAACACAAGCTCTGTTTAGCTTGGGACTAGATAGCGTTGTTTGGTAGATGTCCGTATTATTTATAAGAATGAATAACAAAAGGAGTTACCAAGATTCCTGTGAGTGGGCGGTACGATATTTTAGATTCCAAAATAACTACCTATATTGAGTTTTGTCAGATTGAAAAAAAACTAAATTAATCCCAACCATGTTGTCTACATTCACAAGAACAGTAAGACTTTTGAAGAACCCTAAGTGAATATGCATGAATTATTTTGCAATAATTTTAACACCTTTATGCCTATTACATGCATGTCTGAATTTACAAATTATGACTGTGCTTCGGCATTAGTAATAATGAAGTTTAAGAATAAAACAAAATGGATGCCAGAAGCCTACCATTCACTAGCAATACATTTGCGTAATAAAATATGGTCCATCGTCATTCGCGTAGTCTATTTTATTGACTTTTTAATCAACTTCAAAAAAAGGAGGAGGTTTCTTTTATGTTTTCGGGGATAACTTCGTCGTTTATTAACCGATTTTGATGATTCTTTTTTTAATGGAAAGGAGATATCGCAACGGTGGTACCATGTTGAGGGTACTAAGATCTGATGATGGCATCCAAGAGAAATCGAGTCAAACCTTGAAGTCGGTTTTATTTTTGTTAAAATTTTACTTGTAGTCGTTTTGGTTCAATTCAAGTTTGATTGATCGACATGCGTTAATATCGATTTGCTGTATGAGCGTAGTCTGTAGCTTTCAAAATCGATTGTTTACCATATTGCTAATATACAGATTTCAAATAGAGAACGCAAACCATATTTATTCGGTAATCATACTGCTATACAAGTGATCGGTAAAAAAACTATAAAGTAACAAGGTCCCAATTGGTACTTTGTCCTAAAAAACTACGAGCTCATCTTAGCCGTAAAGAATTTATTAGTGAAATATATTCGCTAATGTAAATAAAGAAGAACATAATTTAATCTTTTCGAAAGCCTTTTACAAAGTCACGTTGATTTTAAACCACTACTTTTTGTAAAGACTACTTGCTACAAAACTCTAGAATATCAAGAATATACTGGTATAAGTTCCAAAAAAGAATAGAAAAAAAAATACTTCTCTATATAAAGCTTTACGATTAATAAAACTTCTACCTTTACTTATAAACGAATTTTCAACATTACATTTACGAGAAAACACACTTTAAAATGTGACTTTAAAGTCGGTTTTACAACAAGCAATGCTCTCTCCCAGCTTAGAGTAATTCTGAAGACCATTTAAAAGCTAACTTTCGTGAATCTCAATTCACAAATGAGTTTTGTCAGCCAAATTATAATAACTCAGGTTTTGTTACGACAACTGTAATTATCCTCTTGCGATATTGTATCCATGTCATTTTTAGTTCACTATCTTCTTCGTTAATCTTTATAGCATAATTTCGTGAAAAATATAAATTACTAATGTTTAAATTGGAGAGCTATTAATAGGATACTCGTATCTGATTTAAATTTAAATTTTTCTGCGTAAATCCAGGACACACATACTATGTACAAATTCATCAATTTTTGGATGGGATTTATCTTTTTGTACAAAAATACTATGTGTATAAGATGTAAAATAAACGTATTTATAATAAAGGAAGAAATAAAAAGTTCGTTCCGATCTTAGTCTATACCATCGGCTGCACAATTCGTGACTACTATTTTATTATATATATATATTTAACTGCCTCGTTGGTCTCGCAGTTCGCGTGTGCGACTGCTAATCGTGAGGTCTCGGGTTCGATTCCCGGGTCGGACCAAACGTTTGTATGATCTACAAATATTTGTTTCGGAGTTTGGGTGTTTTCTATGCATTATATGTATGTATTTACAAAAAAAAGTATATAAGTATTTGTATCAGTTGTCTAGAATCCATAACACAAGCTCTGCTTAGCTTGGGACTAGATGGCGTTGTGTGATAGATGTCCGAAATGTCCGAAATATTTATATATATGGCATGTTTATGGCAAAAGCAATTTGTGTGTGCAAGAAATCTTTAGTTTGATTTTTAACTTGAAAAAACCTTTAACTCAATTTTGCTTGCAGCATGGAAGTAACTTAAATCGGATTTCAAAGACAGATGTCTTTAAAAATCAAACTACAAACTACTTGCACACACAAATTGCTTTTGAATTGCTGTCATGAACTAAAAGACTTCAATTTAAAATTTCTGTAAAACTAACTTTTTAACAAAAATAAAACCGACTTCAAGGTTTGACTTGATTTCTCTTGGATGCCATCATCAGATCTTAGTGTCCTTATTATAGTACCAACGTTGGGATATCTCCTTTCCATTAAAAAAATAATCAACAAAATCGGTTCATAAACGACGAAGTTATCCGCGAACACATAACAAAAAAATAAAATATATATACGGTCGAATTGAGAAACCTCCTCCTTTTTTTGAAGTAGGTTAAAAAAAATCATAGATCTTTCAGAATAGATTAATAACTTAATTGGTAATTTCACAGATTTACTAAAACAGTTTGTTTACATCATAAAATAGTGAAAAAAGCAATAAGTATTAAAATACAGTTAGCGATATGGCACGACATACGTTGCATCAGTGAGTTAAGTACATAAACCTTCTAACAACCTTGTGAACTGTGAAAGCCCTGCATGGAATCATTATTATTTTGCCGTTGTTTTTTAAACTACATATACGAATACGTTTGTGAACTGTGATTGTCCGATTGCCCGATATTGGACCGTGTATAGTCTCTTGTGCAAGTCGCCTAAATTTAAGTAATTTGATTCAATCTTATTTCATTTTTAGTGCCTCACAGACAAAATTGTTGGAACAATTTTGCCTATACTCAATTTTTTATCTTACATTACCATGTTTCGTATTTAAGTCTTCTTCTACACTTATGGTCTAAGATCCGACGCTAGATCGACCTGCACCGAGCTGATAATAGAAAAAAAGTTAATTTATAATAAATTTAGTATATTATAAAACATATTAAAATTCGTTTTAGACAAATCCGTCAAAAAAATCCTGGACAGAACATTATACATACTTTTTTTATATTAAAAGTAATAAATAATAAAAATATTAAACAATATAACATAAATTAAACATATATTTACTTAGTTTTATTAATTTGTGTTATATTATTTATTTTATTAATAATATTTATTACTTATAAACCAGAAACATTTTTTTAGTTAATAATTTTCTGGATTGTTTAGACTACCCATTTTTAACATTTTTTTTAATATAAGAAATTTATTATATAAAATAAGTTTTATTCTATTATCAGTTTGGTGCAGGTCGATCTAGGGTCGGATCTTATCACCGTGTGGTTTTAGTCGGTTCGATTCCGACACACCGCCCCGCCGCAAAACCCCGGCGGGGTGACGGCCCGAGGGGGCTTCCACACGTTAAAAGGGTCGGATCTTATAGTATTACAAAATCGAATTCAATGTTTCTCTATCAATCTTGGAATGATGCACATTTTACCAGCAAGTAAACAAAATAACAAATTTTATCGTTACTTATTAAAAGTTCTCAATTCATTACAGAATCACACAAAAATAATTTAACTTAAATTAACCATTGAATCATATAATTACGTATACTGAAGCACTATTTCTAAAGGTTTGCCAATTCTCAATCAAACCTAAGAATGTGTTAAAATGCTTTGTATTCGAAAAGAGATAGCAAATCTCATCAATAAATCGTAACACTGATCAAACATGTACAACATTTCGTATTTAGATCAGTCCGTTCATGCGCACGGCCACTGCGTGCGATCAGTAAAAGTCATGGTCGGAGCATCGAACCAATTATATCTGTATTACACTTTTATTATAATTGTAACTACTACTTCTGACGTCATCGGTTGTTTGGTTATTTAATACCATTAATATTTGTGAACAAATATTTGTGTCGCTCTATAGAGTGAAATCTGAAACAAAGAAAATAATAAACTCAGACATCTCACACACAGTCCTTTGGTTCTGATCTAGGCCGGACCTTTACTATTTCAACGACCTGCTAATAAACATACATACTACATACATCTCAATGATTCAATTTCATCCTTTTCACTTACAGAATTTTCCAGTACATATTTTTGTTAACGTATTTCTGTCTCCATTAAACATTTTTCTGAAAACATCAGTATTTCAAGAATTTTTACTATTTTATATGACTGCAGGTATTCTGTCAAACTACGCTGTGGTTCATTGTGATTAGACATGTCAAACAAAGCTGACGCGAAAAACAAATTAAAACAATCTTTAAATCGGACTGTTTTGTGTCAAAATCTCAGCTCGATCAGTTCAGAATTTTTAGAGTTCTTGAAGTTTAAAAAAAACAACATTACATTTTATGAGTATAGATAGATTATTACGAACAAATCAGTGCCACATTTAAGTATCCAATAAAACAGTGTTACGTGACAACAGATTATTAATATATTACAAACAACATTTCGCTAACGGACCGTTTCGCTCCGTTAGTGTCGTGCTAGTGAAAGATGAAGATGCATAGGCATTCGAGTGAGAGTATGATAGACGACAGCAACTAGTGTGTACACGGAATAAGCAGCAAAAGTATTTTCCTTAAACATATCGAGAACTATTACTAGTAATCACATCC
Source organism: Spilosoma lubricipeda (assembly GCA_905220595.1). NCBI lineage: Eukaryota > Metazoa > Arthropoda > Insecta > Lepidoptera > Erebidae > Spilosoma > Spilosoma lubricipeda. The sequence goes on from HG992295.1 coordinate 15,643,849, forward strand.
TCTGTTATCTATCTATAAATATAAAAGAGGAAGGTGACTGACTGACTGACATACCCAGATTTCAACGCACAGCCCAAACCGCTGAACCTAGAACCCTGAAATTTGGCATGTACGTTCTTTATATAACGTAAGTGAGCACTAAGAAAGGATTTTTTGAAATTCCACCTCTAAGATGGTAAATCAGGGGATAAAAGTCTGCGTGAGCGAAGCCGCGTGCAAGGTATGTCGAATGTACGAATTCATGTAAAAAATCGGCATGGTGCTGGATTCATGCCATGAGTGTCAAAAGAGGCGACTAAGATACAAACGACGCAGGACAACATAACGGCAAGGAGAAGATAAACTTAAAATAAACTTTATGTCAACTTATTCTGAACAGCGTGGGCCAAAACATGGGCCATAGAAAGAAGGTTTAAGCCAGACAAGTTAACTGCCTCGGTGACGCAGTGGTAGCGTACGCAACTGCTGTTCTTGAGGTCTCGGGTTCGATTTCCGGGTCGGACCAAATGTTTGTATGATCTGCAAATATTTGTTTCGGAGTTTGGGTGTTTTCTATGTATAATATGTATGTATTTACAAAAAAAAGTATGTAAGTATTTACATCAGTTGTCTAGTACCCATAATACAAGCTCTGCTTAGTTTGGGACTAGATGACGTTGTGTGTTAGTTTTCCGAAATATTTTTTTATTTAATATCAGGTGATAGGTCTGCTAGTTTGCCCTATATAAAAAAAAACAGAGATTCACTACTTCTGTGTAGTTGAAAGAATTTTAAATGCAGGATGCATTTAAAGTACTAAAACCGGGTTGGTATCCACAATATAATAAGCAAATCACCAAACTCTTAGTTGACTAACAATGGTTACTATAAGGTACAGTCTGCTCACCGAACCATAACCAATAAAGTTTATGGCTATCCCCTTGTGGGGTTTTAGAACACATTGTTACGGTGTTTCGTCAACTCTCATTTGTTTTATGGCTTTGCTAGCGTGTTCATTGTTATTGTTCAGTTAGCTTATGGCTATTTGGTCTTATGACAATTCTATGGTAATGGTGTGGTTAGATAAGATCGGCAATAGTATTTTACGTTTGCTTAAAGCGTATTTATGTTATTGAAAGGCGTCTTGTTTCCCTCCCTTTTTATTTTTACTATTATTACTTGGCTCGACTTCGGCAAGTCAAGCTTTGAAGTGCTTCAACGGTTTCTGTTTTCTATGTATTTATTTCTATTTCCATGCCGCTTTGTGGAAATATATTTCTTCTTCTATTATTGAATAATTTTGATCAAGGTTTTACTAATGGATCAATAATACCACAGCTGAATTGAACTCAATCAACTTCGCTAGCTACCACATTTTGAAAGTCTAATAACCTTTGAATGTATACCAGATGACTTATTTAGTCCCACGATTTATGGGACTAGAGCAAAGTTATCAGATAAATATTATCTGATAATCATTTTACTTATCGAAATTAAGTATGGCTTTGTTTATTAATTTATATTTCATATGTTTTAACTTTAAAAGCTGCTCTATATAGTTTTATGAAACTTTTATTTACCGGTGAGTTTTCTTTATAAAAATATTTTTATTTACTAGGAATATTATATATGGATTCAAATCTACCTACTTTTAATTTAGATTAGTAAAAAGCAAACAAAATGTTTTAATTTTTTCGAAACTTAGAAACTGAAAATCATAAATTTCATAAAAGTTTTTTAAGGCAGTTGCAAAAACAGGTTGGGTTTGCCTCCATTACGTATTAAAACAAAGTAATCTATTAAGTAATACCAGTCATAAATTACTTTAAAAACCTGTCAAACTATACAAAAATGGGGGATTACGAATATTTTATTACTCCATAAGCTATAACAAGTAATAATGTCGTTCATAATGAATTGTAACGTTTGTAATCCATACTTTCATCTGCGCGAACGCATAGCTGCATGCGATTGCTTTCCCTCCAATTTACAGATTATAGCTAGCTATTAAATAATACTGTGTAAGTGTACAAAAATATTCATGAAATCACTGAAGGGTAAGCCGTTTAGGCTTTATGACCCGTAACAGACAAGCCGTCAAAGTAAGTGGTGATTTTTGATGTGTTTTTTCCGGCTACCGTTTTGTTCAAAAGAATATTTGCGATAGTAATATGCTGTAATGTACTTTGGCATTTCTAAATCTCGTACACATAAATTAGTGTGAAGAATAATGTAATGGTTAAAGCTTGGTATAGACTGAGAGGGTAGATTTTACAGCGAAAGGAAAACTTAACAAGATCACACGATAGAACGTAAGTGTTTTTACTTTTGATGTAATTAATATTCTTTACTGATTTCAAATTTAACACATTTGACACTATTAAGTCCCAAACTAAACATAGCTTGTTCTTTGGGTTCCTACCTATTTTTATTTGCAAATACATAAGTACATAGTCCTATAACTGAGGCGCTCACAGCTCAGTTGCACTCGGTGATTGGAAACAATCAGCGAGGGTAAGGAACGATGGCGTGGTCAGTACCTGGATGGGCGACCGCTGGTGGCATTATACCATGAGCGTCTCCGTGATTCGGAGGTCACCTTAAGCAGTCGGTCCCGGTTGTTATCGTAGGATAACAGTCGTGAAACTTAGTTAGCTTAGTTACAAATATTTGAAAATCATATAAAGTATTCTTTTAAGTTTTTATTATATTTGACTGCCTCGTTGGTCTCGCGGTTGCAGTGTGCGACTGCTGATCATGAGGTCTCGGGTTCGATTCCCGGGTCGGACCAAATGTTTGTATGATCTACAAATATTTGTTTCGGAGTTTGGGTGTTTTCTATGTATATTATGTATGTATTTATAAAAAAAAAGTATATATGTATTTGTATCAGTTGTCTAGTACCCATAACACAAGCCCTGCTTAGCTTGGGACTAGATGGCTTTGTGTGTTAGATGTCCGAAATATTTATTTATTTATTTATTATTTATTTATCGTGTAGTTTATTTCTAAGATTTCTTATTCACTAAATAATAGCGCGTTGTGTTCAATTCAAAATTTCTTGGAATTGCAAGAAAATTCTTTATATAATTTCCTTCATACACATTATGACATCATTTCAAAGTGTCATAAGTAATGTCTCAATCGGCACGGTAATAATACATGTCAATAAATATATTCTCAGAATCCACTCATTCAATAACGATTTTATCTGACATACCAATCTAGTTTTCTCTCGGTGATGTTCTACTTTATAGCATCTTAAGGCTAGGAGGCAGTCACATTTCACTTTCATAAATTGGTAAATCGCAGCTAAAAGTAAGGGTAACAGTTTTGGCAAGTTTATGTATGTATGTTTGTATGTTGTTGAATGAGGTGTTAATGAATTCGTAATAATGACTAGGGTGACGTGTTCTAAGTATGTAATTATATCGAAAGTTGTTACGTAATCGAGTTATAATTTTTATATTTTGGAAACTCGGTGTATTGATTACGCTGTCGAGGGATTTGATGCCAAGCCATAATAGTGTCAACCTTAAACAACCAAGGATTATAAGCACAGAGTTCTATAAGTAAACTGTATTTCTGGCAGTTGGCGTCTGAATCCATGGCAGTAAGAGCTTGCAGTATTTGCAAGATTTGACTTTAAAATGTCTACTCATCTTAGCGACAGAAACCATCTCTTACCATTTTTCTACCAATTCTTTTATATTCCGCCCGCCATCAAGACTCATAATAATTTTTTTCTTAACACCTGGTATTAAAGTTGGCAAAAGAAATGCCAACTGTCTGCACACAGCCTTAAGAGTTTCACAGTGAGCCGTAGCTATTTATTACAACGATCACAATTTGTAAAGGTCGAGACCCATCCCACTGTCGTATGTCGTGGTCTATTGTCTAGAATCTGACAACTGCGTTTTTAAATCACGATATTAAAATTCGCACCTTAAATGCCAAAATGGTGCAATGATACAAGAGGCATTTACGAATTTGGAAATGACAGGCTAAGTACAAAAGTTTATTTCTTAAAGATTTACTTTTGACATACATACATAACTATATATAGAAAAATGAATCGCCGAAATGTACGCGCAACTTCGAATCGGCTGCACCAAATCAAATATTTTTTTATTTCTTCATTATTGTTATTACAAGGTTTGTGTACAAGAAAAATTAAAAGATAACGGGTAAAGTATTTTTATTTGTCCGCCGCAGGAAGCTGAGACCGATATGTACATATGGCGGTCGGTACGAAATTCGCCAGGTCAGTTAGTAATTATGTAGATACGGATATTTGGTAATCCTGTATGTTTTGTACAGGTATAGCAGCGTAAATCTTAGTAAATGTACAGATTTCTTTTATTGATTTCTTTTTTATCTGACATCATACCAGGATGACTTTTATTTCTAAAAATTACATATTTTACATTAAAATTGCGTACCTATACAAATAATGACGTACACGAATGTTGCAAATATGCATTTTATATAGTAACTTATAGAGTTGCTTGTCGGTTTTATGCATAGGACATCTCCAACCGCGCAACTAAAGTCAGTAATGTATCGTTTCGAAAGGCCTGTGTGTTGTGATCCAATTATTATGAATTTTGTGTTTTTAGATTTCTCTAAACATCAGTTAAAACATCTGCTCCTTTCTTGACTGATAGGCGTTAGGCGTAAGGTCAGCTAGCTTTTACATAAATAGCAAATTTTAAAACTCCTTTAACTAATAACTTATAACCGTGTAATTTAAAAACAAATTCGTTCTTATGCATTATTCGTAATTAATGTACTTTTTTTTTATTTTCAGGTCTAAATCCAGGTCAACTAAGTGCATATCCAGTGAGATTGGTAAGTAATTTAAACAATTTTAATAATCATTAGCGACCTGTGAAATAATTTATTTCTACTCGAAAAACTTTCAGAATAAGCTGAATTTTAGTAACATTTAATTATAAACATTTTCGCTCAAATTCATTTAAAAATATCTTACCGCAAATAACTTCAAAGAAAAATAATTACTAAATAATTTAGTAACCACATCTATTTAACAACATTTAGTAACAAATTCTAAGCTAATTACGGGTGCCGGAATCCAAGACTATGAAATCTGCAAGATATGACTTTGCACGAGCGCGATTCTAATTAAAATTTTATAGTAAATCGTACATTTTCTCTGTAGACGTTCCCATAGTCCCATTGTTTAAGTCTTATGTAAATAATGACGATTAATGACGCTGTTAAAATGAGGTTTCATTGTGTAAGATGTAACATAATTTGGTATCACGAAAGTGCGTCGATAACTTGATTCTTGGAGTGATATGTGTAAGTAGGACATGCAGTTGCACAGGAAGCATTGTATTTTATATTGTGGATTGATTGAGTATAATGTGGACTTCTGAAGGTTATGAAGATAGGAAGAATGAATTCACAAGGATATTTGAGATGGCCTGCCTCGTTGTACTAGTGGTTAGCGTAAGCGACTGCAGATCAAGAGGACTCGGGTTCGAATCCCGGGTCGGACTGCTGTTGGGTTTTCTTACAAGAAATTCTTAATGGCAGCCTGGAGTATGGAAGTTGCAGGCGGTGTTTCCCATCCGTGAATCGGAGAGCACGTTAAGCCGTCGGTCCCGGTTGTCATGAACATCTATGGCAATCGTTATTGGGAAGTCAGTGCCCTCAAATATACTGACAGCTAGTTCAATCTCTGAATTCAGTTCGCCCTCAGGGTTGCGGAGATCAGATGCCAGTCGCTCCGTGCAAAAACTGATATTCCGGTAAAACCGGTTGAACTAGTAGCTGACCCCAAATCTTGGGAATGATAAAGGCTAGGAAGAAGAAGATATTCCCAACTTAATAACTAAAATGTTAATCGTTAAAATTTATGTGAACCCCATTTATACCTTTTCTATCAAATAAATAACCATTAAAACTGGGAAACACCGTAAACAGCTATACAATAAATCGATATAAACCTTAGATTTTTTAAAAAGGTAACGTCAAAGAGGGTCAAAAAACGACATGTTATTGTGAAACAGTGGTCTTGGTAATCTATAAACGGTAATTTATAAATTTCAAAAAGTAGTCCTTCCACTTTAGTGTGACGTTGTGAGGGTCTAATTGTTCCTAATACTAACGATAATACAAATTTCGGGCAAAGCAATATATTGCTTATCTTCATCTCAAATTTCATTATCTAGGGATTGCCCTTTAGGCCATTTTCTTTGCTAAAAACAGTTAGAAACAGCTATACATCTATAACAAACTTAATAGTATCCAATTTTCATAATATTTATAACTTATAATTAACTATTTTAATTTTGCTTACGTATGTACCTATTATTCAACATTGAAACAGTAATAACAACTATTCTATGTAATATAACTAAAAATGAGCACTCAGTGAACAAATCTTATCGCAAAGGTAAGCCTAAAGTTGAAATAACATTTTTTGTCAGAAGATTATCTTTAAATTAATCTAACAGTAATTAAAACCGTCATAATATGTCAAAGAAGTTATTGCATTTATACATTTCTTAACATTAATTATAATTGTTATAATTAAAACTGTTCACACGATAAATATAATATGTTTACAAAATGACAGCTATATAACTAAAGTTATTACTTTCAAGAATGCTTCTTAAAGTTCTGTTGAAGTATGTCAACTGACAAGATGTAATTGTCTGCCGTCACCCGAAAAGCGTGTGGCAGTTTGACCGTCTTCTTGAGATGGGGTTTAAAGATAAGGTAGGTATTACATTGTACATTGTCATTTGGAGTATCACAAGTTGTCGTATGGCGTATTGTGCATTTGAATGAAGGGAGGTGAAAGTGTAATCATTGTCATACGGACCTTAAAAAACATTAGTTTTTGTTAAATAAATCAATAGAAATAGCTATGATTTCAGAAAAAAGTTTTTAATTTATAACAGATATAATCTTGCTTAATATTTCGAATAAACCTTTTGTAAGTAACGCACATACTTAAAAATATTATACAAAGCCTCATTTATAAGCTTTAACAAAAGATAACATTCAAAAATCTCTTTTTACGAGATCCGAATTACCTGACATAAGTTAGGCCAAAACGCGACAAGTATACTCAGGGATAGCACTTCTAGAAAGCATTCCAATTTTAAAAAATGAACTCTAAATTGCTTGAGTGTATATTTAAAATCCCGCTATAAAATAGATTGACTCTGTAGTTTAAAGTGTACGACAATTTTTTTTATAAATTCATTCAAAAATGAATATCTTCAACAAAACACAGACTCTAATAATAAATAAATTTTATTTATCTCCATTAAAATAAATTATAAATCCGAGGTCACTGAATTCAATAACAACTTTCCCTATCAAAATAATTTTACACTTTACATTTAGTACATCATTAAAGTCACTCGCCATTAATGCCAATTAAATATTTCTCAACTAATATATATGTTTTAAATACCCCTACTAAATACATTAAGTGTTCTAGGTTACTCTGTATTATTTAGACATTGACATTATAGAGTAATGGATTAAAGTGATTCGAAAATAATAAATGTCAACACGCAATTACAAGATCACGTGGTGCGGATTTGGTCGAATGGTAATGACATACTGACCACTTACTTGTATTTGCATTTACTGTAATGAGACCGTAATAGTGTGTTGTGATCTTCATTTTTTTTGTGTGGAGGTTTACCTCCAATGCTATCGGTTAGTCTCTATGTCTAACCAAGGCTTACTAAATCAATTGGTATACGGCAGAGCACTAGAAAATATATCAAGACCTTTAATGGTCTTGCGTCACGTTGTGGAGAAACGGATGTCATGTTTCTTCAACAACATCGTTTATACACACAACATGATAGTCATCAAACACTATTACTCCATAGATTAGCCTTTTTTCTATGGTATAGGAGGCAAACGAGCAGACATATCATCTGATAAGCGATTACCGCCGCCCATGGACATCCGTAACACCAGAGGCGTCACAAGTGCGTTGCCGGCCTGTGGAGGATGGGGAAAGGGATGTAGGGAGAGGTAGGAAGATGGGCTTCTGGTATCCTCACTCACTCAGTGAAACACAGCGTAAGCGCTATTTTACACCGGTTTTCTGTGAGGCGGTGGTATCACTCCGGTCGGGCCGGCCCATTCATGCCGAAGCGTGGCTCTCCCACGGTAAATCATCCCATAAACCAGCTCTGTTGACTAGGTGTTGCTAGAAACAGTGTAATCTAGCAATATGATTGCGGCTATAAATTTACCACACTTTATAACATTTAAAGGTAAATTTCACACTTCCATGTGCTTGAAAGCTCCATTAGAAGGATGGTTACATAATTTGTCTTAAAATTAATTCTTTATATTTCAAGGGATAAGAAATTTAGTTTCCTAACTACGTGTTTGTTCAATGCTCAGAAACTAAAATACACAGACCATCAACCAATAAAATAATTTAGTTGCATTTCCTTCGTGTTATTTTCTTAATTACTATGAGGAAGACTTAACTTTGTCATAAACACTCCAATGTCGAGAATGACATAAAAGATTGTTTCGCTAAACGCAATTACAATATGTTCCAATATATTCATTGTCCAATCCACTACAAAACTGCAACCATTGTCAGAAATAATTTAAAATAAAAATAATTGAATGTTTTTGTGCCAACCCTAATAGTACATGTGTGTGAGCAGAAAATTGCCCAACGCGAAAGTTCAAGGACGAACAACAGTTTTGTGGATACAGACAGCAAAACAATCGTGTTCAAATTCATACGTCTTTGTCTTATACCACTGGAGGGAAGGGGAATTTGAAATCATGTGAGCTGAGAAGTTGTGAAGTAAATTTGTAATGCAATAATGGAAAAAATATTTAGTAATTATGTGGACTCGGCTGAATTGTTCAAGTAAATGCAATGAGCAGGTTTTTAATTAATAAGTATTACTTGATAAGCTATTGTTTAATTTTTAGAGAAAAAAATTTTGGGCGATTATCACACAAGTTGTACAGAATATTTTAAAAAGATTTTGTAAGTCCATTGCACATTTTAGACAATATCGACAGAATTAGATTACCATAGAAACTTTTGATAACCGAATTCGTATATATTAAAGTGACATGGTTTTAGTTTTGGATATTAACTGACCGGTGGCCGTGTCTTTCATTAAAGCTTGAAGGGAGTCAGTGCCTTGTAGGTTAAGCTTGCATTAGTTTTTATATTTTACAACATTTAAACAATGTGTTGTTTAATATTCATTATTGAAAATTGCAAATTTATTTGTTTGAAGTCAGTTTCTTTATCATTTTTAAGGCTGGTGCAATACCGGTTTATTGCGGGGTCGTGGAACCACCCTGGTTGAGCCGGTTTATTTGCACCGAAAACGGTTAAATTACTTCATTTTATGTCTTGGTTTCGTTCACCAAATGAAACGTTGTGAATGTATATTTACATTCGTACCTTTTTATTTTGGTACAGGCACTGTTACGGCACCATTCAGGGTGTGTGCATAAATATAGCGTAATATGGCAATTTAGCAACCAGTTCACTTCCTTTAATAATTTATTCTAATACACAGTTGCATCATGAACTTTTCCACTGTTATTTATGAAGCATTTTGTTCAATAGCTCTTTTTATTACCACCTGATGTAATGCGGTGGCTGTGGTACATGAGTGGTTGTTATACAGAATTTTATTAGTAATGCCGGATCTCTGGAATAGTCGCACAGGCTACTTTTTTCATACTATTAAAGTTTTTTAGTTAGTTAGTTATATGAGTAATATGAGATTTGCACGTCTAACTAAATTCATACTTTTATACTAATATTATAAATTCGAAAGTAACCCTGTTTGTCCCGTTTTCACGGCGCTGCATCGATTCAATAAAATTTTGCATGGAGATAGAGAAAGGACATATGCCACTCTTTACCGTCGTACACACGGGTGGAGCGACGGGCAAAAGCTAATAAACTAGTATACAAGCTTTTCAGCCTCACATTATTAGTAAATACCACGCTTGTCAATAGTATTATCCCCTTCTTCATGCTGGAGGTAGATCCTCCATTGGTTGTAGCACAATGTCCTTAGCTTGCCAGTTCTCATATTAAAGGTTCTTCAAAGTTTACAGAAGTTTGCTAACTTTTAATAAAAATAAAATGATGTTACACTTTTTCTGCTATCAGTACATTCGTTGATACTATGTATGCTAATGATAGAGCGAATGCAAAGGCCATCTTCCCATCGACGCAGTAGCTTGAACGTCCACTACACTCGCAGTCAAGTACATGCCGTGTGAAGTATACCTTTGTGCAATAAACAGTTATTTAGAGTAACATAAATTGTAACGAAACTAAATGTTTAATTGAACTTTCGTTGCGATAAATGAGATTATACAGAATGTACTCAATGAAACGACCTTTCCAAAATGCGGTTTTTTTATATGTAAGCCTCTACTCTACTCTATCTGAATGAATATTATATTGAATTCTCACACAGAATATTTACAATCGAATCGGACGCGCAGTGATACAGAAGTCTATCAAGAGGCCGCCATAGTCAGAATCACCATGCTCCATTGTTGCTGCATTCACAATAACTATGGTTACTGCTAGTCTTGTATCCTGCTCATGCTTTCATCAGGCAGAGTAGAGACATTTTGGAAGGCCAAACATAAAAAACAGATTCATTAAATTATTAAAAATCTCTTTTTTAACCAATCTTCTATCATGGTATAAAATAAAACAAAAAATCAAACTACTTTGCATTATTATTTAAAAAAGTAATAATAAGTGTAGTGCGTGCCCGAGATGACGCCCTTGACATTAAAACGTTATTGATACAATCCTTCCGGTATTACGCTGTACCGGTAACTGTTACCGATATGAAAACGGTTATTTAATAACTTACTCGCGGCTGATGAAATGTCATCCTGTTATTGTGTGAACCGGTTTGGTAATGTTCAAATATGTATAAAAATAATTGCGTGATTTTATTACAGATATCTGTCACGAGATATTTATGAGATATAGTTATAAATAAATAGTTTTCGCTCTGTTTGAGTTTCCGTATGTAGGTTGTGATCAAATTTATTTTCATTTCTTGTAATCAGGTTATTTGAAATACAACGTACTTCAAAATTGTATTACTCTTCAATTAATTTAACAATTTTCCTATGCTTTGTAAAGGAATAAAATATTAAATCAATGTAACTTTTCTTGAATATTATGCTTATTAAAAACTATTGATTAATAAACCAATATGGCAGTCAAAGACGGAAACTTATACCTAACGTTGGTACTATATAAACATCCATAACAGGTTACAAGGAATTTGAGAGACATGCTTTGTTCAAAAGTTTCATAATATATCTTCTACCCCATAGTAAACTACGTTTCAAACGCTGTAAAATCTGTTTGTAACGGCTATATCCAAGAATAGCTATTTAGAAACGTTTCTCATAGCAGTTTTTATACAAATAAACACATAACATGTTCTTAGCGAATTTTGAATAATACACAAAATTATCACATTACTATTAGTGTCATAGTATATATTGTGTAATTATTTTCCAACAAATATTTTGGCCACATATGAACTGACAATATAACTATTCAGAAATGAGGACAGGTTTATTGCATTTAATAGTTAAACATTGAATATCTATGTGAAATTTGACATACTTACCTCAAGACTGTTATTTAAAATTATTACTTAAAAACTTAAACACAGGATGCAAAATTGAATGTGTCAAAACTGACGTATTACCCTTTGACATTGTAATTTGTTTGTTTCTGTTGTTGTAGGCTGTTGTTTATAGAATTTTTGTTAGAGTCGTAAAGATAGGCAGTAGGACGTCATTTCCACCTATTGTGTAGTACTTTGCTAGTTAGAATTAATTACCTGTTGGCGATAATAGCGCAGTTAAGTTGAATATTGCTTAATTTCGTTATCTCGGTGTAACCGATAGACATTTCGACACTTTGATTCAATTAGGATCCCAAACATCTATTAACGTTACCTGTATTATATTATAGGTATTTAAAAGAAGTAGTTCCACTTAGAAGTCATTAGGGGTGATCGCTTCTTCGCGTCTCCAAAGTCCCGTCAAAATCCGTCCAGACGTTCCAGAGATTACACGGAACAAACAGACAGACAGGCAAAAAAATTAACTACATTTTTGGTATACGTGCCGTGTATACACATATGCATTTAGTAAAAAGCGGTTATTTTAATATTACAAACAGACACTCCAATTTTATTTATTTGAATAGATAAAATGAAATAATTTCTTCTGCAACTAGGTTATATGAACTCTTATGCAAGTTTTTTTTTAAATTAATTCTTTTTTTTCCAACTGGACTAGCCCTGACAAAAAAGGACAAAATAATCAAACCCGCACCATACTGTGGCGCCATTTGGATGTTATATATCTGCCATTCATATCTTCCACGTTGGAATCTGTATGTCGTAACGCCTAGGAACATGACTATTGCAATTAATAGCGGGTGCATTTAAGAGTAATCTTGTTACCTATTTGAGAACTTTTAACGAGGCTGTGTGCCAATAATTTAATCACCACAATAGCTGTTCTCACGACTAACGTATAATGGTAACACTTATATAATAGTTCGCGTGACGAGTTCTGCGCGTGCGCAACGCAAATGAAAAAGTTTCTTAAAATTTGAAAGATAGAGTTGATATTAGCGTGGGGAAGATTTTAGTCCAATTTCGGTGTATATGTCAAAATTAGACGATTTGTTGGTTAAATTTTGAAAATTAGATGTAATCGTTTGTGTTAATATTTATATGTGTATTTAGATCAAGCCTTTGTTGTCTACGGATTGGTTCAAACATACATTTAAATAATGTGTCTTTAACGAATAATATTTTATTTAATATTACTATTGTATCCCTATATGCCGATTTCCCTTTCGATCCTCATTTGATACAAATATTTGTTATAAGCACGACCATTTGTTCTATTTTGCAAGCTTTATTTAGTTTCATCTATCCCGATGTTTATATGTAATAAAATCTTGCAAGTTAAATTTAAACCACCTTTAATTCTGATGACTATAAAATTATATATAATCGGTATTATTATTAATTCAAATACAAAATGACGGCGTACATAGTTCTAAACAACCCACCCAATATGGGTATCAAATGAAAGAACTTAAAGTTGTTTTTTTAATCAAGTATTAAACATAATTTTAAAAAACCTTTTTAAATCTATCACTGGCTAAGAAGTATACATTACGTATATATTTAGTGATACATAAGTACGTTTATATATAGTCTGGTTTTCATAGTGTGCACATGTATGCACGTGTGCTGCTATGTATGACTGTGTATGTATGACTAAGCATGTATGTACTTCCAATCTTGGTACCTTCAAAAATTGTATCTATACTCTATCTATACTAATATATAAAGCTGCAGAGTTTGTTTGTTTGTTTGTTTGAACACGCTAATCTCAGGAACCGCTGGTCCGATTTGAAAAATTCTTTCAGTGTTAGATAGGCCATTTATCGAGGAAGGCTATAAACTATATATCATCACGCTAAGACCTACAGGAGCAGAGCAACAATGAATAATGTTACAAAAACGGGGGAAAATTATCACGCTACGGACAATAGGAGACGCAAACGAGGTTGCGTGGGTCAGCTAGGTAATTATAAAACGAATATAAAGAATACTTATAACATCAATTTGCAGATCAGGTAAAATGTTGTCCCTGGCTCGACCACACAACACTCGGTAATAGCAAGTGGCTGGGTGAGTTATCGTTACAGACATGTCAAAAATGAATCTTCCGCGTTGAAAAGTTTACATTAACTCCTGTTATTGCTTAACTAAATTTAGCTTAATTCCTTATTAAGCAGGCAGTAATAAATAACATTGTGTAAACGTATCGAATAAACTTAAAGATTTTAGATAAGATCTACTTTCATTTCGAATACAAAGCTACTAGCAATAAAAAATGACCATTACTTTAAAATGTTACCTCTCCCGCCATATATGGCCAACGATTATAACATCCACATTGCATTGTCATAACAATGTATTCTTTCGATATTGGGTGCATAGCTAGATAGATAGATAGATAGAAAACTCTTTATTTGTACACCATACAACAGATTTAAAATAGAGTACAGAAAATGACGAATGTACAAGTGTAATGTACAAAGGGCGGTCTTATTGCCAAAATCAATCTCTTCCAGGCAACCTTAGGATGGATAAAAATGTATCGGAGAGACAGTAGTTGATGGTACGGTAGTTTTGAAGAATTATCATTTTTGTAATGAATATAACATCTGCATCTGAGTTTTGGTTATATTAATCGGACGATGTGGTGACGTATCGAGAATACGGAACTTCAACACTCTTATTTAAGTGGTTGTCGTAAAGTCGACTGAGGGAGCAAATTAAGCAGGATAACAGCACCAAGAAAGAAACCTTGTCTGTCTGGTCTGTGGGCCAGACGCCAAATCTACAACCTTAGGAGAAATCTATATCCATCAGTGTACTGATACATGTTATTGATGATAAAAATAACTTCACACTTATTAGGGAAACCTATTTTTTGTTTTATGTATGAGCCTGCCAAAATGACTCTATACTGCCTGATGGAAAGCAAAAGCAGAATCCACCATACTCATTGCAAATGCAACAATGCAGCATGGTGACCCACACTATGGCGGCATAGTGATGCTTCTGCATTCTATCTATGCACTAACCAACGAAAGACGACAGCACAAATGCTGTCATTTTACGTTGATCTTCTGTACGAGGGTAGTACCGCCCCGGTGGAGCCGGCCCAACCGTGCTGAAATCAGCGTGGCTCTACTATCTATTGAAATATAATAATCAAACCTGCTGATAAACATACTGAAATATTCCTAAATAAACACATCATTTTGAAGTACACACAAAATGTAGTTAAAAAAAAATTTGTCTGTCTGTCTGTTTGTTCCGGGTAATCTCGGGAACGGCTAGACGAATTTTGACGGGACTTTCACTGGCAGGTAGCTCATGATCCAGGGAGTAACTTAGGCTACTTTTTTTGTCCCGCGGCGTTACTCGCGGTAAAACAATAACCGCGGGGTTCAGCTAGTTAAAAATAAACTTAAAACACTTAACAAATTGAAATGTAACACTGCACTAATCTAAAAACAATACAGGTATATACCACAAACAATGAACCACATACCCCAAAAAGCAATTAAAAGTAGAAATATTCAAATTCTTTTACAATGAAGAAGACAGTACCCTTGACGAAGCGTCAGATTTTATTGTTGAATATCAACAATTTGTCAGAGTCCCACACTTCGACCTTTGCTTCGGGGGGGAGGTTCTAAGACAATGGCTCCAACTAATTATATCTTTATGATATGAAAAAATATTTTAATCTGGCAATATTATTCGGTCAAGTACGTCGCAACATTGTTACGTAGGCGTGCGAAGTTCCATACGAGTGACATGTAATACTGAAATATTTGTTTCAAGATATTCACTTCATTACACGGTGGTTGCAATAAAGAAAAAAACACAAAGAAGTAGGGGGAAACAAACTCAAGGTTCATCGTCTCTTTTAAAGTCCATTTAACGAAAATTGACCTTATTTTTCTTTGCCTTCCAAGCGAATGACAATCTTATCAAGTGTTATTGGTGACATTCAGAAAACACAGCTAACCACAAGCGTTTACGAACACATTGCGCCAATGCGCTCCAATTAGGAGGGCCACGCTTCGTCATGAATGGACCGGCTCGACCGGAGTGGAATGATACCACGGCCTCACTGAAAACCGGTGTGAAATAGCGCTTGCGCTGTGTTTAACCGAGTGAGTGACGATACCGGAGGACCTAACCCCAACCCCTGCCCCGACCCCCCTCCCCCGACACCCCTCCCCATCGCCCAAAGGGGGGCAACGCACTTATGACGTCTCTGATGTTGCTGGTGGTCATGGGCGGCGGTAATCGCTTACCATTAGGCGACATTGGGTGTTTGGGATAACGTCTATTTTTAGTGTGAAATATCTATAATAGTGTGTAATAGTTTTAGTCACCCTTAGACGTTTAGAACTTGGTTTGACAGGATATATATAAGATAGCTTGCATTCCATCAAATAAATAAATAAAATAAATATTTCGGACATCTAACACACAACGCCATCTAGTCCCAAACTAAGCAGAGCTCGTATTATGGGTACTAGACAACTGATATTAATACTTATATAAATATTTTTCTTGTAAATACATACATATTATACATAGAAAACACTCAAACTCCGAAACAAATATTTGCAGATCATACAAACATTTGGTCCGACCCGGGCATCGAACCCGAGACCTCAAGAACAGTAGTCGCGTACGCTACCATTACACTACCATCAGGCTAAGTAGAGTCACTTTGGTAGGCCCAAACATAAAAAAACTTATATACAAAAATATTCGCAAATCGCTTTATTAAAATAACAGAATCAAAAGAAGTGGTATCATGTAAATAAATTATATTATTGATACCAGTAAAATCTGACATAAAACAGCAATAAACAGTTATATAACCAAACAACAAAACAAAGCAAAGCAATTACATTCATTTAAATCCGACTCAATGATCGATTGACTAAATTCGATCGGCATCCTTGACATCGACTGTGTGACTGACAATCGATAGAGCATCGACATTTTAACTCGATACATCCTTGCTTTTGTTTAAAGGTTTTACGAATCACGATGGCGTTAAAGAGGACTATATTTGTATCACTTTATATTAAGTAAGCGTTCCTGCTTTTAGCGCTGAAGGTCGTTCTTTTCATTAAATAAAAACATGCACATAATTGGACTAAATCGATTTTGAAAGGTGATTTTAAGTGATGTTATAGTAATTGATAAAAGTTCCATTTACGAGGTTTGTAACTTTCAATAATTCTATCATCGTCAGTGTAAAATTAAAATTGAGAAAGGATTTTTTTTTTTTTTTAATGGGTAGGTGGCAAACGAGCATACGTATCACCTGACGATAAGCGCCGAAACACCAGAGGCGTCACAAGTGCGTTGCCGGCCTTTGGAGAATCGGGAGAGGAATGTGGGGAGAGTTGGGGCCTCCGGTATCCTCTCACACTCGGTGAAACACAGCGCAGGCGCTATTTCACACTGGATTTTTTGTGAGGCCGTGGTATTACTCCGGTCGAGCCGGTCTCTTTATGACGAAGCGTCGCTCTCCCAATTGGAGCGCGTACAACTATAGTAATGACTCAACCAATTTTGGGATCAGATGGCAACGAAAATTTACCTTATTTTTCTTTACATTCCAAGAAAATGACAATAGTATCAAGTGTTATTGGTGACATTCAGAAAACACAGCTAAACACAAGCTTTTACGAACACATTGCGCCAATGCGCTCCAATTGGGAGAGCGACGCTTCGTCGTAAAGAGACTTGAGAGTTTTAATTATTTTTTTCTAGTTCAGTTCACTGCTGGACATAGGCATCTCCCATAAATATTTTACCATCTATTTAAAGTATGTTCACGGCAATTGTATGCGCACTTTCACTATTCAAGGATTAAAAAAAAAATACTACCAATTTTTCTATATAATCTTTTGAATATTTTAAACTATTTTCTTTTATTCACGAGTCTAGTTGGTATCTTAAAGTAATGATGTTATCTATCACTACTTTTATCAGCAGTACGCTGACGTGTACGATATTTCTTTTCCAAAAAAATCCAAAAACTTATTTATCAAACTTATTATTTAACGTCCCTATAACACTTGTCTACATCATAGAAGCAATAATTCAAAATAAAAATTTCTAGTGTCACTTTTAACGCCAGATTTTATAACTTGGACCATATACGCTAATGTCGATATCATGACAATGACATACGCATCTCTATGAAAGATATTTTCATCATTTGCTTGTGACGTTCCTAGAAGATAATTAGTTCCTTAATTGTCCAGATACATTTTGGAAGTGGAAATGAAATTAGTGGGAAACAGTTGGACACTAGTTTTCAAAGATATGTAACTTACCTAGATATATCAATGATCTGATATCAGTGGTAGCATATGTGCTGGCTTATTTGTATGATTTGCAAATATTTGTTTCGGAGTTTGGTTGTATATAATTACTAAAAGTATATTTATAATTATATCAATTATCTAGTACCCATAGCACAAGTTTCGCTTAGTTCAGAACCAGGTGACTTTGTTTGTCAGATGTCTGAAATATTGTTACAATCGTTTTCTGCGTGTGGTGGTCAGATAAAGAACTTATTCAAAAACAGTATAGTTATACGTCATAGTTTTAAAAATATACTAACTAACACATTTTTTCTGCCTGGGAACCGAACTGGTGACCTTCCAACAGTAAACGTCGGTCAGAGATCCATTACGGATGTTTTGCAATAGTAGGTAGGTTAAGACCAACAGATCAAAAGCAAGGACGAGTTGAGTATCGATATTATAAACTTGAAAGGTCGAGGGTTTGAACCCTGCCTGGTGTATCAACTAAGTATATTGTGGAAATAACTTTGTAATCTAATAAATAGTCTATTTGACTTCCGGTTAATAAATACATTATTTAACAACCAGGATGGCGAACGAGGACACCTCGCTTTACTTTAATAGAGCATGCACTCTTGATCCTCTTACTCAAGAACGGAAATTGACAAAGCTTATTAACTACTGTCTTAATATTTTTCAACTGGAGAGATTCAGCATTCCAGTTCCTGTCATTGGAAAAACCCTAGTATTAGGCTGCTAGGACTAGGCCACTACTTATTAAAATGAGTTGCCTTATAGAAATAAATAAATAAATTCAGCTTTTCTGGTATATCTATATTATTTTTTTACGTACAAGGCGGGCAAACGAGAATACGTATTTCCTGATGGTAAGCGATTACCGCCGCCCATGGACACCTGCAAACACCTGAGGCGTCACAAGTGGGTTGCGGCCTTTGGGGGATAGGGAGAGTATGTAGGCGGAGGGGGTTTGGGTTGTGGGCCTCCGTTATCCTCACTCACTCAGTGAAACACAGCGCCAGCACTATTTCCCACCGGTTTTCTGTGAGGCCGTATTCATGCCGAAGCGTGGCTCTCCCACGGTAAAATATATTTATAAAAATAATGTATACTTATAATAACAAACTATATCTATCATTTACACATCACATTAAATGATATTCATAGAATCAATTAAGAACGAAATATCTAATCTTCTCAAAAAACAATTAACACACTCGCAAGGTCGTTTTTTGTCCATCTCCCCCTAATTACAGTGCAGTGCAAATAAAACGTCACAGTCTATTTAGTTTAGGTGTAAACAATATCCCGGGAGGATGTGAAGATGTTATCTTACAAACGAGCGTGAAACAGATGGAAAACTGTGGCCTTTCATTGTGTCTATATTCGTATGTAACGCAGTGTACGAGTGGGGCCGTCCGCCCACTGACTTGTAATATGGTTCAGTTTTAGACCAGGCAATGTTATGCTAGTATTGGGCCGGTGACCGAATATCGATTATAACCAATAATAAAAATAACCATAGATATCTTCCATACTGCCATCTGATCCCAAACCAGGCAGAGGTGAACGATCGCGTATTAAATATGTCAAGTTATTGTTATTAAAAATGTATTAAAATATTGTTGTCTTATATTCAAAAATTGATAGGATCTCTTCACATAGTCTTCCTAAATCCGATATCTGATTTAAAATGTTAGAAACTCCGCTCTGTATCAGATAGTTCTACTTTCAAACCACAATAATCTTAAAAGGTAGACTTACATCCAGACATGAAATGCAATATAAACATACCTACATACATACAAGATGTAGATATTGTGGCTATCATCACGATCATACACGTCCAATACAAACAGATACAAACGTTCACACGGCTGCGCCGGCGCAGATCCTATCAACACATACATCGTTATAGCAATATGTAACCCATACATAGATGTTTGGCACAAATGACGTTGTAACTATTCCTGTCTAAGAAAGTCTATCTGTCTGTTTGGCTTTAACGCCTAAATAGCTTTACAATTTTTTATTTGTCCTGCTTACGATTTAGATTTTCCGTTAACGACATCAATCACATTTTCGAACTAAAGTTATGTAACTCTAGAGGCTTGTCGTATCATAGCTATATAAATTGGTCGTGAAGATGAAGATTTCGATAAGGTAGATCTCAAGTGATGCAGAGAGGTACACCACGATACCGTGAGAAGATTTACATCATGGAGCACGCTCACGTTTTGAGA
Organism: Spilosoma lubricipeda; assembly: GCA_905220595.1. Taxonomy (NCBI): domain Eukaryota; kingdom Metazoa; phylum Arthropoda; class Insecta; order Lepidoptera; family Erebidae; genus Spilosoma; species Spilosoma lubricipeda. The sequence continues at coordinate 15,664,093 of HG992295.1, forward strand.
TACAAGGAAAATGTGTTTCTTTTAATAGCGATCGCTACCGCCTGTGACATAAGACGTCTGTCTTGAATGCATCCGAGAGCAATGTATCGGAGTGACATAATTGAACACAGGTCACGAATATATTTTAAAATCACAAGAAACTAAGACTATGAGATATAATAAAATTAAGAATTTAATAGAAATGTTAATACTTCTTAAATAAAACTCGCTCTCATGCAGTTAAAAGTTAACCTCTTTTCTAAGTAAGGCTATGAGGAGGAAATGAGCCTCCTTAGTGAATTATTAGAGGTTGAATGATGAGGCTATTAAAGTTTTTTTTATGGAATTGCTCCCTAGCAAACGAGCAAACGTATCACCTGATGGAAAGCGATTCCCGCCGCCCTATCCGAAACACCAGAAGCGTCCCAAGTTCGTTTCCCCCCTTTGGGCGATGGGGAGTGGAGTCGAGGGAGGGCATGGGGTTAGGTCCTTCGGTATCCTCACTCACTCAGTGAAACACAGCGGTTTTCTGTGTAGCCGTGGTATCACTTCGCCGAAGAGTGGTTTTCCCATTGTGAAGATATTTATTTTTTATTTATTCTTTATTGTACACAAATGTATAAACAGTTTATATTTAAGGAAATAAGACGTACAAAGGCGAGCTTAACCCAAACATGAGTTATACTAACTTTTAAACTTTCGCGTTCCATGATATACTAACAATTATTTTTACGGGAATTAACGCGATCACTTATTAAAAGGTATTGCATACCTCTGATTTGCCTGACGTTTCGACCAGGTTGCACCGGCCGTGGTCACAGGCTAACTCAAATCAAAGCAAATCAGAGGTATGTAATACCTTTTAATAAGTGATCGCGTTAAGTCCCGTAAAAATAATTGTTAATATAACCGTAATATGTTAATACTTCTTGAATAAAATTGACGCATGGGAGTCAATTTTATTCAAGAAGTATTAACATATCTTTAGTTAATGTTAACCTCTTTTCTAAAGAGGGCTATAATCAACAGTGAACTATTAGAGGCTGCTGATGATGGAGCAGTTAATGTGGTGACCATTTCTGATGACTATTTTGTATCGAAAAAGGACGCTGTGGCTTCTTCCCTCCTGTCCACCGAACTGTGTTGCTCAACGCGTCCAAAAGCTAAAAATTAATAACAGAGTTCAATATACGTAATTTAATTATACATTTCAATACATTTGCATAAGAAGTGGACCTTCAAACAAATTATATGCTGATTATTTGATAGTGATCCGTTATGCATTGTTAGTTTATCTATAAACGTGTAAACAATAGCTATTTCACTTTGTGTTACATTCTGAAGCGGAGAAGATAAGTCTAATGTCTACTTATAAATGAATTAGTTGGGCGAGGTTTAAACTAACACCAATTAAATACTATATTATACTATAGTTTGTATATTATTGAGTATACAATAATATTTTTGGACTATAGATATGTTACGTACCTACGTACTAATTTGCGCCGAAATCCGTGCCGGCCGTGGTCGTCCTGTCTAAAACTGCATGCATTGACAAATTTCACTGATAAATAGTACACTACAAAAGATACGAAGCAGCACGTAACAGAATAAGATAGCTATATTTCATTATACATTACAAATGTGTTGTTTTAATTTCATTACGTAATGTAATTGAGAGAGATGTCAATTATTGGAACGTAAACGCATCTTCATTTTTCGGGCGCTGATAACATGTCTGCTTTTTTAATGTAATATCATTGTGAGTATATAAATGAAATGGTATGCAGACTCTTAAGAGTCCAAACTTTCTTAACCATCATTTTCAGGCTTGGAAATCTCATGGATCGGGTCCACTCCAGGGTAGAGCGTCTAAGGCCGCCACAGGTCCGGTGCTCCTAGACCGATATTTCACAATTGTATTATATTTTTTTAAATCATGTATAGTTAAATATTTCATTAAAATTGATATTTCAATTTAAAAACCACGTAAAAGTATATATTTTATAAGGTCGTAAACATATATTATAGTTTTTAAAAAAGTGTCCTTTTCAGTTGTCTGCCCAGCTTATCTTTTACCTTATATAATTTACTCGTATCGCAATATAAAATACATAGTTTATGACTGCCTATTAGTACCATTAGCATTACATACATCATAAATGTAATATGGCTAAAACTGAAAACCACGTAGGTACTCGGGTAGATTTTTCGATAGGTACCCTTTTTTTTTTTTTTTTTTTTTTTTTGTGCGGAAATCCCCTCGGATACCACTGGCTGGTGGTTATGTCGGACTCGAACCGACTAAAAACCGCACACCGTCTCGGGTACTAGAAGCCGGGGAGCCAGGTGCACCCTCGAAAGGAAATCCCTGGAACCCCGGCGTACCTCGGGCCACCCACTATATATGTAGGTGGCCGCCTCCTGTGTAGGAACCCTTACATTTTTAATCAGGTGCGAGCTCTATAAGCTCGCGCTGCCGCCCCAGCCTGCTTCTGCTAGGGTGACTGGTGGCCTTACCTGTCACCCTCAGGCTTGCGCTTATGGAGGACGGAGATCGTTTTGCGATCTCCGGCGTCTGAGTCGCCTGCGGTACCTGGCCCGTTGGCGGGCCTGGCGGACAGGGAGAGTTCTAAACCTCTCCCGGTCCCGCTCCGCCGTCTCCTTCGCAAGCATAACTTGCTCGCAGAAAGAGACGGCAGAGTTCCACGCGCTCTCGCTCCGCAACATGGCCGCAATCATGTTACCGAGCGAGAGAACCCCCACTCCGATGGCTGTCACGAGATCACGCCTCGGCTCGTCCCACGCCGGACATTGTGCCAGCGTGTGGTCGATAGGTACCCTGGCATACAAACGACTTATGGCACACGATAAGTCGTTGCCTATCAATACAAATATGAAGACCGTTAGTCATAATGATACTTCACGTAACAGTAGATATTATCTAACTTGATTTACATTACTTGGGCTCGTGCCGCGGAAAGTTTTACATGACACATGAGCGATAGAGTACAGCTCTTGTTTAATGAGCGTTAACTGTGTCCATCACTTTTAAATATCCAGTACTAGCTCTTAATCAAGACTTCATAGGCGTGACTTCTTGCGAAGAACTACCTTTCTGATGTTTCACTTGACTTCGTTTAATTGATCTATATTGGGACTTAAGAAAGATAATATGTTTATTAGTCACATGAATAAACATTAAAGGGAAACATTTAACAACAACACAAACATAAAGCAAAACAATCAAAGTAATGAAACAATAAAATAAACCTTCAAATCATCGAGAAAAGAGCCTACTCCTTAAAAGCCTGGCAACGTACTTTGGACGCTTCTGGTGTTGCAGTGTCCGACGGTATTATTGCTTACCATCAGGTGATCTGTCTGCTCGTTTGCCCTCTATGCCATAAAAAACCCGGAATAGTGCGAGTGGGACTCTCGCGCCGAGGATTCTATTTAACCCTGTAGGTGTACTATATGATGTAACTAAAAATTTTTGCTTTTCGCAATATGCCCTTTATCTGTGCTATAAAACGTTGCTTCTTACCAAATTTCAAGATTCTGAGTGAACGGGAAGAGCCCTGTAGATTTGGATTCCTTTGTGAGGGACGCAGGGACAGTAGACTTGAGTATTTTATATGAATTTCAGCTTGATACCTCCACGCGCTCCTGAGAAAAAGGGTCTTGACAGACAGACAGATGGGCAACAAAGTGTTCCTATAAGGGGTCCGTTATTTCCTTTTGAGGTACCGAACTCTAAAAAAAAAAGTCAGTTTGTGTGGATTAAGTCTACAGTATGTATAATACACAGTGTAAAAACCTTTGTTCACCCAGTACGTGGGTTTCCTATAAGAGCCTACTAATGAAGCAAACTCTACAGGGTTTGTTCCCTTGCCCTGCAATTACTGCAAACAAAGGAGAAACTTGAACCCTATTCCTAAAAATGCCCTCTTCATCAAACCAACAGCACAGTGAGTTAAGAAATTGACATTTATGTGTACAGACAACAATTCTAACCCCGAACACTCAACAACTGATTTATAGACACTTGTATCATGTCGTGACCTTATAAGTACAGACAATCACAGTACTGAGTAAGTAACGAAAGTACAGTTGGCATGCAAAACTTTGAAATCTTTTCTATATCAGTTGCTTATACGTTACATTTGTAAGAAGTTAAATAGACTGCTCCAGCGCAAAATAATGAGAAATTTATCAAAACACGTTTGAATACAAGATACATATGACAATATTTCTATGTATTTAATTGAAGTTGACTTTTTTATGTACTAACTTTTTCACAAACGGTAAGGGTATACAATGAAGGTACAGCAAACTAAAATTAATTAAAATCATTTTTTCTTCCATCACTGCGGTAGTAGACAGTTTACATAATTTAATCTAATAAACATATATAACCTTTTAATGTAAGACTTATTGTGGTGGACTGTACAAGATCAGTTCACAGAGACCAGTTGAAAGTTTGACCCTAAGGGTCAAAGGAATGGCTTTTACTCTCTGCTAAAGGGACACATTTTGCAATAGTGAAATTTTGCAAGAAAGTTGGCTTGCAAGTAAATTCAATGTATGCTAATAAAACCATTAGATAAGTATGCATTATGTCAATAAAGATTCTTTTCTATTTTCTTAAGTAACTAAACATAGAAACGGGTAGGTACATACTTAGTTTAAAATGTACTTGACGTTTTTAAGCCATTTTTTTTATGTTTGGCCCTGCCTTAATGACTCTACTGTCACCATACTTCGAATGCGGACAATGCAACAACAATGCAGCATGGTGACCCAAACCATGGCGGGCTAGTATTGCTTCGACATCATTGGGCCTCGGGTCTCACACTCACAAACGAAACAGAACAGCATGATCGCTATCATTTTACATTGATTTTCTGTGCGAGAATAGAACCGCTCCGGTCGAGCCGGCACGTTCGTGCTGAATTCTGCGTGGCTCTACTACTTTGAGAATAATATAGAATTAGTTATTATTAATTAGCTTTGGTCATAAATATAAATTTAGCTTCATAATATCAGTAAGTACAGACTAGTATTACAAAACCGGGCCGGAGTTTGTTTGTTTGGTTAAATGCTATCTATACTAATATTATAAACGCGAAAGTTTGAAAGTATGGATGTATGGATGGATGGATGTTTGTTACTCTTTCACTCAAAAACTACTGAACAGATTTGGATGAAACTTTACAATAATATAGCATAAACATCAGAATAACACATAGGTTACTATTTGCCGCGATAACCGACATATACGCGGGCGGAGCCGCGGGTAACAACTAGTAATATGTATATACATGTGCTAATGTTTGAATATTTATTAATTTTTTTGGAATCCCACTATAATGGCTTTCCTTCACTATCGCAGCAATCAATCTTCAATAAAGAATCTTACAAAAACGAAGACGTAAGACGAAGTGTGAACGCGAATAGATCAAGATCATTTAACATTTCCCGTAAAGCACTTTACTAAATATGTTACATTACACTGTACATTAATTGTATATAGTTAAGTGCACAAATTAACCAATCAAAACATCGATTAATCCGTCAACCAATAAGTTGATTGATATCATAACTACACGATGATTATAATTGATACAAAAAATGACTCAAAATTAAGTATGTAATGGAATAAAACGAATTGAGATATCGATTATGACTATTATTCGATGATAGTGTATAGAAGTATCGGAATATTTGATGGGTATACTTTAGCGCATCCCACAACAGCTGTATGCAGTTTAGTGAAAGTGGTTTTGTAGAATGAGTCAACGTTTACCAGAATTAGAGAAAGCAATATATAGAGGAAAGGTTACAGGCTGAGTTCTATTGTACTGGCTTAAAAGTCATTAATTTAACTGCCTTGTTGGCGAAGTGGTAGCGTATTACTCCTGTACAGAACGGTTCTATTTCCAGGTCGGACCAAATATTTCTTACGAATATTGGGTATTTTCTATGTATAATATGTATTATTTATAAAAAAAGTATATAAGTATTCAATCAATGTGACTTAAACAGTGCAAACTCTGTTTAGTTTGAAGCCAGATGGTGTTGTGTTTCAGATGTTTGATTTATTTATATGTCCACACTTAATAATATAGATTCGAAAATAAATTTGTTTGTCTATCTGCCTGGTACGATTTCGCAGTTAAACCGCTGCAATGATTTTAATTAAATTTGGCTTTGACTGCCTTGTGTATAATATAAAAAGTTGTAAATATATCTATCAAAACACTCGTCTTTATCTGAAAAGAATAACTATTCAGTGAGCACACAAATCTCTCAACAGTCATAACTATATTAACTAGATATGCACACGCAACTCCAGTCAGCGTTCGCTATGGTATGCGCTGGTTATACGTTTGTACCAGTTGTTAATTAACAATGACTTATTATCGACAGATGAGCGCTTGCGCAACTATGAGAGACTCTTGTCTCCTATAATTAATAGGCACATTTCTGGTAATTTGATTATGCCTAAGTGACTTTTTGTTCCCATTGCTGTATTTTGTTCTCACAAAACACGTGTGCTTATTGCTAGTTATCTACATTAAGTTAATTTGGTGACTACCCTCGCCTCCGGCAACGTACATCTCAAGAGCGTAAGACTTAATTTGCAATGTGAACTTAACATATATCCATTAAAATGCTTAAGTCCTATCCCCCAAACTCCCCTCCCTTCCAAAAGTCTTACGGTGTGCGGGTGCAGATGTAATACTATCTGTAAACCACTGTAACGTACCAGTATTAATTTGCAAGTTATTGTTTTAGTTTATTTCATTTATTGTTTTAATTTTCTATTAAATTGACTGAAAACTGAAAAATAAAACTGTATTAGTTTCGCTTAGTATTCGTGTTAAAGGAACTATGTTAAGCTAAAATTTGTCATCTGAAGAAAACAATATCACTGTTCCTTTTTTTTTTTTTTAACCTGTGGAAACCCCCTCGGGCCGTCACCCCGCCGGGGTTTGCGGCGGGGCGGTGTGTCGGAATCGAACCGACTAAAACCACACGGTGTGCCACTCTGCGCCTGAGACGGGAGGGATCCGGGAACTGCTGCTATTAACACATCCGGACCCCTCCCAGAATATCACTGTTCCTAGATTAACATAACTGCTATAGAAGAGCGCAGTGACCTGCCACGGACATTGTTTGTTGAAAAGGTCACTGAGGTCACGTTTTAAAAATGTTGAAGCTGGTTAATGACATAAAGTAATATTTTATTATTACCAGTCATGTGCCTAGGGAGAGACCTGCGTCCAGCATTGAACTGCAACGGGATGACAATGAGAAATAAATCTCTTTATTAAATAAAGTGACAACATAATTAAGACCGGTTTTCTATGAGACTTCGCTATTATTCTAGTTGAACCGGCCTCATGTTGATCCTTCTTTTTTCTAGAATGGGATCAGTTTTAGGTCAACTACCGTATGACTAGACTTAAATTGTCTTAGCGGAGTGACTGCTAACGGGCCTCCACAACCCAAGTTTTGTAGAAAAGCTGTACTGTTCAGTCTTAATACTAATAATGTATTCTTTGCAAATATAATTCCATGTAATTTATGTATTCGAATACCAAGGACGTACAACGGTACCCTACCACAAAACAATACCTTGTATCTGTTTCTTCTAAATAATAGATTCATATTTAATATCCGGCACACTTCCCGTGGACTGACCTTCGGTACCCGGTTCGGAGAATGAGAATCAAGGTCAGAAGTGTTATATTGTTTGTTGATGGGTCATTATTTGGACTGATGGACGCTCAGAGGTCAAAATCTAACCTAATTTTATGAAACACTAACTGACCCACACAACTTTGTCTAGGGCACTCTCCCTCACCCAAAGTGTTGACTGGACAAAACACCCAGACTTAGAACAACACTTTGTGTGATTCAGGAATTGTTGTATTCAGTCTGGGAGTTTTTGTGTCCGCTTTATGTGTGTGAGTTAAGTCCCTCGCGACACAGTTTGTATTCCTGATGCAGGCGTTGTCAATTTTCCTCTATTTTGCATATTTTTTCAATTTTACAGCCTTGAATCTAATCTAACACTGAACCTTTGCCTCGCTTTAGAAAGAGTTTAGAAAGGCCTTTTATTTTATTTTTATAACGTGTGGAAACCCCCTCGGGCCGTCACCCCGCCGGGGTTTGCGGCGGGGCCGGTGTGTCGGAATCGAACCGACTAAAACCACACGGTGTGCCACTCTGCGCCTGAGACGGGAGGGATCCGGGAACTGCTGTTATTAACACATCCGGACCCCTCCCAGCGCCTGCCCGCACTGAAGCGGGCACCGTCTGCTGTTAAACTCTCTAAATAGGCAACGTACGGCACACGCGTACCGTCGCCCCCTCGCGGGAGGCTCTTTCTTCCTGTGCCGAGCATTTACAACCTGGAACTCACTACCAGAGAGTTTAGAAAGGCCTGCCGTATCCTGTTGGCCATATGGAATGTTCTCAAGTTCTGTCACGTTTTTCTTCTGTTCGAAGTGTTATTGTATCGCAGATAGTTTAGTACGAACATTGCAAATATCTTTATTTTGTAACATTATCGTTAGAAGTAAATAGGTAGCGAACAATGAATAATGGAGATTTAGAGAGGCGTGTAATTTGTGCGAAGGGTTTACCCACCATATGTACTAGGTATTGTCCAGTTTACAATATCCCCACTTATTGAGATGTGGTAATCTTTTATGTTTATAATTGATCATTACTTATTAGACCATATTGGGTATCTTTTGTATGAAACAAGTTCAAGTTGATTAGTTCCTCTTTGAATGTTAGTTTTATAGAATGAGCTTATCGCATTGAAAAGCAGACATTGTTTGCTGGTGATGAAAATGTCTATTTGTGAAAGACTTAAAACTAGTTTAGTGATTTTGACGTCGAAGCGTAACAAAGAAAACCCAAATTCGTGACCTGGTGTAACAGGTAATGATTCTTACTGCTAAGGATTTGATTTCTATCCAAGACAAATCTTGTGTAATGAGCATAATAGTGTAATGATTATGTAGTTTGTGTATGAGTATAATTTATATAGAACTAGGTTTGTGTTTGTCCGCCCGTGTGTTTGTCAGTAATCACAGCAAAGTGTACCCTATGTCCTTCCTTAAGAATCAAAGTATATCTATGGTAAATAGCATTAAAATCCATAAAACGGTTTGGCATGAAAGCAGAACAGATAAACAGACAGAGTTACTTTCGCATTTATAATATAAGTATGGATAGAATATGAGTACATATGTATTTAGTAACACATTGGAATGTTTGACAGTCTCTAAATTTAAAATCAGACATTCCTATGGGAGATGTATCAAGTTGTGATTTTATAAAAATAAAGGGAGTTTGACCTAGCTAAAGAAACTATATTTTCGAGAATTCCATAATTCGCCGCGTACCTACTAACAGCTAGATAGGGACAAAGACAAGATGGGAGCAATTTGTTAGCACAAATAAACGGTTGCAGGTGCTATTATTCATTGTTCCGTCTGTCTGTGTATCTTTCATGTTTAAGGCGTGTTTCCACTGACAGCAATGGGACAAGCGTTAAGGAATTTTATATTACAATATAATTCCAATATATAATCCCTTATTAGAAATTGATAGTGTCACTAAGATATATGTACATATATAGAACTAACATTAATACTTATCTGGAAAGGGGGTTCGAAGGGTACCAGAGATCCGAAGGTTTTGTCCATCACATTCACAAAAAGAATACCCATAGGTGGTTTAATGTACTCGTGTTGGCTCGCCCCGCACGTGTCTTAATACGTGTTTCCTACCTTTTCACCGAGAAGCTATAGTCTATACTCCTCTATAGTCCCTGCGCTTCATATGTGCCCGAGACAGATAAATGTAGGTATATTGTTCTGCATGTAAATATTCAATAACAAGAAAAAGTTTTAATAACTATAACCCAACAACCTAAAACTTTCGATAAAATTTATATAACCTATATCATCCGGGCTATTATTACAAATCTATATACGCCTAATTCATTAAAATCTGTCCAGTAGTTTAAAAGCTACAGTGGAATATACAAACATACTTAAATTATCAAAATTGTTACCCTTTCGTTTTGACTTCGCCGTAGTTTAATAAGAAGGAAGCAAACCGAAATCCTAAACTAATTATTGTCATCACTAAAAAAAATATCATCTATATATTATAGCTTCGCGTCTCTGTGTATTACAAGCTTAAAGATTGCAAACGCGTACAATTTCACGCTTCTCTACATACCATTTTATTGGAACGATCGCATGTAGAGACGATCTGATAGTTTACTCCAGTTGCGTGGTCTGCGCTACAGATTAAATATTTTGTAACTCTTTATCACTGTGGTAGAGATGGTGATATATGAGGCTCTAGGTAGAGACAGTTCTTGAAGAGATCAGTGACTTCGATTAAAGTAGAGGTGAGGATAAATATTATCTATGATTTATCGATCATTATACCTTCATGTTGTTAGATTGTAGTGACGTTAATAATGTAGAGTTGAAGTACTAAATTTATGGTTTGGTTTTCATAATTGCGCTTTGATATAATTAGAGTCTCATTACCCTTTCTATTTTTTGTGGTTTAGGTGGCACACAATGCAACAATGCAGCATGGTGAACCCCACCATGGCGGTCTAGTGATGCTTCTCCATTATTGGACCTCCAGTCGCGCATTTACCAACGAAACACGACAGCACGAACGCTGTAATTTTACGTTGATCTTCTGTGCGAGGGTAGTACCACCCCGTGTTGAAATCAGCATGACTCTACTACCTTGAAAATTTAAACAGTGAACAACGATTCTTTATGACCACATCCTTCATGATTAAGGGCCCTCTCTAGGCACGAAATTATTCTAGTTTCTCCGATATATACACTAAAAGTTAGATACATACTTTTCAAATTAAATCTAGGATACTCATTCTCTTGCACAACATTTACAAAAATCCTATTTCAACATTTCTCAAATGCAGGTAACACTCAATTACACATGCATAAGATAAAAATATTGAATTATTCGCTAATAATTCCAGTAATAGATTGTTGTCAAGAATCATTAGATAGCCAGCAGCGTGAAGATTGACCTTCGAAACGCCATTCTTGTTAAATACCACCCATCATTCAAATTCAATTTAATGCAATAGGAACATCATTCATATCTAAGGAACTGTTCTAACCAAAAAAGCAATAAATAAATATTTTTCGAGCATTTTAAGTTTGTATAATTTCAAACTAAGCAGAACTTGCATTATGAATGTTAGATGAACTGATAGAATACTTGTATACTTTTACCGACTTCAAAATCAAAGAGTAAATTTTCTCTATTAGTTGACTGAATATAAATTGTTACTGAGGGGCTCATTGGTCATACGTTAGTGATCCTGGCTACTAAGGCAAAGGTCATGGGTTCAATTCCCAATCAAGACAAAATTATGTGATGAACACGATAATTCCTTCTTTGGCTGTTTGTATTTCCTCCTAAATATGTTTTTAAATCACAAGAATGTATATTCCTAATGTGGGAGTTGTAAAAGAAAAAAAATATTCAGAATCTCGTAATAACAAGCTTATGCTATCGCTTGTGCAGAAAAATCCACGACAGTCATAGTAATTACATGCCAAAATCAACTGCCTCACTGTTTATTCAAGAATTTTAAAACCGGTGTATTAAATTGGACCACCCAGATCCTAAACACAGGGTAAACTAGATCAGATGTTCAGAGATCTTGTAATAACAGATGATTTAGAACCATCAACTTACTATTGCACAATGGTACAATATCAACTTGAGTTTTTATTTCTCTTTCTGTACCATGTAACTACAGATAATAAGACTGCACTTTGTATTTAAAAGTCACAAACAACCGGTATGAAACAGCGTTTGCGCTGTGTTTTACCGAGTGAGTGAGGATACCGTAGGCCCATACCGCAAATCAGCGCCTCATGCCGCCCTGAGTGTGGCCGCGGATGGTGGGGACGGGTTTTCCCCTCCATCCGCTTTAGTGGTCACCCGCGAGGGGGCAACGTTACGCGTGTGCCGTACGTTGCCTAAATTGAGAATTTAACTAGCAGACGGTGCCCGCTTCAGTGCGGGCTGGCGCTGGGAGGGGTCCGGATGTGTTAATAACAGCAGTTCCCGGATCCCTCCCGTCTCAGGCGCAGAGTGGCACACCGTGTGGTTTTAGTCGGTTCGATTCCGACACACCGCCCCGCCGCAAACCCCGGCGGGGTGACGGCCCGAGGGGGTTTCCACAGGTTAAAAAAAAAAAAAAAAAAGGCCCATACCGCAACCCCTCCCCCCATCCCCATCCGCTTTCCCCATCCCCTTCCTCATCCCCTTCCTCATCCCCCAAAGGCCGGCAATGTCATGGGCAGCGGTAATCGCTTACCATCAGGCGATACGTCTGCTCGTTTGCTCCCTATTCTATAAAAAAAACTAAGTCAGTCTATTCTACTGGTCCAGAAATGGTAGGTTCCATGCGAAGAAATTTTTGTTTATTATCTCATTTAAATATTTTAATAAATATTTTTTTTTTAAATTATCTACTTTTAAGATCATTAAACCTTCTTGAAGTCATAAATTGAACTTAATTAGGAGTTAGGTATTAATAGTAGGTAACAAATTGTGCCTTTTTTAGTGACAAAGTTAAGAGTCCCTTCCACTTCTACATAGGACTATTATAGGGGACGCAGGAGCCAGAATTAAATGATGTTACTACAAACTAACCCGACACGGCTAGCTTTAGATTCCTATTCTGGGAAAGCGACATCGCACCTAACTAGGCCCTATTCCTGGGGACTTTTGTTAAAACAGTAACTTGGTATACCGCCCAAATATAAAACCCGTACTTAATTTAAAACTAAGAAATGTTTCTCTTTCACAAGAACTTACTTTGTAATTAAATAATAGACGTTTCAACTTGCTGCGTCTAATTTAAGTTGCAGTGCAGTGTAATTTATGAAGTGATGTAAAAGTATTATATTATAACCTTAGCACTCGCAGCCAACTTCACCAGTTGTGAGTTGACACGAAATTGTCACTGTTTTGTAAGATTAATTACCTTTTAAAAATCTGTCACCGATTTGCGCTTGCCTGAATTGCCATGACCTATAATTTCTTACACCTTAATTTTTAACCTCTATTTTTGTGGTAGCTTATTCTTCCTAGCCTTTATTATTCTCAAGAATATTCAGGATCGGCTACTTGTTCAACCGGTTTTACCTGAATATCAGTTTTTCCACGGAATGATTAACGGTATTATTCAAGAAATTGGACCAAACAGAACACAAACAAACATAAACATCTTACAAATTGATTCATAAATCACCTGAATACGTATATGCTGAAAAAAAATCTAAGACATGAAGTAATCGTAGTTTCGATATTTCAAATTACATTTTAAATATATTACAGAAGTAAGCATGAAATGAGGGCCTGAAATCATATGGTCCAAGATCCCCCGGGATGACAGAGACCCCACTCCTGGCTCTTGAGTCCCCAAGTAACCGAAGATCCGAATGATCCATAACTTTTATCACACTGCACTAATCACCACAATTCTTCTGAAATTTGTATACCAAACATATATGATGAACTAGACAACCCACGCAACCTCGTTTGCGTCTCCTATTGCCCATAGCGTGATATTTTTCCTCCGTTTTTATAACATTCTTCATTGGTGCTCCGCTCCTGTAGGTCTTAGCGTGATGATATATAGCCTTCCTCGATAAATGGGCTATCTAACACAAAAAGATATTTCTAATCGGACTAGTAGTTCCTGAGATTAGCAGGTTCAAACAAAGAAACAGCTTTATATATTAGTATAGATAGATAAAGCGGTCAGCTTGCCGCTTTCTATTGTGCTAAGTATTGTAAGTTTAAACCCCACGCGGAATAACACTTTGTGTAATCCAAAAATACTGTACAGTACTGAGTCTGGGTGTTCTTTGTGTACATTACATGTATGTTTGTAAAGGACCCCGCGGCAGAGGAATATTCCAAGAGCATAAAATCTGTATTTTTTTAAAAAAAATAAGACGAAAGCGATCATACATTCATACTGAATTGGATTCCCAGTAGACATAACTGTATTTTCCTTCACTACAGCTTTACCTCTAAAATTAAGTTACTTCACCGCAGATGACCTGATACAACAAGTCGTGTACAGATCCTTATCAGTCTTGTTTCCTGCGATTGCTACAATTTTACCACGATCTAGAGTGATGTAACCATCAAGATCCACTTCTGACAATTTTATAGCATCTTTTTATTGGGGCACTTATAATTATTGATTTGAAATACCTATATTTAAATAATCAGACGAGAACTGCTTGATTTTGATTGATTGCCTAAGCGTCTTATACAAATCTAATATAATAGAGAGTAGTCTGTATATAGAAAAGTTTTATAGGAGCCGGAGATCCATGTATGAGATAGTAAATTTATAGACAAAGGCTATATATCAAAACGCTACGACAAAATCCTTTTGGTGATCTGGTCTCTTTGGTGACACAGGAGCCAAAAGAATGTGGTGTTTTCACTACAAAACACTCCGACGACCGGCCTCTGGCGCCCTGCTCTGGGAACACCCGGACTATATTATTTCAGGTCCTATCCGAATCGACGCCATGCCCAATCAGGCCCTGTCAAGAGAGAAATTATTTCCCCCCTCAAGTGGATAGGCGTGATTAGGCGTGGTAGCCCAATTACACATTTATACAATAAGGCCGCTATCCCGACCCCTAACGATAGAAGTAGGTACCTAATAGAAAGTTGAATACGGGTATTAGGTTAAAGGTTAACATGTCACACCTTTTCACATGAAACATGCTATATGAATAGAATTCTCGCTTAGCCATAAACATGTTGTGACAAGTCATAATATATTTATGTGTGCTATTATCAATACAAAATGCATGGGCAGTTATAGAGGACGTATTTTTTATTTGCATAAGATGAAAGTTATTTGAAAAGGAAATCATTGGCTTTCATTGACTTTCGTTCCGTTCTATGGTGACAAAGAAATAAACCCCTTAACAGTCCATTGCTAGACATAGAACTCTCGTCAAAATGAAGGTTCTTTCCTGTGTCGAGCGATCAAAACCTGGAACTCACTACCACCGCACGAGTTCCCTCCCACTTTAATCCCGGGTCCTTTAATCAGGGCGTGAGAAAGCATCTCACTAGGACGCCAGTGTGGGTCACCATGCTGCATTATCTTCAATCGCATGGAGGATGGTAACCACCTCTCTTGGATTCTGCTCATGCTTTCCATCAGGCAGAACAGAGTCATTTAAGTAGCTTATACATAGAAAAGGCGTCGCCTACAATACCACGCTGGCTTAAACCAGTCTTTATTAAGTTTATTTCAGGTTTTCCTTACAAATAAATAAATGAATATTTCGGACATCTAACACACAACGCCATCTAGTCCCAAGCCTTAGCTCTGCTTACAGAGCTTGTGTTATGGGTACTAGAAAACTGATACAAATACATACAATACTTTATTTTTGTTAATACTTTGGTCCAACTCGGGAATCGAACCCGAGACCTCAAGCACAGCGGTCGCGTACTGCCACTGCGCCACCGAGGCTGTTAATCTATTTATCTTTCCATGTTGTTGTCTTATCCTTATCTTGCGATGTTGTCCTCATAGTTTGCTCTCTCACTCTCTTAGTCGTATATACATATATTACCACACCCATGAGATGAAGCCGATTAAGAGCAGCCATACCCTGTTTTCTTAATTCATCACCATACCACGCCATAGTGGTCTCCGTGGGAGAGCCACGCTTCGGCATGAATGGGCCGGATCAATCGGAATGATACCACAGCCTCACAGAAAATTGGTGTAAAATAGCGGTTGCGATGTGTTTCACCGAGTGAGTGAGGATACAGGATTCCCATACCCTACCCTCTCCCCCATCCTCTTACGCATCCCCCAAAGGCCGGCAACATCAGGTGATACGTCTGCTCGTTTATCTACTATTCCATAAAAAAAAATACAGAGTAAATATAAATGAATGTACTAAACTTAAAGTCATTGGTTATAACCCCATACCAGCCCAGCATATGACGGTGTGTACACATGCATTAATACATGACATACTTAGGCTATGTGACATAAATCATGTATACACAAAATACCTATAAATTCTATAGTAACTCTGAAAGTCCTGAACTGATTTATATAACCTCACACAGAGTTACTGACCTCTCTATTAACTGCTCATAACCTTTTCTGAAACCTCTTATCTTCGACCACGATCAGCTACCATCTTGTACAATCGCGGACAATCGTAACTCGTGCAGTACGCCGACTAATGCATGGGAAAAGCCAATGAAAACACTACGTTTCGCAAACTATCAAGATGAGAAATAGGAAGTACAAGCGACGAGTA
Source organism: Spilosoma lubricipeda (assembly GCA_905220595.1). Lineage (NCBI taxonomy): Eukaryota > Metazoa > Arthropoda > Insecta > Lepidoptera > Erebidae > Spilosoma > Spilosoma lubricipeda. The sequence goes on from HG992295.1 coordinate 15,680,502, forward strand.
ATAACAAAAGTATCGCATTGTTATTTATACGAAAAGTCAACATTTGAAAGTCAAATAAGGTTCCTAACCTTATATTATTCAGAAAATACCTTACCTTACTATTTGTCTCTGTAATTATGTAAGTTCAACTTAAAATTGTTATTTAATACCCAATCCTTTTCTTGTTTCATTCTCAAGTCTCAGTTCTTTATTTCAATTGTATTGTGCACATATATTGTTTTAATGTATAAGGTTGAATTTTGTTGGTTGTAATTCTGTTTTAGCAACTAAAAAACTGAAACTAAACTTAAAAGCAAATTATGATCATTGTATGACGAACCCTTCGCTGCTTACGCGAAACTTCAAATTCTTTTCTTTTATTTTTCTTTCAATCTTATTAGGAGATTCTAAATCTTATTAAAAATTTACACAAAAACCTATCAATTTAACACAACGGAAGATCGTACCTAACCATAAATTATCCAGTGGCCACCATGTTTTTCAAACTCAGATCAAGTGATTTGCTCTTATATAACCCTGAGACAACTGATAATCTTCTGCATAACCTCTCATTTAAGTTCCTCAGACATGAAAATAATTTGAAGGTATCGAAGACAGCTAAACATATACGAATTATGTAACCATCTATTGTCAGTGAAGTTTCATCTCATGGCGGTCAAAACCTTTGAATTGAAATTGGGATACATATATGTCAGGTTTTACTTGATAATTAGATGCTGGATATGATAAAAAACTCAATATATAACAATTTTTTTCCATCTTATATGATGAATAAACCAATTTTGTTCAGCATTTTAAGAAATTTATTTTGATAGTTGGAAATAAATTTTATTTGTAACCCGACTGCCAAAGTCAAGGGCTTTTTCTTGAACTACGTATGTATTTACTCATGATAAATATAAGTATTTTATTTATAATAGTGTAAAGAATTTTATTTCGTTGTAATATACATATATTCAAATATTTTTTTATTAGTATTATAAAATATAATAATAGATATTAACGATACTTTTTAAGAGCAGCAAATAAATAATATACATAATGTAACATACCACAGCAAAGTTCTCTCACCAGATTTTAGATAGACCTTCATAAAACCGCTGTAGGTGGTCCAGGAAATTCAACGGTGGTCCATTTCTATGCACAGCCTCCATTGATTGATCGTCCATTTACTTCGCAAACCGGAATACATTAAAAGATGGTATAACACTGTTACGTAAAGTGTCATCAGATGAGATAACAGATAATTAACTACGGTACAGATCAAAATCTTTGCATCTTACCCGAGTTATGAAATAGAACTAACTGATTCGCTCGATTTCGTCTGTGTTTCTTGAAGGGAATAATTTTTCCCCGTTATTGCAATATGTTTCAATGATACTCGGCTGCCATTGATGATAGCGGGCTGTTATATAGCCTCTAGCCTTCCTCGATGATCGGGCTATCTAATACATAAAGATTTATTCACTTGGAACCAGTGGTTCTTGAGCATTAGCACGATCGAATAAACAAACTTTTCAGCTTTATACACCAAACTGAAGGTACTTTTTACCCCTTAGAGGGTATAATCATTAATATAGATATATAATTATTGTAGATTTAAACTGCCACCAAAAATGTCTACAGACTTTACTGTAACTTTTACGTAATAATACTTGATAAAGGATTCAATTTCGCTTATGTCTACCCTTTCAGTATTCAAATTGTGAGCGTATTAATATCTATCTAAAGACCTCTCTTAAATATTTCCAAAAACATAATATCCACTTGCTACAATACGGTGAAATTGTAGATCACTGATATTGCTGCGACTGCCTCGTGTCGTGATGTCTACTCACGTACACACTAGTTATAAGCATACACCAGACTTTAGAAGAGAATTTAAGAAAGTTTCAGAAACGAATTGTGGTTTGTAAACTTTCGTCCTCCATTACGGTCCGTTTAATATAGATTTTCATCTTTAAACTTTCAAGATTTAAGTACATTTTCCCTATTGTGTGTGTTGATTCGTTCGTTGATGCCTATAGCATCTACATAAGAGACAATTTCAAATATCCTTTTTTATATGAAATTAATTTCCGTTTAGTGGCGGATTAATAATAATTGTTTACAATGTCCATCCATCACTATTTCAATACTTGGCTATTTGAAAGTAGGATTCTATTGATTTAATAAAAACGCTTCAAAATTTGTCTTAAATGTTAAAGAAAGTCTTTATATAAGTTTCCAGTCCTGCAGTCGAAAGCAAAAACTTATTGTACAATTTATTGTTACAGGTCGGAAATGCGGTGGAGGAAGAGTAATTTAGGCGTCGATATGATGAAGACTTTAGCTGTGTTCTCCCTTGTGATGATATGTGAGTAAAGTTTTATCCAATAATTTTTTTTGTCTTCTAAACTATAATCATTTGAATGACGACACAGATGGTGTAGGAGTTTACTTTGTATGATCCACGCTCTTATTCTGATACCAATATTACCAGCACTGCAGGCACACTCGCTACAGCAATGTGCTGAGATACGTGCCTTTTCTGGCATTGCACAGGCTACTACAATTGCTAGAACTCTTCCGGCCCGCCAGGCCCGGGAACGGGCCAGGTATCGTAGGCGAGTGGCACCGGAGATCGCAGGACGATCTCCGACTTCCAAAAGCGTAGACCTGGGGTTGACAGATGAAACCATCTGTCACCCTAGCAGATACAGGCCTGGGTGGCGGCGCAGACGCTGCGGAGCGTGCGCGCCCTGGGGGCGAGTAACGGGAACCGTAGGTGGCCCGAGGTACGTTGGGGCTCCAGGGTTTTCCTTTCTAGGGTATACCTGGTTCCCGGCATCTAGTATCCGAGACTGCCTGCGGTTTTTGTCGGTTCGAGTCCGACATGCCACCAGAAGGTGGCATCCGAGGGGATTCACACACGAAAAAAAAAACAAAACTTACTACAAAAAAGGCACTATAATTGCTAGTGTTCCTAACTCTGTATAAAACCATGTGTTGTCTTGTGTATGTTAGAAAAAACGACGTTTCTTTATTTTTTCGATGGATATTTGTGAAATCCCTAGCGATACAATAAATATTCCTAGCATTGAACTAATACCTTTATGATTCCTAGTGTGGGAGTTGTCTTCCAAAAACACTCATTGACTTTTAGTTAACCATTACACAATTGAATGGTTAAAGACCAGTGAAGATCTGAAGGTCTTACGTCATATTAATCCAATGATGATAAGTCTTACTATCTCTTTCATATCTACAGGAAATGACTTCTTCAAACATAGTAGTAGTTATACTATATAATTTCAATATTTTTCAACTTTTTTATAAAGATTGAATATTGATATTGCGTTCGAGAGAACCATTATTAAAGAAAAGGAACAACCTGGTTTGCGTCTCCTATTGCCCGTAGCGTGATAATTTTACCCCGTTTTTGAAACATTCTTCATTGGTGCTTCGCTCCTATTGGTCTTAGCGTGATGATATATAGCCTATAGCCTTCTTCGATAAATATACTATCCAACACTGAAAGAATTTTTCGAATCAGACCAGCGGTTCATTAGCGCGTTCAAACTAACAAATTTTTCAGTTTTATATATTATTAAGTAATAGATACAAATTGCGCGCCCGCATATTGGCAATTAAGTTTAAAGATTGCCATGCCATCTCGGTTATTAATGCAAAAACAACTTCTAAAGGACAAAGGACAAATATTCAGTAAAATCTAGAACAATTCATCACAAACTAGCGAGCGACCTGGTTTCACAATTCTTAATATTTTACTTCGTATCTGAAAGCATCAGAAGTTAATTATTTGACCCGGCTTTTGAAGCAAGATCTTTGTCGCCAAACATAACTAACGGGTTGATAACAATTTATTATGTTCACTACTTTTACCGTGGGTGTACTTAATTGTTTTCTAATTATAGTATTGCAAATTATTGGTGTATACTAATCGCTTGGTGAATAAGGACGGCTCGACCGGAGTGATACCACGGCCTCACAGAAAACCGGTTTTAATCAACCCCTCCCCACATCCCTTTTCCCATCCCCCAAAGTTTGGCATCGCACTTGTGACGCCTCTGGTGTTGCAGGTGTCCATGGGCGGCAATAATCGCTTACCATCAGGTGATACGTCTGCTCGTTGGCTCCCTAGTTTTTTTTTGAAAAGAGGAAGCTGGCTGGACATACCCAGAGACCAACGCACAGCCCAAACCGCTGAACCTAGAATCCTGAAATTTTGCATGTAGGTTCTTTATATAACGTAAGTGAGCACTAATAAAAGGAATTTTGGAAATTCCACCGCTACGGGGGTAAATCAGGGGATGAAAGTCTGCGTGAGCAAAGCCGCGTGCAAAAGCTAGTCGCTTATAATCCTAATTCTATTGTATCACATCATCCATTACACTAATATTATAAAGGGGAAAGTTTATGAGTGTGTATATTTGTTACTTCTTCATGCAAAAACTACTGAACGGATTTGGATGAAACTTTACTTTAATATTGCTCACTAGTTGTTGCCCGCGGCTCCGCCCGCGTGTATGTCGGTTATCGCGGCAAATAGTAGCCTATGTGCACCTGTTACATTTGGATTGGCACCGACTTTAAACCTATGAAAAGGTAAGCACATACAAATAATAGTGTTTCATCAATGTTAAAAGTTTGTATAAAGGTGTATTTAATTAAATCTTTATTAAGTTATTTTATACTTTTTAGTTTTTGAAGTCGGTTTTTTTAAACGACGTTTTTTTTACTTTGCCATTTATAACAATACCATAAATAATATGGCAAGCGATATATATTTTTAAAACTACAATTGTGTGCCATGCTTTTAGTAATACATACATAAGTAATACATACACACTCCGTACAAATTACAACAGCTGAACATCAAAACTGTAGGACAGACGAAACCGCATATTGATTTCATTGACTCTCTTAGTACACAGACCTTGTGCAATCAATTGTTTAACGCCATACCATCATTATAACCCTATAATATCTTCCATTCATTTCCTATATAATATTCTGAATTCTAGCTTCGCTCTCCGCCCACTAAAGCCCCAGATACAATTCCTAAAATCTACTATTAAACGTTAAAAGCACATTTAAAAGTAACAGTGCCTATTGTTATCATAAATATGGTAAATATCACGCATTATGGTGTTAAACCATGTTAGATAAATTATCTACGTACTGTATTATTACTTGTGGCAACACTGTTAATAAATGTCTACGTAATTCTTGGGGTTGCCACTTGTTGTAACTATTTTTTTGTTGATTCCATTGTTGACTGCCTCGTTGGCGCGGTTGTAGCGTACACGACTGCTATACATGAGGTCTTGGGTTCGATTCTCCGGTCAGAACAAATGTTAGTATGATCTAAAAATATTTGTTAGTTCTCAGTTCAATCGTATATTTATATTTTTTATGTGTGTTTGCGGATAACTTCGTCGTTTATAAACTGGTTTTGATGATTCTTATTTTTGTAGAAAGGAGATATCCCAGCGGTCGTACCATAATAAGTACTCTAAGATCTGATGATAGCATCCAAGAGAAATCGATCGATTTGCTCGTACTTAAAGCCGTTTTTTATTTGTTAAAATTTTACTTGTTGTAATCTACGAACTGTTACTCTGAGTCTGAGAGTTCTTTGTGTCCGTTTCTGTATATTTGTTAACCCTCCCGTAATACAGAATATATTTCTAGTGTGGGAATAGTATTAAAAAAATACACTGTTCTCACAACCCTACAACCCCGTCACTATTACCTGTAATGGAGGAAGTGCGATATTTTCTCGGATGCGGTCTGCGGTCGTAATCTTCACTTACAGAATATGTAATATAAAGAATTTATCCGTCTACCTGTTTAATAATAAAGTAAAATAAGAATCTCATTAAATGTGAGACTGAGACTGTTTTTCTTGAGTTACAAATTTCAAGTAAACGTACTTGTAATTACCATAAAAAGTAAGCTATGTCGTTCCTTAAGAATCAAAGTATTTGCATGAAAAATTTCTTTGAAATTGGTGAAAACCTACACTCACAACCTAATCCCTTGTTGTCCAAAAAAGTCGGGCCTAAGTCGGATCGTTTACCCCCTAAATCTTAAAAAAAGTACATATACAAGCTTCGGTTTCAAAATAATTAATTACACCCAATATACTAAAGCTAAACTAATCAATTACCTCAAGATAGATTGATAGATGTTCCTGCTGATAGTCAGTTGACTGACTGACCTTTCGCCGTGAGGTCAGGGTCCTTAACTCAAAGATCAGGAGGAACAACTCTCACGACGTTAAACAATGTTCAGCTTTACTGTTAATGTTTAGTAGACATTTATCAGATCAAAGCTTCTTCTGACTATTAGTGTTGTAAGGGTTTATATACACTTGAACCTAGTAGATGTAAATTATAAAAGGTATGGATTTAAGCTATCACCAATTAAATTGATTTTGTCTTTGTTAAATAATAGGATTTGTCCCCAAAATAGTAGATCTGTCATCAAATTGTAGTTATCAAACAATATAAAAACAATTCCATAATAAATCACATATATTCATTGGGATATATTATCAAGTATCAAATAAATAATTTTGTATTTATTATAATAGGGTTTGTATATATAACGATAACTGTATAATCAAATTTATTGAAAACGATCATTAAAATAATGAAAATGAAATATGTCTGTAATTGATTTCATGTTGAAAATACCTCACAGTTTTGGAATTAGTTATCTAAAATTATACAAAAATTTCTAACCTAACTCTATGGCTATTGGAGGCCAATTTTATTTGACTCCACCACAGACTTTGAAAATTTTTTCATTAAAATTATAAATTGACATATTAAATTGGTTACTAATAAAAATATTTTAATTATTGAACGAAATTAAATGTAACTTTGTAGTGGTGCAAAATAAAAACAAGTCGCAATCTGAGGACGATAATCGATATATTTGGTGACAGGTCTACCATTCTGAGTACGAAGCTATTATTTAAGGAATAACCCTATTATTTTGAGAACGAAATTTTTATTCATGTAATGAACTACAATTTTATTGATAATCCTTCTCTTATTTTAGATACATATTGACATTAATTTGGTAATTCATACCTGGCGACACTTTTTATTTGTCTGAGAATAAAAATATTTCGTGGCGATTAATTATTATTAGATGATAAACGTTGATGACAAATATAAACTTTGGTGATAGAAAATAATATAATTCCCAAATGTAAAGCCTTTAAATTTAAATATAATATGCATGTAAATAAACAAAGTAATATTTTTACATATATCATTTAATCAGTCAAGCTTTCATAATATAAGCTCTCCTTAGTTTAAAGCTAGGGACAACAATTTATAAAATCCACAAATGAAGTTCTGAGTTTGGGTGTTCTTTGCATCTATTCCTTGTGTCAGTTATTTATAAAGTATCCCGCAACACAGGATATTATATTGTAGGTGCAGAGTATATAAAAAAATGTAAGAGCATTTTTAGTTCACTTTAAAAACGAAAAACACGTTTACGAAAGTCGGTTACAAACAAACATATCTACAGGTGAAGCTAATAAATGTCTATTATAAAGGCTTAGCTCTAAAACGCCTACACTACCCTTACTTTTGTTTTTTTTTTCTCCCGTCAAAATATCTATCTAAAGGTTGCCTGGAAAAGATTGCCTTTGTACATTTTTTTTTTAAATATTTAACTAATAGGAATGAGGGCCTACACTAGATGGCGCTGTACTTTCCTTCATGCATACCTCGGCTTATAAACCAACTGGTTCATTAATCAATAATAATGCCATCGAGAGGCAAGCTCGTGGACCTTGTTCACAAATGATTACAGAACACAATAGAAATAAGATGATGTATCGCAGCGATCAATCAGAAATCAATTCTGACTCGTTACACGCCAATATGATACAAGCTTAACTTAGCGAAAGTTGGCCCGCGAATTGTAGAACATAATTCATATCAGATTATTGTAAATTAAGAATAGGGTACGTTAGATTTTAAAAATCACCTGTACGTTTTCTCTATTACGTACAGGTGATTTACCTACGTATCTACGCATAGACATAGAAACGTCAGGCCCAATTCGGCACTTTAAATTACTTTAAGTTTCAATTTAAAACAATAATTGGTTAACTTCTTAAAATAATAGGAACTTTACGAAAACTATGCGAAAAGAGGCTAATTGCTCGCGCTGTATAGACTGCCTCGTTGGTCTTACGGTTGAGGTATGCGACTGCCGATTAAGAGTTCTCGGGTTCGAATCCCGGGCCGGGTTAAAAGTATTATTGAGTTTTTCTGATTATACAAATACTTAATAACAGCTCCGAGTTTGAAAGTTGATGTGCTGCGCCTGATCTTTCCCCGGTCGTGTCGCTTAACCGTCCCATCGAATTCTGAGAGTCCGGGAACAGAGAGTGCACCTGTGTTTGCACACATACTTATGCACTATAATATCTTCTGCGTAGTTGGCTGGTATCCGTTGAAACTGGCTGCCGCGGCCGTTTACGGCTAGGTGAGTTATTATTTTTATAAAAAATCGCGGCAGCTAAATAGCGATACTTGCTCCATATTAAATCGGTATTAACGTTACCTCAGTGTTCTCTATTAGTTTAAAACAAACAACCCACTTCAAATCAGTCTCATTATGTTACCATAATGGGGCGTTAAATATCGAGAAACGGAGCACCTCTATTCATCCATTGTAGTCGAGTAATGAGTCGACAATAATCGTAGCATGAGTTGTGCTGTGATCTATGCATCGATACTTTCACTAGCGATCGTGTATGAGTTACGGGTGTGAGCTTAGCCACTGAGAGTAGCGATTTGAATATTTTTTATGTAATGAGAATTATTTAGAAAAACCTAAAATTGTGCTTTAACATTTTATAGAGTACTAGCGGACCCACGCAACCTCGTTTGCATCTCCTATTACCCCGTTTTTGAAACATTCTCCATTGGTGCTCCGCTCCTATTGGTCTCCTTCCTCCTCCTCCTCGATAAATGTACTATCCAACACTGAAAGATTTTTTCTCATCGGACCAGCGTTTCCTGAGATTAGTGCGTTCAAACAATCAAACAAACAAACAAACTTTTCAGCTTTATATAGTATAGATACCTAGTACACCAGAAGAGATTTTAGAATTCGATGAAATATATTTTTAGTTCTTTTGTAATTTTAATTGATTGATTACATCTAGACATATTTTAACGTACCTAACGGTTTATAAAAACTGAAGGATCCATTGCCCACAGTCTCAGGTAGACTGAGGGCAATGAATCCTCCAACTTTTATCCTAGCAGAGATAGCTTGAAAATGAAAGCTGATTCAGATTCAAAGCATTTCTTTTGCACCATGTAATCGCTTTAGAATCGTTACTAAAACCACAACCTAACATTAGTATGGATCGTGAATCACCGCGGAATCACCGGCTCATTCCAACACACCACGATGTTCGATGTACGACAGTTGTATTAGAAATCCACAGGTTCTATTGTAAGCGTAGATTACACGGATTATGTTGTCGACTTGATTGAGTAATTAACCTGGATTCTTGCCGATAGAAATGTTGATAGTTGGACACCCACAGACGGTAAGATATAACCATGACCGGTGATCCTAATTGCTAGTGACAAAGTCAGGGGCAAAATGGCCCAGGGGTTTTGTAAAAAAATGTTATTTATGGATCAAAATTTTATAATTTCTTCATAATCCGACCTTACTGCTAGAATTTCTATAAAATGCCTACTTATATACTAATGCTAACACCGCAATACTTATAAGCAGGTTTCAATGCATTCATATTTGCCGTAGAACCGTCAACCGTTGCGGTAAACGGGTTTTTACGTTCGTTACGTTCTACGGTAACAATTTTTGGTAGGGCAAAATTTTATGGGTTCGCGTCACCGACATGCTAATGTTTGATATTGATAATTTTAATTTAAACATTAAGAAATTTCTAACTTTACACATTCATATATTAACGATTATTTTTATGGGAATTAACGCGATCACTTATTAAAAGGTATTACATGCCTCTGATTTGCCTGACGTTTCGACCAGGTTCCACTGGCCGTTGTCACAGGTTAATTCCCGTAAAAATAATCGTTAATATATCATGGAACGCGAAAGTTTAAAAGTTAGTATTTACGCATTCATTTTACAAATAACATTCTAAGTTATAAGTTTTTACTTATATCAACAGTCCTTAAGACTACCATATTTTTTTGATATTTATTACAAAATAAATCCTACTACTCTCTAACCCTATGGAGGATACAGGTCTGAATTATTTATGTGTAATGTTTGATTTAATTTATTTACAGGCGCTTGCGATGGAGCGCGCCGACCAGCTCAACGACGACAGGTAAAATAATTCCTCAATAACAGACCACGACATTATTTCAACGCACATTTGATATTTCACTTTTCATGTTTTTTAATATATATTGGCAATTTAACAGCATAGAATTAAACTTATCTTAAAAATACGTATCTACATATTACCAAAACTGAGGATAGCCATTGATATGGTAAATATAAAAACTTTTTGTTTTGAGTGTTTAAAGCTTCATTTCTACAAAATTGCTTAACAGATATCTCATTCTGATATAAAAATTACAGAATAATGTTTTCATTTTTTATTTCTTCTAAATTAATCATTTGCATGGTGTGTTTTAACTCGCGGATCTGATAATAAATCTTATGGTGTTTTATTAAGCTTGTTATTACAATGTGTGCTTTAAAAACGGGCTTCATAGTATGTAACCATCCATCGTCACTTCATTTTATATTTTTCATTTTCGTCATGAATGTACAGTTAGCAACAAATATTTGCTATGATGAATATATATAAAAAAAGCTTTCCGTGTCTTTAATTGCATGTCTAACGATTCATCAATTTCTTTATCTTTTATGCAATAAAGCATTGTCTGATACCTGCCACATATTTTAATTCAAAGGGCAGTCCTTAAACAAATGAAGCCTGATAAGGCTGTCGGTAAAAACAAACTGATATTTAATTAAATGCTAAGAAAACTTGATACGTACCACAACTAAACGCTTGTAAATTCAGCAAATGTCTGTTCCCGACTGTACCAAACTGCACACGAGTCCACTTATCTCTACTGTACTGGTCTTTTCAATTCTGTAGTATCGACCTTCTTACATTCTCACAAGGGTGTTTTTCCTCTACAACCTCTCTATTGAACACTTCTCAGTATTAATGACACTTCTCCACCGAACTTCGAACCAAGACCAGGCATTGTTGTTCGTAGGACTCGCAGCTGTATGCGCCCTCGCCAAGCGTTGAGAGTTTACAGGAGATAGCCGAGGCGATGGGCGCCGCTGGCTTCGAGCACTACACCGAGGGGAAGGCGCTGGTCAAGAGGCTTATACCTGCAAACAGTCAACCTGATCTGGACGTCGTTGAGTACCAAGGTCTGTACATACATCTATGGTAAAAACCTAGTCAATGGGCAGAAAATATATCGATCGCTAGCTGAATTACACGGTATTACCCGCGGTTATTGTTGTATCTTTACAACCGCGGTGCAAAGCTAGTCTAATAAGGCAACACCAGAGGCGTCACAAGTGCGTTGCCGAGCTTTGGGGGATGGGGAAAGGTATGCGGGGAACGGTTGGGGTATGGGCCTCCGGTATCCTCACTCACTCGGCGAAACACAGCGCAGGCGCTATTTCACACCGGTTTTATGTGAGGACCACGGCCTCATCACTTCGATCGCGCCGGCCCATTCATGCCGAAGCGTTGATCTCCCACGGTAAATTTTGGAATAGAATGAGTAATTAAATTCTTATATCCAGTAAATGGTTTGCGCGGCAACCCAAAACGACGATTAAACAATCCTGTAAGATAGACGCACTCTCTAAACTGTAACAGTGAACTCACACAACAGTCTATGGAAGAATCTTAACCATCGTGACATGTTCCAGATAATCATAACCCATTGTTTAGAGCACAGAGCTAAATACATTAAAAAACTCTAATTAACTGTTTCCAGGAGTAATCGGCCGTGCTGGTGTTGACTTCCCAGCGTACCCAAACATCCCGGCGACAGGATTCAACTGCAAAAATGTGCCTACAGGATATTACGCTGACTTGGAAACTGATTGCCAGGTACGAACAAATTCACATACCTATTACTAGAAAATTACTAAAGAAATAAATATAAAAGATAAAATAATAATAAAAGATCATAAATATGTTTATGTACTGACAAGTTTTCATTTAAACGATATTGCAGTCAGCGATTTCAAAATATTTATTAACCTATAACCAATCTGAGTATGAGTTTTAGAGCGCATGATACCCATAGTCAAATTATATTTTTAACTAGCTGAACCCCGCGGTGTTACCCGCGTTTATTGTTGTACTGCGAGTAACGCCGCGGGACAAAGTTAGTCTAAAAAAAGTAGCCTAAGTTACTCCCCGGATCATCAGCTACCTGCCAGTGAAAGTCCCGTCAAAATCCGTCCAGCCGTTCCAGAGATTACCCGGAACAAAGAGACAGACAGACAGACAGACAAATTTTTTTAAATACGTTTTTGGTATATGTACCGTGTATACATGCATATGAATTTATTAAAAAGCTGTTATTTTAATATTACAAACAGACACTCCAATTTTATTTATTTGTATAGATTCTGGTGTATAGAATGGGAATCAAACGTGAAAATGTAGGTTAGTTAGTCATTAACCCTTGCAATAGCTGATTTATAAGATTTAGATTTATAGCGTACACCACTGTAGGTAGAAACCATACAATCGGATGTATTAAACTGGTTTTATCAACTTGATATCTTATATTTCAGGTATTCCACATATGCGACACATCTCGTAAGATTTCGTTCTTATGTCCCAACGGCACCATCTTCAGCCAGTCGCACCTAATATGTGACTGGTGGTTCAAGGTGGATTGCGCCTCAGCTCCCGCCCTCTACGAGTCAAGCGCTGAATACTACTCCAATGAACAGAAAAAGAGTCAGAAGGTCACACAGAGTTTAAGCAAGAACCAGGATCTGCAACAACTCGGTGCAGAAACTAACATTAGGGCCGAAACTAGGCGCACACCCGTCAACGTGCCAAGCACCACCGAACGTTTCCTAAGAAACAGACAAAGACAGACTGAGATTCCTAAAGCAACAGCAAAAACCTATCAATCATTGTTCCCTGATAGCTTCAGTTCTACACAGAGAACAGCTGCTACAGCTGCATTTGAACAGAGAAGAAAAAATTTGGTGCAACTGATTAATACTAACTTTGGTAATGTTAGAACGTCGACCACTCCCGCCACCTATCAAAATAATCAAGCGTATAGAAACTCTGCAGCCGCTTCAGACTATCATATCAAAGAAATGCAGGTAGCTGCAGAAAGTGCATCATTCGCAAATAACAACAATAGACAATTTCTCCAAGACTTAAACAATAAAAACTTCCGTCCATATCCAGTCTACAACCCAACTGTCACGGTTAAACCAAAACCTAAAAGCAACCCTAATTTGACAACGCTCTATGACATACGTGAGAAACAGACAAACAAAGCGGCACATTCTTCTGTGGCTACTACAACTAAAAGACCAACTTTGTTACCATACACTAAGAGCGAAATCACTGTAAGACAGGAACCTTACACTAGGCCAGGAGTTTCTCTATTGAAAACTTACCTTCAAAAAGAAAAGAACAAGACAACTTCAGCTTTAACGGAGAAAACTCAAGTGACCGCACAAAAGAACAATCAACCTCAAAGAGACGCCAAGATTCTGACTGAACCCAAGAGCAATTTTGAGTCCGCTACAAAAATACCTCACACGACTAGATTTGACATTCATACACAAACAGCATCATCTGATAGACATGACGTATTTTCAACCACTAAACAGGTCAAATCTACCACAGAATCATCATACAAAGAACGCCGCGAAAGACTCATGAGGAAACTAAACTTGGATAAATATACACCTACAGGTGCTGAACCTGCAGCTGACAAACATAATGGAGAACAAGCTAACAAGCCGTCCTTGACACCTAAAATGTTGCATAGCTTGGCAATATACTATGCTACTGCTGTAGATAATTTATCTACAACAACGAATCCAGAGGAAACTGAAACTGCAACGCCAGTATTCGATGAATATGAGGCTATGGAAGAAGTACTACCAGCATTATTCAGCCGTCAAACTATCAATAAATACAGCAGTCTATTCCACAATCAATCACCCAGCGCAGAACTGCTTGAAGAAATGAAGGCAGATCCCAATGGAACTTACAACGAATTAATTGATGATCTCGCAGTTCAACAGAGCCAAAACCCCATTGCTACTTCACCACAAATAAGGGAACTGGCTCAAGTTTTTACCCATGCTTTATCTGCATATCTTCAAGACCCGGTGCAATTCCGAAAGGTTCTTTCGGATATTAGACCTACTCATCCATCTTTTGGTGATATTTTGAGCACCACTGAAGAATATACAAACACTGAACCAACAACCACCGTTAACGAAGAAGACGATGAAATATTAGGATTCTCCGATGACCACAAAGAAGACCGTGTTTTGATTGCTAGGGAACCAAAGGCTTTAAGTAACCCCACTGTTTTCCCAGTTACCTATGAATCTTCTACTACAGTCAGACCAGTAACTGAACCCGTGTCTGCCGCATATGTGTCATCAACAACAGTCAGAAATCCATTTAGATGCTGCGGCAAAATATCAGCTTCATATACTTCGGCCGCTCCTACCTCCTCAACCCCATCATATACGAACACTGCAGCAGCCAACGTTAATATAGTTTCTCAAAATAACTCAGCATTGACGACTCAGAGCGACTATTCTCCGAATAAATTCGGGGGCTTCCAAAACAATGCTCTAACTGTCAATGATAAGCCCTACGGCGATAATAGTGCGACAGAAGGCAAACCCTTGAGTGACTATGTTGAAGCTACAAACTTACCCACTGCTTGGGGCGTTGATGCTTCTGTGTCTACAGTCAGTGGTTTTGAGAGCAAGAAAATCAGGACGACAACCGCAATACCCACTACTACTGCAGTATACTTCACCGAGACGGAAAGTGTAGAATCAGAAAACGGAGAAGAATTACAAAGAGCTCACAGCCAGTCATTCAAAGACCCTGAAAGTAATAGTATTCGTCATGGCAAACAGCTCAGTTTTACTTCAGAAGCCATCAAAAAGCCAGCTGAAGACCTTGAAGCTCCCACTTTAGCAGACGAAGCTATAACTACGATACAAACGACACAACAGCCAACTACGGATTCATTAACTACCACAGCAATGCCTGATATAGTTTTTACTTCTCCAGACAGCGATAAGACAACAAGCCAATTCACTTGGTCCAGTACTTACGGTTCGTGGCAGAGTACAGTCATTGACCCAATTACATTAAACGATGGCTTAAGCCCAACAGCACCAGATGAAAATCAAGGATTATCAGAAAACACTTACGTTCCCAACACTGCAACAACGCCTAGTGATTATTTCGCTACTGAACAGACCGTTTCACCGACGACTATTGAAGTAAGCATACCAGATCAAAATAAGGTAGCTCTCAGGACTGGTAGACTACTCAAAGATTCTTCGACTGAACCAGCTCAAGATCTAACAACAATCACAGACACTGTTGTGGAAAAAGCTAAAGAAATCATGAACGTAACAACAGCAGAGAAACTTATGAATGTTATGAAAAAGACGAAATCAAAGACAGTCAAGAGATTAATATTATTATTAATTCAAACCTGCGATGATGATCACAACTCAACCGCAGAAGCATCAAAAAAAGCTTTACTTGAAGCCCTAATGGCTGTCTCTCAGAAAGATATGGAAGATATGGTCAAAGACCAAGAAATTACTGATTCCGAAATTGACAGGTCCACAACATTTAGAAGAATAGAGAGAATAGAAAGGCCACGTGGAGAGCGAAGGGGTAAGAGCCTTAACTTTGATCCAAGCGCTGTAAATTCTTTATCCAACACTAATACTGCTATCACTGACAGTATTAAAACTACAATAGAGGATGTTGAACCTACAGCAACAACCTTCAATCCCCAAAGAACTACTCCGACTCGAAGGGGTATTAAAAGGTTTCATTCGAAAGCAACAACCACGGTAGAGCCCACCAGTACCAAGGCTAGTTTCGTCGAAGTCCCGAGGACTGAACAAATCGTAGATACTCCAAAGGCAGAAGCACAAGTTTCAGAGTCCAGTGATTTAAAAACCGCCGCTGATACAAGAGCTTTGGAGTTATTGCGATCACTTTACACCATTGCAGCAAGATGGGGCTGAGGTGGAACTAGTAATTTAAAGGTTTTGTTTTTATATTCAGGGGTTGATTCTTTAAAATTTTCATTAACAAATCATCAACAAAATTTTAGGTTAAATGCTGTTAGTGATCGCAGTTTGTCACAAGATGATAAAAATTTATAAGAAACATCCAAAAAGGTCTGAAATCCTCAAATAAATATTAGAATGCAATTTCAATCCCTAAATATAAACTGTACATGTGATTGTGTAGATATTTGAACTTTAAACTAAATTGATGTCAACATCAGTATTTTCAGAGACTTTGAAATTTTGCTCACTCTGAACTAGAATATCGTTACAGTACCACAACATACACACTGATAATTATCTATATTACTAGCTGTCCCGGCAAACGTCGTTTTGCCATAAATTTTTTTTAAGGATGGGTGACCCTTACTATTTAGGGGGATGAAAAATAGATGTTGGCCGATTCTCAGACCTACTCAATATGCTCACAAAATTTCATGAGAATCGGTCAAGCCGTTTCGGAGGAGTTTGGCAACTAAAACTGTGACACGAGAATTTTATATATTAGATTTAAAAACTTTACAATTACAATTTTTCATTCTACATCGTAATTAAATAGATATTCCTGCCTTTCGTCTCTATTCAGTTGTAATGTTAAGTCAACTTCCATATTCGATGAAACAATAACATGCTTTAGTGCCATCAAGTAATAATATATCCAACGCCGTTTCTAGACGATTCTTTCCGTCATCATACCTACTAATATTATAAATGTGAATATAAGTTTGTTTGTTACGCTTTCATGCGAAAACTACTTAACAAGTCATCATGCAACTTTGTACACATATTCTTGGAGGAATTAGAACTAACATAGGATACTTTTTATTAAATGCGAGCGAAGCCGACGGCGAAAGCTAGTAGCTATAATATAGTCGCTTCCATTGTCTGTTCGCTTAGATCTTTCATACTCCTCAATCAGATTTTAATGCAGTTTAGATAGTGATTCAAGAGGATCGTTTTATATTTTTTTTTAAACATACAGCTCCCGCGTTGAAAATATACATCCCGTGTCGCTGGGGACTTTACAAACATACATGAAACGGACACAAAGAACACCCAAACTCAGAACAACAATTTGTGGATCACACAAAGTGTTGTCCCATGTGGGATTTGAACCCACAACTTACGCAGTAGTAAAACAGCTTGGCGAACCGTGCAGTTAATAATTATTATGTGTAATACATACATAATAAAGTAAAGGAAGTCCGAAACTTAAAAATTAGGTTTAAAACAAGTAAAATTTTAACAAAAATAAAACCGACTTCAAGGTGTGACTCGATTTCTCTTGGATGCCACCTTCAGATCTTAGTGTCCTTATCATGGTACCACCGTTGGGATATCTCCTTTCCATTAAAAAAATAATCATTAAAATCGGTTCATAAACGACGAAGTTATCCACGAACACACATAAAAAAAAAAAATACGGCCGAATTGAGAAACCTCCTCCTTTTTTTGAAGTCGGTTAATAATTAAAAATATTTCCATCAAAAATGTGTATGTTGTACTATTGTAACTTGTCTTAGTAATAATTTAGTTAACTTATTTTATCACTACTGTTGAACAATTCGACTTTATAGACTTACTCATAGTATTTTATTTATAGGAATAAAACTGTGCCTGTTCTGTAGGAGACACAAGCCTTATTCGCTGAGTTACCTAAATCTATGCTTAATTTAGTTCGTACTGTACCGTTACACTGCCACAATGATACTGTAATATATATCGTAAGTGGAATATTAATAAATGTATTATATGTTAGATATTTTTTAGTAAATTTTTGTATAAAATACTTTTTTGTTATTTTATTTACGAGATCTCTCCACCTTTTCGCTGTCTTGACAAAACTTAATGGCCTCCGGTATCCTCACTCACTCGGTGAAACACAGAGCAGGCGCTATTTCACACCGGTTTTTGTGAGGACGTGGTGTCACTCCGGTTGAGCCGGCCCATTCATGCCGAAGCGTGGCTCTCCCACGAAAAAACCATATACATAAATATTTCATATAGAAATAACAATTACAGATTAACTTTTAAAAAAATTAACAAAATAAAAAACCGACTTTAAGAACGACCAATTCGATCAATTTCTCTTGGATGCCATCATCAGGTCTTAGTGTCCTTATCATGGTACTACAGTTGGGATATCTATTTCCATTAAAAAAGATTTATTAAAATCGGTTCATAAACGACGAAGAACATAAAAATCATGTATACGGTCGAATTGAGAACCTCCTCCTTTTTTGAAGTCGGTTAAAAACTGAACAAGAATCGTAACTGCAACTCTCTTCTTAAAAACTTTGTAAGAAGACTATTATGTATGGATTCCATTCTATTTATTCTAAGAAGTTGTAATGGGAATGAAACCACAGAAATATACATTAAATTACTTTAATAAAGTACCTTATGTACAACGTTTTACATAGGCAACAATTTACCTTAACCCAAGTAAATAAAGTCATTTCTTCTCTGCTGTTCTTTTTAAGAACTTCTCGATATCATTGTCGGTGACTTTGTGTCCGGGTTTAAAGTAACTCTTCAGTTTGCGTTTCTTCTTCATCATCACCTTGGAAGCTGCGAGGGCTCCACGACGTTGCAAGGACTCGAAGCGGTCACGAAGGAGGTTTGCTGAAAATAGAAATAATTTATTGACGAAAACATACAGCATGATAAGTATTATAATTATCTATACCAAAATTGTAAGGCTGTAGAGTTTGTTTGTTTGTTTGAACGCACCTATCACAGGCCTTCCTGTGATAGGTGCGTTCAAATTTTCAAATTGGACCAGTCCTTACTGGTCCGATTTGAAAAATTATTTCACTGTAAATTTATTAAAGAATTATTCTCTTACTAGCTTAACCCCGCGATTTTACCAGCGGTAACGCCGCGGGACAAAGTTAGACTTAAAAAAGTAGCCTAAGTTACTCCTTGAATCATCAGCTGCCAGTGAAAGTCCGGCCAAAATCGGACCAGCCGTTCCAGAGGTTACCCGGAACAAACAGACAGACACAGACAGACAGACAAAAATTTTTAACTACATTTTTGGTATTTTAAAGCGGTTATTTTAAAATTACAAACAGACACTCCATTTTTATATATTTGTATAGACATATAGATAAAAGTTCTAAAAAAGTGAGTATCTCTTGAGGTTGGCTCACTGTAACATTTTTTATGGTAAACAAATTTATTCATACTGTTATAACATCACGCTACGGGTAAAGGCAGGCGCAGACGAGTTAAGCAGCCATATAGATACTCGACGCATTCCATAGTCGGCATATGTAAAGGCCTCAATCCAAGTGAAGCCATCATTGATTATGGCAGTGTCTTTAATAAGTAGTAGTAAGTAGTAAAGGTTTTAATAAGTAGTCAGGACATTTTTTTCTTTTTAATTAGCAGTAAGCTTAACAATTCAGTCATATTATGTGTGAGATGTATGGTAAATGTGAAATATCGAAATCATGTTATAGAAGTAGTGTAGTGAGAATCGTAGAATTGCTGTCATGTGGTGACGCGTCGCCACGTTACATTTACATATATGTATGTATATATTTATAAACTAGCTGACTCACGGAACCTCGTTTGCGTCTCCTAATGCCCATAGCGTAACGATTTTCCCCCGTTTTTAAAACATTCTTCATTGGTGCTCCGCTACTATTGGTCTTAGCGTGATGATATATAGCCTATAGCCTTCATTGATAAATGTACTATCCAACACTGTAAGAATTTTTCAAATCGGACCAGCAGTTTCTGAGATTAGCGCGTTCAAACAAACAAACAAACTCTTCAGCTTTTATATTAGTATAGATATAGATATGTATGTTCAATTATGGTAAGATTTAACAACTGTTTGTGCCTCAATAAAATAAATATATTATGGCGACGCGTCGTTATGTTACTACTTCTATCATGATATAAGAAATAAATAAATATTTCGGACATCTAACATACAACGCCATTTAGTCCCAAGCTAAGTAGAGCTTGTGTTACAAATACATATACACTTTTTTTGTAAATATATACATATTATACATAGAAAACACCCAAAATCCGAAACAAATATTAGTAGATCATACAAACATATGGTCCGACCTCGGTATCGAACTCGAGACCTCATGATCAGCAGTCATATAATGACCTTGTGTTTATCCTGACTTCTGAGTCATATGAGTAAAATAGTATAGGGTTTAGTCCTAATACTGACAGTTGGTCTTGACATTCCTCAAGTCCCCGCTGAGCAGAGCGGGGTCGACGAAGTCGGGCTCAGGTCTCGGCGTGTCGTGTGCGCTGAGCGCGGGCAGGGCGGCGGCGGCTCGCTCGGCGCGCGTCTGCGAGCGCTTGTCTCGCTCGCTCGCTTGCTTCTGCTCGCTCTCCGAGATCGACGACTGGAGTTGCCGGAGTCTGCCGATTATTATGTACTTTACAGATACTGAAACTTCCTTCAAAGATAATATTATGTCATTTAAAGAAGTGCTTATTAAAAAAACTATACCACTACATTACGAAACGTCTGAACTACGAAAGAAATTGTACCATTTCATTACGAAATTTAAAATTGCTAAAATTGTAAAGTTAAGCATTACAATACTGAGTACTTTAAATTACTAATTACGTAGTTGTTGCCCGCGGCTCCGCCCGCGTATGTGTCGGTCATCGTGGCAAATAGTAGCCTACGTGTTATTCTGATATATCTATACTTATAAAATAATAAGTCCTGACTGACTGACTGACTGACTGACTGATTCATCATCGCCGAGCGTAAACTACGATAGTTAGGGCTATGAAATTTGGTAATTAGGATCCTTTTATTGAGTAGACACGCACTAAGAAAGGAATTTTGGAATTTCTACCCCTAAGGGGATGAAATAGGGGTTGAAAGTTTGTATGGAAGTCCGTCATTTTTTAAGTTAGAAACCTGAAACTTTACTTTTGGGTTGCTGATTAAAAATGAGTAAAAACGTATTTCAGCGTTTTTGAATATTCAACCCCTAAGGGGTGAAATAGGGGTTGACATTTCGTACATAGGTTAGTCTGTAAGTCCGTCATTTTTTAAGTCTGAAACATGAAACTTTATTTATGTGTTACGGATTTAAAAAGAGTCGAGGCGTATTTGAGCGTTTCTGGATATTCTACCCCTAAGGGGATGAAAAAGGGGTTGAAAGTTTGTACGTAAGTTCGCCATTTTTGAAGTTAGAAGCATGTAACTTTATTTTTGGGCTACTGATTAAAAGTGAGTGGATAAGTATGTAAGCGTTTCTGGACATTCTACCCCTAAGGGGTTTAAATAGGTGTTGAAAATTTGTATGGAAGTTCGTCATTTTTTAAGTTAGAAGCATGAAACTTTATTCATGTACTACTGATTAAAAAAGAGTAAAGACGTATTTAAGCGTTCCTGTATACTCTACCCTACCCCTTAAGGGGTGAAATAGAGGTTGAAAGTTTGTATGGAAGTCCGTTATTTTTTAAATTAGAACCAAAAAACTTTAATTATGGGCTATTGATTAAAAATGACTAGATATCTATTTGGAGTTTCTGCATATTTTACCCCTAAGGGGGTGAAATAGGGATTGAATTTTTTTATGGAAATCCGTCATATTTAAGAATACATAGAGATAAGAAAGGTGAAACTTTACTTTTGGGTTGCTTATTAAAATTGATTTAATACGTATTGCAGCGTTTCTGAATATTTTATCCCTAAGGGGTGAAGTAGGGGTTGACATTTCGTACATACATTAGTCTGGCATTCCGTCATTTTACGAAATAGATGAATACTTATATCAGCATTTATGCGAATTCTGTTCCTAAGGGGGATGGAATATGGGTCGAATGTTTGTTTGAAAGTTCTTTTAAATGGGCTATTGATCAAAAATAAATAAATACTTTCAAAAACATGAATAAAGTACTGATACATACTTTTACACAGTTTTAATTAAATACATATAATCAACTTCCACGCGAGCAAAGCCGCGGGCAACAGCTAGTAAGCTATATTACTGTGAAGATTCATCCAAATCCATTCAGTAGTTTTTACATGAAAGAGTAAAAAACATCCATCCATCCATACTTACAAACTTATACGTTTATAATATTAGTAAGATTTAATGGGATATTACTGAAGAACAATAAATATGTATACAAAATTCCCTTTTTTATAAAAAAAAAAGTTCTATTGTCGAGATAAAAATAAAAATAACTTTAACCAACTTCAAATAAAGAAAAACGTTCTCAATTTGACTTGTTTCATAGTTGTTATCTCCTAACTCAATCATTTATGAGATGCGCAATTAATTTTTATTATCTCTTTATTTATATTTTGAAAATTAAGGACCATATAATTGTAATAAGCCTATTATAATTCACCATAACGTAGATTGGTTTTATTAACCGACTTCAAGAAAAGAGGAGGTGCTAAAATCAGCTGTATTTTTTATGTTTGTTACTTCAGAACTTTCGATTGGGTGAACCGATTTTGATGGCTCTTATTTTAATTGTGTGTGCCTGTTTGATACTATTTCAATTTGGTTCGTTTTTGAAGTCGGTTTTTTTTTGTAAAGTTTAATTATTTTTAATATGTTAAAAACTCACTTGTAAAGATCTGTAATCTTCTTCTTATTGATTTTCTCTCTTTTCAATCGTTCTCTCTCCAATATCTGCTCCTTTTGTTTCCTTCTAGCTTTGTGATCTTTCTTCTTATTTTTGACCGGCGGGTTGATAGCCTTGTACTCGTTATCTGTTTCTGACTCCGGTTCAGGATCTTTGGCAGGATTATGTGGTTGAGGAAGACCAGCTGACATCTCTTCTTTCCATTGATTCTGAAATATCGTAGTGAACACTTAGGATAAGTCTGGTGTTTTAAATCGAATATGTGCTGAATGTCTATGATTAAATATGAATTTAGTATTTATTTATAGTTTAGAGACGGGCATCGCCCATAAATACTTTTAATACAAGAGTTGCGAGGGTATTACCGCCCTTTGAGTCAGGGAAGTGAGTATCTGTGTGGGTCCATTTCATTCGCTTAATTACGGGAAAATAGTGTCATTTCGCTTTGCTTTTCTTACAATAAACAATTTAATGGCGTTGATATATTCATTGTATCCAGATGGATGGATAATTTCAAGAGAAGAGAGAGAACAGTAAGGAATAAGGCGGTAACTCTAACATATGAAGATTATCTTTATTAATTTTATTGAAATTGTTTATACCCCCTAGTTATATACTTATTTATAAATTACCTCTTTCTCCTGTTGTGTGACCCTGCGGAACATGCCAGTGGTGACCCTGAGAAGGTGCGCCTCACGCTTCATCATCTTCTGTTCGTGTTGGCCAACTTCTTGCAGAAGTTCTTGGTGTTCCTGAAAGAATAGGAGATATATAGATGAATGAAAAACATCATGACGATTTAGAAAAGCAGATTTAGTTTTATAAAAGAATTTATTTATTTGATTCACCAACAGTTATAGACAACATTTCATTGCAAAAGACACAAATTATGGACTTAAAATTAATTGTATAACTAATAACAGGTGAATACAAAATGCAAAACACTCTAATTGATTAATAGGGGTCAACAAAATATACTTAAAATTGTTCTGTAAGAACAACATGTACACCTGAAGACTTTGTTCCAAGTCTATTGAGCTAGTAATTAGTGAACCAGAAACTGGGGATTTAGTTACCGCCCAAGACAAATGTTTGTGTTATAAGCTGTTGGATTGTAGACTGGGATCAAACCAAGTGGTGTGCAATTGGAGAGGCCTATGTTTAGCAGTGAACTGCAATGAACTGATGATAATGATAAAACACAATCATTCTATTATGTTTAATTCATAATACAGTAGAATTTCCGTAAAATATGAACGCAGTGTGCTGTAAAAAAGAATTATTTAAAACGATTTCCAACAGTCAGACAAATAGCCTATTAAAGTGAGTGATCCTACCTCATATTGTCTCAATATTTTAAAGGAGAAACATCCTCGAGAGGTTCTCATTCTCTTACCTTAAATGACGGATTATAACTGACTCCCGGATGGGGTGGTTCAACGGCTGCCCGGGTGGTTAAAGTTTTAGCCACTGGTGGCTTCGGCCGGAGTCTCTGTGTGGTCAACACATTATGCAGTTGGGCTTCGGGAGAAATGAACTCCTCGCAGAGAGTCTCAGGTATACCTTTACCTTCTGGTACTGAAACAAGGAATGACTAAATGAAGCATTTGTAATAATTACGCTAGTTAGTAAACAAAATGACGGACATTTCAAGAGAGCTGTTATGCTAACATGAAGAGCTTGACACTCTCCTTCACCTCTGCCTAGCCGTGGACCATTAAAGATTGTTGTTATTATACCTTGCCTATGATATCTGGTTTCATCAATAAGATTATACTCGTCAGACTCCTGCATGAAGGGTTCCATACCATCTATACAAATAAATAAAATTGGAGTGTCTGTTTGTAACATATTAAAATAAGTGTTTTTAAATAAATGCATATGTTGCGTTACAGTACACATACCAAATCAATTACATTATTCATTACTACCAGCACAGGTTGTTGTCGTCCCGAGGCGTTACCCGCGGTACGACAACAGCCGCGGCATTCACCGCGGGGTTCAGCTAGTTATCTATAAAAACGGCAAAATAATCAGGTTTGTTGTATGGGAGCCACCTTAAATATTTATTTTATTTTGGTTTTTAGTATTTTTTGTTATAGCGGCAAAAGAAATACATCATCCGTGAAAATTTGTATCACTATCACGGTTCATGAGATTAGCATGGTCCCGTTTTACCCTTTGGGTCTGGAACCCT
Organism: Spilosoma lubricipeda; assembly: GCA_905220595.1. Lineage (NCBI taxonomy): Eukaryota > Metazoa > Arthropoda > Insecta > Lepidoptera > Erebidae > Spilosoma > Spilosoma lubricipeda. The sequence goes on from HG992295.1 coordinate 15,705,667, forward strand.
AAAAAGAATGAACAAATACAAGAATATTTTCCAATTGTATTCCATACTCACAATCTTTTCCCCACAAATCCAAATTGAAGTTTTCTCTAACTTTCTTTTCTTTTCTTTTTCTATCTCTCGCTATTTTCCTATTCTTTTTAGCTTCCTCTAGCTTCTTCTCGAACATTTTTTTCTCTGTTTTCCTCTTTTCAGTCAATTTGCTTAGTGCTGTCTTCTTGAACCCAATTGGATTTACACGATTACGTTTTACATTTGGATCTTGAACCTGAAAATAAATGAAGTTGAAATAATCATCTACACTAAAAAGTATTTTAAAATGTAGTTCTCGAGATTAGTGCATTTTAAGGACTACTGGCAGGATCAAAATAAAACCTTTTAAACTTGTATAGTAGATTTATTGAAGTCTGGCTATGACATTAAGTTATGACCACAAAAAGTGCCTCGTACCAAAGCAAAATTATCTTTTGAGTGTTGCAAAGATAGGAGGAATAAGGTGTGACACTGACTCAGTGAAAAACTAAAAAATAATTGCACTCCTGTCTCTCACAGGATTTTACAAATATACAGAAACAGATGAGAAACACCAAGACTTGGAACAACAATTCATGGACTACACAAAGCATTGTTCCATGTAAAGTTTGCTCCCACTAAACTCAGTGCAGTAGAAATCGATGAGGTGTATGCTTACAGTACAGTGTGACAATGTGACAATCCGGTCAAGCTAGGCCATATGTACCGAAGAATGACTTGCCCATGGTAAAGCTTAATAATAAAGTAGATGTTGCCCGCGACTCCGCTCGCGTGTATGTCGGCAAATAGTAGTCTATGTGTTATTCTGATGTATAAGCTATATTAGTGTAAAGTTTCTTCCCAATCTATCCAGTAGTTTTGACGTGAAGAAGTAAGAAACATACAAACTCAAAAACTTTCACCTCTATATATAAGTGTGAAGTGTGATAATAATAACATTAATTGCATAGAACCAAAAAAATATACACTTTTAAAAATCTAAACTGCTATTTATAAATTGCATATGCTACCACACGCTACATGTACCAAAATATCATTTTTGTCTGTCTGTCTGACCGATTTCGACGCGACTTCCACTGGCAGATAGCTGATGATCTAAGGAGTATCTTAGGCTACCTTTTTTTAAGACTTGCTTTGTCCCGTGGTATGCCAATGACCACGGGTGACATCATGGGGTTCAGCTAGTCGAACATAAGATAGCTTCCCATGTAAAACTAGGTAGAAGAACAATTTCAGCTTACAATGCCATTCCCTATGGGAATTTTAACTTAACTTGTACAGACAGACTATGTTAGTTATAAAAGTAAGTTTCCTATTTTATGAGGCAGTTGAAGTAATTTAATATTAAGTTACACAAGTTAGTATTTAAATACCTTGGAAGTCGATGTCAGTATTTCAAAGCATCTCGGCAGCTCTTTCAGCTTGGCTCTCTTCTGCAACTTAGCTGATAGAGGCTTCTTGTCTTCAACCTCATCATCAACTTTAGATTCCCCCCCTGTGTCTACCACAAACAGCTCGTTATCTGGCTTTGTTTCGAACTTGCTGAAATAATATAAGGGTAAAGTTATAAGAAACTGTAGTAAACATAAATGATTACACTTGTGTGTTTGTGTGTACTTAACAAATCTAGGCAACTAACTTTAGGATGTTCGTCTAGATTTAAGCAATCCGGACTGTCTAACCAGAGGTCACAGGTTCAATTCCCACCCAAGGTAAATAATTGTGTTGGCAATTGCACTACCATTTGTTCTGATTTTGGATTCATTTTGTATTTAGAAGTATTAAAGTGTGTTTCTGAGCACTGATTACCATAGTTCAGACATTGCTTAGTTTGGGATTAGTTGGCCATATGTGAGGATGTGTGAGAGTATTATTATTTCATCTTGTTCTCATTTTGACCTAAAACTCTGTATGTACATAAAGTTTTAGAAGCTAGTAATGACCAACTACTTAGGCTTGATACTGCAGCAAAGCTATTAAAGATGTTTACTAGTTATTCTATACTAGCTGACCTATGCAACCTCGTTTGCGTCTCCTATTGCCCATAGCATGATAATTTTACCCCGTTTTTGAAACATTCTCCATTGGTGCTCCACTCCTATTGGTCTTAGTATGATGATATATATAGCCTTCCTTGATAAATGGGCTATCTAACACTGAAAGAATTTTTAAAATTGGACCAGCGATTCCTCGGATTAGCATGTTGAAATAAACAAACTCTTCCTTCATATATTAGTACTAGCTGACCCACACAACCTCATTTGTATCTCCTATTGCCCGTAGCGTGATAATTTTCTCCTGTTTTTGTAACATTCTTCATTGTTGTTCCGCTCCTGTAGGTCTTAGCGTGATGATATACAGCCTATAGCCTTCCTCGATAAATGGGCTATCTAACACTGAAATAATTTTTCAAATCGGACCAGCGGTTCCTAAGATTAGCATGTTCAACTAAAGAAACAAACAAACTTTATATATTAGTATAGATAGATTAATTTGTATTTTCTTTGTGGTATTGAAGGGCTAATTTCAAACAAGGCCACCATGTGGACAAGGACTAATCCTACTATAAATCAGCTAAGAAGAGGTTTGCACACACTGCTCATAGATCTCAGGTTCTTAAACATAATGTACAAACTTTTAGACTAGAATTTGCCTAGACAGTTAAATACATTGTACTCCTAAGATTCTCAAAAGATCATTTCTCTCGTTGCTACCTGATATATAAGCATTATTTTAAAAGCCCAACGTTTCGATCAAGTTACACAATCATTGATGCAACCGCACTAAAATATTGGTAAAAAAAAGTTATAGAATCTCTAAATTATTGTTTTATTCATGTACATACACTTAAACGTACATCTTTTAGTGACGAATCACTTAAAGCTAGTAAGTAATAACAAATGTTTTAATAACTTCTACAGTTGTTAAACTTCGCAATTAATTTGTAAAGTTTATAGTTCGAATAGAACAAATCTATTTTCTCTACTAGTCTCCAATCCTAATACTTACTTTATTATACTTTGCAATTTATTTTTTCTTTCAATAAAGAATAATACATATAAATAAAATATTATTTGTTGCACATGATGTCAACATAACCTTACCCTAATCGCTCTTCCAATCGTTGATCTTCTAGAAATTCCTCCACATCGCGAATATCACAATATTTTCCCCACGCCTTTTTGTTTTTCTTAGAAACTCGTTTCCTCTTTTTTACGACAGAGACAGACATTTTTATAAATAAAATTTAATATCGACAGCGTGTACGACAACCTTGGGCACGTCAAGTTTGAAGTTACGTTTTGAAAGGAAACATTCCGTTTTGCGGAATGACAACAAGTGTCAGCCACAAAAAAAATTTGTTGAAATCATTTCATGTTTTTGTTAAATTTTCTTCATAATTTCTTAAACTTCAATGTAATTATGCTGTTTGAAATTCATAGTTATAGTACAAAAAAATTAAATATATTTAAAAGAACAATCTAGCAGAATTTTGTTTTTGAAGTTGTTACATATTCATATGAAACCCCTAAATATATCGTCAACGCAGCATTACGTAACTATTTATAGCGTCTAGTCTAAACACACGTATCAGTATTTCTTCTCAATAAAGAATGACTTTTTGTTTTATATGAAACCCCTAAATGTGTCGTCAACGCAGCATTACGAACACAGAGCACAAAGGCCTGTTATGAGATCACGAACTCGTGTTCAATATGCCGACACTGCAGTCTCTATGCAACCGGACCCACGGCGGAAACTGGCCACAAGCTCAAGAGCGACACAAGGCGCCGACGCAGCATTACGAGAACAGACCACAAAGGCCTATTGTGAGACCAACGGTAACACGAGGCACCGACGTCATCATTATAGTGTATATATATTAAAATTCAATTACTTTAGGTCATTCTTGCTTCACACTTCGAGGCGGAATCACTAGACTAATTAGCTGTAGTTAGTTTGTAAAGAGATTCCTAGCTCATACTTCGAGTAGGATTCACATAATTGTAAATTAGTTTGTAATTTCTTTTTTATTAAATTAACTATAAGTAAATTTGGTTTTCTTTGGAACCTCCGGCTGCAGTATACGTAATTGGCGCAGTCGGTAGGATCCTCGCGGGCCGGTTCGCGAGCATTACAAGCATCTCATATCGATATTTGCGTTCGCGAGTCACCCGGGTGGCTATCAAGCCCCAGCCAGAGGATCCAGAATCTACGTGACAACTGCGTAGCCGGACGGAGAATCCAGACATCGATTCACCGAGGACAACCAGATATGAAATATTTGTGAGTACACTTGAATCTTTCTCGTGTTGCTTCCTACCTTATCCTAATTAATTTTAATTCCAACATTTTTCGCTACGAAAAGTCGTATAACCGGGATCCTGCATCGCGACAGGCTCGCCGGCACATTTTAGACAGTAATAGAGATATAGACAGTGAATTAGATTTAGATTTAACTAGCTTATTTAGTGTAAAGATGCCGCACGACCCAGATGTTATATTCAAAGCCTTGCGCATAGTGCCAGAATTCGATGGCAACGCGAACGTTTTAATAAGATTTATTCACATTTGTGATAGGATAGTAACCCAGTACGCGAGCCCCGAGCCAGGCAGCGAATTAGGAAACTTGTGTCTCTTAAATGGTATTTTAAATAAAATAACAGGAACCGCAGCATCCACTATAAACTCGAATGGTATTCCTGAGACGTGGGCAGGGATTAGATTAGCACTTATCAATAATTTTTCAGATCAGCGAGACGAGACGGCTTTGTACAGCGACCTCTCTTTAGCTATACAAGGTAACAAATCTCCTCAAGAATTCTATGACCAATGCCAAACTTTGTTCAGTACTATTATGACATACGTGACGTTACATGAAAGTATTCCGACAACCATAGAAGCGAAAAGATCGCTTTACAGAAAGGTTACCATGCAGGCGTTCGTTCGCGGATTAAAAGAACCTTTAGGATCGCGAATTCGTTGTATGCGACCGGAGACAATAGAAAAAGCTCTCGAATACGTACAGGAGGAATTAAATATTATGTACTTACAAAATCGTAATGATTCCTCGAGAAAGCATAGTAATTCTAAAGTACCTATACCCTACAACACACCATTGAACACACTGAGCGTCCCGCGACCTCAAGTATCAAACTGGCCAGCCCCTATAGGACTACGGAGTCACCAACCACAACCCGCTTTTAAATTCAACAGTAACGTACCTAGTGATAATTATTTTAAATCACGAGAACTTAATTTTAACGAATTTACAGACAACCCCTGCTACTCTGACTTTCACTACGAACCAGAACAAGACACTAACTTTGACTCTAACGACTATTACCAAACCTACAACTATAACTATGACAATACCATGATTTATGGAGACGAGACATATGACCAGTATAACGACATGTACCCACAATCAGGGCCCAGCCAAGATATCAAAAGAGCAAGGATAGACATTAACCTACAAACTCAGAGACAGCTACCATATATCGAAATCACTAAACCCCCTTTAAAAATTTTAATCGATACCGGTGCCAACCAATCATTTATAAGCCCCGAGGCAGTACAAAAATTTTACGCAGATTGCTCTCTGAACTATGACCCATTCGAAGTAACAAACGTACACGGAGTCAGTAGGAATGACTACTCCATAACGTTACCCTGTTTTTCGGAATTCAATGAAAAGGATAGTATTAAATTATTTGTATACCGATTTCATAACTATTTTGATGGACTAATAGGACTGGATTTATTATCGAAATGGCAAGCTAAAATAGATTTAAAAAACTTTAAACTAATTACACGAACTTCCATTAATGACATTAAAGTATATAACTCGCGTAGCGTTATAAACGAGCAACATTTTTGTAACTGCATTATACAAAACCCAACGCCTAACGACATTATTTTTTCTTTAGACCAACCAGCCCGTGCTGAAGTATATAACATAAAATGTAACACTAACGCTGATGCCCTATCTCGCGTAGATAATTCATAACGGTGAAATAGACGAAATTAACTCATTGATAGGCAACATTAAAGAACCTAGTTCGATGATTAACAATCCATCAGAGGCACCAGCCCAACACTAAACTCTTCAACCGATACCGTACATACTAGCAATGAACATCCCATACTAGAAGTCCCCATTACCGATGACCCCCTTAACAAATTCAACAGACAAATTCATTTGACCATTGTTGGCGACGTGAAAAGAAAACCGACAGTGACTAAACCATTTGAAAACCATAGGCAACAAACGAAACAAGTTTATGATTTAATTAATGAATCGTCACTAAGCAATCGAACAACTTTAATGGAAAATAGGAACAAAACCCGCGAACCAGAAGTAGAATACGCCCCTCAACAACAAGTTTTTATTAAAAATCCTCTTGCTAGCCGCCAGAAAACAGCACCGCGGTATACTCAAGACACCGTCCTAGCCGACTCACCCATACACATCTATACATCAAAGAAACGCGGACTAGTAGCGAAGTCTCGATTAAAGCGAACACCTAAAACAAAGACATTGTTACAGGATTCTGTCCCTACTGACAGTCCAAGTGACTCAACCCCAGGAGATAAGACTTAAATCACTAGCTGACAGACCAGACTCTACCGTATTAACTAGGATTGACTAGACTAACCACTCACTACCACTCCTTTATACAATACGTACAGTTAGATGACATCGAAAATAAGATAAACCCAGTAAAGAATCAACTGAAGACATTCAAAATCAGACTTTGTAACGATACTTACACACTTTACGAATATCGGATTGACTATCTTACCAGACTAACAAGCTTGGCAAAATGTTAAATCAAGTAAAATCTTTGGAACCTAGTAGAGTTAAAAGAGGTCTAGTAGACGGTCTAGGATCAGTAATTAAACGTATAACGAGCAATTTAGATTACTTAGATACTATCAAGTACGTATATGATGACAACTTATACTTACAGAGATTGCAGTCTCATTAAACCTGCACAGTTTGCCCAAATCTTAGGAATAATTAGTAATAACGTAAAAGACTTAATGTTAGAGATAATTAAATTAGAAAATATATTAGCTTTCATTCACCATTCTATGAGAGACATCGAAGTTCTAAAGTCTATAATAGATTAATTAAGAATAGTTTACAGTAGAGATTACATCCCCGACTTAGAGTTAAGAAAATATTATAATCTTATGAAACCTGGCTCTTACTTTGTTAGGAATAGAATAGTTATAGTTTTCCTATAATTTCTATACAGACTGTCTATTGTACCCAACAGCGAACAACTTGCTTACTTGCCCTTATCCCTTCCGCTCCTTACATAGCAACAAATGAGAAATCATTCGTGTACATAGAAGCAGAATACCCGAAGTATAGTATAGCACAGCACATATCTCTGTGAGACACAAAATCAATCAGACAGCTGCATATAATCACATTAGCTCAAGATCAATCAACCTTTAAGATCTTCACAGCATTCAGAATAAAGTATTCCAGAGAAATATCGATGGAAATCGACAATGTCCAGTCAACTAACCTATACCATACAACCATCCCATTCTATGTATTGGTATCAGTTACAACTGCAATTATCACCTACGCAGTAGGCTGTAACTACAAGATCTGGCACTTAAAACGAAATAGTTCAAAAGAGAACCAAACACTTCAGAAACACACTATGGAAGCTACAGCCAACCCTTAACGAGAAGAGTTTCCAGCAACATTTTCCATTAACATGATAAAATAGTTGCTGAACTGAGGGTGGAGGTGTTACATATTCATATGAAACCCCTAAATATATCGTCAACGCAGCATTACGTAACTATTTATAGCGTCTAGTCTAAACACACGTATCAGTATTTCTTCTCAATAAAGAATGACTTTTTGTTTTATATGAAACCCCTAAATGTGTCGTCAACGCAGCATTACGAACACAGAGCACAAAGGCCTGTTATGAGATCACGAACTCGTGTTCAATATGCCGACACTGCAGTCTCTATGCAACCGGACCCACGGCGGAAACTGGCCACAAGCTCAAGAGCGACACAAGGCGCCGACGCAGCATTACGAGAACAGACCACAAAGGCCTATTGTGAGACCAACGGTAACACGAGGCACCGACGTCATCATTATAGTGTATATATATTAAAATTCAATTACTTTAGGTCATTCTTGCTTCACACTTCGAGGCGGAATCACTAGACTAATTAGCTGTAGTTAGTTTGTAAAGAGATTCCTAGCTCATACTTCGAGTAGGATTCACATAATTGTAAATTAGTTTGTAATTTCTTTTTTATTAAATTAACTATAAGTAAATTTGGTTTTCTTTGGAACCTCCGGCTGCAGTATACGTAATTAAGTAATATATTTTTGTGAAGAGGAACGTTAACTGAAGTAAGTTGTTGGCGTAAGAGTTAACGTTCAAGAATACATAATAAACGTGAAGTAAAATCATATGTTGATGGTTAGTTAAAATAATAGCCAAAGAGAGTCATTAAAATTCAAAGCATTTATTTTGTACTTCTAGTTTAATGAGTATTAAAATAAATATAAAGATAAATTTTATTCCTAATTACCAACAATCTTAAAAATAAGTAACAAGATTTACAGACTAAAAAATCGAACTAAAAATGGCATTTGGGTAGTTCTATTTCCTCTTCTTTTCTTCTTCACAATCTTCATCCTCTTCCTCCTCCTCTTCATACTCCACAGCTTCTTGCTGTGGTTTCGCTTTAACTGGCTCTGAAATACATTGAGCATAATAAATAACCGTATGGTTATTACCGTTACCTATAGACTTCTCATAGTGGCCACTTTGAAAATGTTCTCATCCTGATTTGGCTATATTTAGTATTTTAGCACATTAAGAGTCACGAAACTCGAAGTAATTCCTCAAATGCTATTAGCAAATCTGCTTTCATACGTCAAGACGACGTCTACGCAAAATTATCCGTGGAAAGGATGGTATGGACTAGCAGAGCATATGCCATCTTTTGTAAGGTTTATCTAGTCAAAATGACCATAAAAATAGAAAATTACTTAAAATAAATAAGTACATACATAAATGTAGTGCTTGGTTCATCTATTTGATTTAACTAAGTGTGGTAGAGAGTAGGTACAAATGGGGATATTTTTATAGGCAATTACCTACTAATTTTAAATTTAAACAATTTTACAAATTAATTATCAAAATAATAAAATTACCACTACTGATGAATACTTAAATAAATAAAATAAAAGCGCAATAAATTACTTACAATATTGACTCGCTTCTACTACCAGGTATAATATCCAATGTGCTTTGGGTTTTGGCTTTCGTTATTATTGTAAAAACTGTCTAGTAAGTTAACATGTGTGTCGGGGAAAACTTTTTGATAAGTTCTGGTGTTAACAAACCTAGCTGGCTTAGCCAACAAAGCCTTATTAGGAGAGGACGGCATATGATTGTTCGACTTGTACTGGTTAGAAGTGGAATAGAGCGGTTGGAATTGAATTTTGGCAAAGTGCTTGTGTTTATTTCGTTTCGGCTTTGGAGGTGCTGGGATGAATGTGGGTTCTGGTTCGTGCGTGATTAGTTCGATCACTGTTTCAGTGGATTCATTTAATGGTTCAGTGGATTCATCTAATTGTTCAGTGGGTTCGGTGGCTTCGTTAGATGCTAAGGGTCGGGTTTCACTGATCTGAGCGGACTGCTCCTGGACCAAGGTGTATGATTCTGAAATACGAAAGGTTTCACTTAACGAATCGTCTTGATTCGTTCTGCGAGCCATGAAACAAAGCCATAGATAAGGAAATTGGAGAAGTTATTGCAGGTAGACCTAAAGGAACATGCATAAATATAGAGATACTGAGTATAAGATGAAATGAAAAATTAAAGTGATTGCGATTACTATTTGTCTGTACGAGTATACATATATTAAGACCTAACCACATAAATTCCCAATATTTTTTTTACGAACTCTTAGACTGTCCTTAGATTTTGGACTTACCGATTTTCTGAATCCAGATTAGACCAAAATTTCTGGAATCGGGGAATTTTGTTTTCTTTGATCGCAATGGGTCTTTTCGAATTTTGGTTTGTCAGGTATTTCGTACAGAACACATTTAAGATTAAATTGATTAAAAAATTAAGCAACCCTTAATTTGCTAGTGTAGTATGTGCCTGTTTCATGTTAAATATTTCAAGGCCAGTCTAAGGAGCTTATGATTGAGCTTAAACGTATTCAAAACAGGCCTAGAAAATATAGTTGCAGTGTAAGCATATCAAATCTTTACAAAATTCATCATAAAAAGTTGCATTTGAGTCTTTAGAACTACGGTGGTCATCGACAATAACATAATTCGATTGCGTGCAGGTGTTATTAATATTATAGGTGAAGGATTGTAGGTTAGTCAAAGTCAGGTCATTCACTAAGTGAGATGTCAGTAACAGTCAGAAGACATAGTCGAGTAAAGTCAGTAGATAAGTCAGTCATAGTAATTCAAATAGAAAGAGCAGAAGTAACAAAAACAGTATTTTATTTTCACACTTTTGTCGACACTATGGCTTTGAGACATCGCACTTAATTTTTGTTAGTAGGTACTCTAAAGGATATTTGTAATATGTAATGCAACATACCGTGCAACAAAACATTACGAATTGCGAAGAGTACAAAGAAGTATATAGGTCATATAGACAATAGCTTTGAAAATTTAAGTATATGTAGATGATGTAGAATAGAAAGAGAAAGATATAAAAATTTTCACCTTTCTCCCAAAATGCAAGAAAGAAACAAAAAATTCTTACGAGTTCTCTCTTCTTTAGAAGTCACATTTTCAAAGTGACTATTTTAATTTTTTTTCCACGGAATTATAAATTTACGAAACTGTGTTGCACGTCATGTTGCAAATCGATATTCCCTCTTACATTTTTGCTGTATACAGTAACCACTCAAAACTCAACATAAATAATCTATGGTTTCATATAAAAAGTATAAAAATGTTTATAAGATAACATTTATCACATATTCTAAATTTTTTTTATTTACAACAACTGTACCTATAAGTTAAGATTAGAATAGGATTCGTAGGTGTAATAAATATTTTGTGTAAATTATGCTTTTCCTATACTAATATCAACCTAAACTCTTAGTTCTGAGGTTCTCAAACTTTTTTTATGTTACCGGAAATAATAAAGACAAAAGGAGATCATAAGAGAAAAAAGAAATCATAGGAGTTCAAAATATTAAGAAGAAATATACATGTGTAAAGTTTTAAGTCTAGAAGATATCTAAATCGTAATATGTGACGAGCTATTTGATGAACTTGCGTCAGTCACAGATTAAAAAATAGATAATAAAAAAAATAGATAATAAATTTAAAAATCTAAGAACTTCAGAATCTAAACACCTAAAACCTTAATGTTACTAGTGATGGTAGTCCGACTGATGCGTATAGTATTCCTGGCTATCTTGTTCTGGGCTCTGTGGCGCCACCTTGTACTCCTCAGGAGCTGTACCTTCGTTTGAAGAGTCCTTGTGCTGACCACCTAATCCTGCAGCAGCTGCCTTGGCTGCCGCAGCCGCTGCGTTAGCCTGTGCTTGTTGAGCTGCCGCCTGGAATTTAAATACGTGATCATAAGTTGTTATTAAAATAGAAGATAATCTAGACAAAGAACTGAAGTGATTACAACACCTTGGTAGAACCTAAAAGTAGTTTAAAAGGCACTGAATGCGACACTTCACATGAAATTCATTAAACCAATTTTGCCTGATGATGAAATGTAATGATCTTTGCCACTCCTAAGGGCAGTAAATGTCTTGTCTACAATCTAGCCCAATAAATATCCGATCCAAATGCTGATTTGAGTCATAGTTCTGTCTTTAAACAAACGAGAAATTACAAATTTTCTTTTTGGATTCGGTTTTCTATTGATAAAATCTCGTTTTTGAATCTCGAGTTGTAAGCATTAAAATAACAAAAAAGAGAGTACAATCTGTTAACATTTATTTAGAAGTAGTATGTACAAAAAGTGGCAGCACAAGAACTGTCTTCATCCACAAGAAGTTAGAAGACAATAGAAATTGTTACATCCTCAATAATGAACATCCTTGCAGCGTCCTTTTGTGTTTCCTGTTTAGGAAAACATTTTTATTACTAAATTTACAAAGTACCTTTCAATTTTTCTGTCATATATACTTTGAAAACATAATAGTTTCACAATCCCTGGTTTTAAATACACTGGAGAGCTATAAAACTAAGTTGGATTGCGTATAACTAAATGCAATCTTTCAGCTGTTAACTTATTTGTCAACTGTATGGTGGAGCCAACATACATACTAGATCTCATCACTATCAATCATACTTAGAATGAACTGAACAGATCAATGACAAAGCGAGTTTCAGGAATTCGAGAAATCGGAAAATATTCTCCTTCTCCTACTTTTAGTATCAGAGAATTTCTGGCACCTTTATATTACTAGAATTTATTGCTCTTGAGTATATCATGATTCACGTGACCAAAACTTTGATTTGAGCGATTTTTTTACCCATTAAAAAGCACTGTATCATTAAGGGTTAAAGTATAAATATCATAAATATATACCTGAGCCTTCCTGGCCGCAGCTTGCGTGGCCTCAAAGTCGATCCTGACTCCATGAAGCTGTTCCTGGAGAGCGTGAAGCCTCTGTCGGGCAGCTCCTACCATGGCAGTCTGAGCACCTAGTTCTCCTGCCGCTTGGGACGCAGCCTCGTTGGCGTTCTCGGAGGTGGCCTGAGCGGCGTTAAGAGCAGCTTGGATCACGTTCACCTGTGGAAGTAAATAGTAGTTAGTAACCCTCACCCGGATAAGCAATCTGCACGTCAGCGCCGCGACGTACTAATAAATAAACATTTTCGGGCATCTAGCACACAACGCCATCTAGGTTCAAACTAAGCAGAGCTTGTATTATTGTTTTAATTTAGTTTTAATTGCCTCGGTAGCGCAATGGTATCTGTGCCACCGAGGCAATTTTTTGTTTTTATGTATTTTATAGTTATTTTCAACAGTCTGGCTGCTAAATACTACACAGAATCTGCGTAGTTTAGAACAGATTGACATGGCCACATGTAATACAACAAACAGGCACCTTTAACTGTGTGAAAATGTATCCTTATGAATTTTATTTACCAACCAGCTATTTCAATTTTTGTTACTTTCATATACCTACTATTGTGTCACTTTCACAGTTAACAGGAAACTGACGAAACCTTAAACGCCAAAATGCATCAAGCTGTTTAGCGTAGTGTTACATACACTCGGAAAACAACCAAAAACAAAATCTACTGGCGCAGTAGGGTAATGTTTTATCTGTGTGTGTCTAATAGAAATTAATAATATACCGTGGGGGAGGATACCGGAGGCCCATACCCCAACCCCTCCCCACATCCCTTTCCCCATCCCCCAAAGGTCGGCAACCCACTTGTGACGCTTCTGGTGTTGCGGGTGTCCATGGGCGGCGGTAATCGCTTAGCATCAGGTGATACGTCTCTACGTTAGCCCCCTATACCATTAAATAAAAAATGTATTTTGTAAGTCTAGTAAGTAGTAGTAGTTCTACATGCAGAATTAAATAAAGCCTGGTAATTTTTGCAAAAATTGTGCCTACCTACCTGCTGTTGTAGGTATAGAAAGGAAGAAAAATAAAACACGTCAAACGGATTAGTTAAGTATAAAAACTAAACAGTACTTGTCATACACGCAATTGGTGCATTTTTACAAACATACCTACATATTTATTGATTAAAGAACGAAGTGACAGTGAAAGTTTCTAATCGAATGCACAATTAAAATACATGACACAGGAAGAAAACTGTTCACTCGATGCAAGATCAAGTTGCTATATCTGCTGTATCTTGTTTCAGTTTTCCTTTCATTAAATTAATTATACGGAGCTATGCTTGATTTAACATGCTTCATTTTAATTTACCATTTGCGCATTGTTCCTCAGTTATCTGCCAGTGCAAATCCCGTCTGACTGGCAGACAACATTTATTCATAAAAAATGTTCTTTTGATGTAAACACTATAAATACTTTGACATAAATATAGTATTTATAAATAAATGCGAGACACTCAATATACATTCAAAACAGACCTATGTTCCGCAACTTTGTATTTTACATAACTTTATTAACTTTCGCGATACGTGCTTCACGCTTAATCGACAAGTATCTAAATTCAAATTTATTAGAAAAGTTTTCATTGTAATGTGTACCTCTATCATTTAAATTAAGAATGTGTCAATGTGTCAATGAACTCGAAGCCTTGGTGATAAGTGTTGTAAATAGCAACACCAGAAATAGAGCGTGACATTTGTGATAAATTAAAATGTGTCGCAAATAAATAATGAACTTGTAAATGCTTTTTGCTCAATGTTGCCGTTAATAATCATGATTTCATCTAACTTATTTAGGATTTGATTTGTTACTTGTTTTTGTTAATTTAAGAAAAAAACAAAGCTATTTGTTATGCAAATAGTGTCAACCAATGTAGGTTTTAAATACCTAAAAATAAATAGATGGAAAAATAAATGAGCCTAAATATAGTATTTATTAACGTGTCTGGGTGACATCTCTAATAGATTTGTAAGTGGCCTAGAATTGATCTAGCACTACACGCGTTCATTGACCGAATCAAATAGTGCACGCTTCCCCGGTTTCCTGTAACACACATCCGTTTCTTTTCAAAATAAATTCCATAGACTGCTGGAAAGCGAGAAGGAAGATGTTACTTATTGTTATACCAGAAATGTCGTGTTATTAAGTAAAAACTTTAAAATTAATCTGATTTGAAAGGAAGGAATATAAAGAATTATATCTCAATGAATAATGAAGACATCTCAGACTTAAAGAAGTTGTGAAAAGCCAAACGGTAAATAATCTAAAAAAAGCAAAGTAGAAAAAAATCCAAGATTACCTCTAACTCTGAAAAAAACATACATATAGAAGAAACGAACTCTTATTTTCTTAACTCCGAAAGAAAATAATGGTCAAAATATATCGATCATTTTTTCCGGTGAATTTATGCACCAATGCAGTTCTTAGATAAGGAACTATCATTACATGAAAAATACTGTAAGAATTATATAACACTGAACATTTCACGCAGTGGTTGACTGAATGCGATTTTAGATTCAATTTGCAAATACTAAAGCAATATTGTAAACCTGTTATACAACTATAGATCATTATTGAGAATAAACACGCAATAACACAATGTAGGATTATAATCACAAAACAAAATCTGAATATTGTATGTTCCACCGTACACTACTGAACCGATTTTAATGAATGAGGTGTCAATAGATACATAATAATGGCTCGGAAGACATAGGCTATATAAATTTTATCAAAACTTTTTACGTAGTCGGGTTATCATCTTCCCATCCCAGTAAACTATAAGTTCCTGACTGTTGTATACAGCTTTATTACGTGTTTTTTTTAATGTTTCTTATTAAAAAAATTACGTAGGTACTTTTTTTTATGTAATCTTGCCAAAATGACTCTACTTTGCTTTATGGAAAGCGTACGCAGAATCCAAGAGTGGTGGTCACCATACTCGTTGCGAATGCAGACAATGCAACAATGCAGCATGGTAACCCACACCATGGCGGGCTAGTGATACTTCTGCATCTTTATCATACATACATAGCTCGTTATTACTTATTTTACCCCCTTAAGTGAATGCTTGTTGCCAACATTTCAAGTTTGGAGCCCTAGTGGTTTAGATTATGTTAAAGTATTAGTCAGTCAAAGCAAGCCATGTCATATGTATAGATAATAGTTATAACACGATAAAGTTATGTATTTACTATTATGATATTATGTATTCTTAACGATTGTGTATTATTGTTTACATACCTACACATTTTGTTAACGAAAATTTAATAACAGTAACGTAATAGAGGAAAACTTATTAACTTTAGCAAAGACCTTTAGGGATTTAATTGGAAAATTGGGTAATGCATAGATGGGAAATATAGATTAGAAATATTATTTGTACAAATAGATTTGAACATAATTAAGTCTTGTTCTTATAAGACAACTCCCGCATTAACGACCGCCTCGTTGGTCTCGCGGTCGGCGTGTGCGACTGCTGATTATGAGGTCTCAGGTTCGATTCCCGGGTCGGACCAAATGTTTGTATGATCTACAAATATTAGTTTCGGAGTTTGGGTGTTTTCTAGGTATAATATGTATGTATTTACAAAAAAAAGGATATATGTATTTGTATCAGTTGTCTAGCACCCATAACACAAGCTCTGCTAATCCCAAGACTAGATGGCATTGTGTGTTAGATGTCCGAAAAAAGAAATATTATAATTATTAAGTATAAATCCTTCGTCGTGCGGACTTTATAAACATACGATAACGGACACAAAAACACACAGACTCAAAATAAAAATTTGTGGATCACATAAAGTGTGTCCGGATCACACAAGTGACAAAACGCAGTTCAGTAGAAAACGGCGCGGCGATCTCTTAAACCACTACCCTAGGAAACATTATAACTGGTCAAGAGGTATATTAATATACTAGCGAACCCACGCAAACTCGTTTGCGTCTCCTATTGCACGTAGCGTGATAATTTGCCCCCGTTTTTGTTACATTCTTCATCGGTGCTCCGCTCCTGTAGGTCTTAGCGTGGTAATATATAGACTATAGCCTTCCTCGATAAATGGGCTATCTAACACTGAAATAATTTTTCAAATCGGACCAGCGGTTCCTGAGATTAGTGCGTTCAAACAAACAAACTCTTCAGTTTTATATATTAGTATAGATTTGTATCTAAAAATTTGTTTTTGACGGCAAGTTTAAGCCAACTCTACCCAAGATATTTCTAAATAATCTATTAATCAATTTCTCAGTATCAACAACAAAAAGGTAACTATCTCAGTTCAATTTCAACAGAATCACTTCTTTCCTAAGATTTCTGTTGCGAGATAAGTTTTTCAATAATATTACCAAACGTTATACAGAAAATCGATTTAACAGTTGCTCGGTAAATTAATATGACAACGGTACATAATGGTCTGTTTAAGAAATGTTTCGATTCAAGATGGAACTTTTTAAAATAAAACATGTTTCCTGTGCCTTCATTTGCAATTGTTGATTTTGACTATCAATTTAGTTATACTCTGTGGCCCTAAGTTTTGGTAAGAGCGTGGAGCAAAGGGCTACGGAGATAAGCTTACACCGGTGTTAAAGGTTTAGCTGTGCGTTTGTCTAAATTCCCATATCATTCATCCTTTTTCAAAATTTTATTTAAAGTCGACTCTATGATGTATAAAATTTCAAAAAGTTTGGACTGGTTTCTTAGGCCATGGCTGGCCACCTATCTGGCGATTCTTCCTAGGAATGTAATAGTTTTTTTCTGTTATATTTTAGGAATTATTGTATCCTTCCCTTAACCTCCATCGTCCTGATGGAGGTTAAGGGAAGGACAGGGAAGGCCTCGTTTCTATTTGTACGGCCAGCCTTTTCAAACGTCAGAATCTTCAAATGCCCAAATTTCTAGAGATTACTTCAATATGATGATGATTAGTTTTTTAGACGATTCAATAGGCAAGTGTAGTTAGAAAGAGTCAATATTATTCTTTACATTCTATACACGAGCTGTTTTACATATTAGATATTATTATATGGCCTTAACCTTCTCCTAAGAGGAGACCCGAGCCCAGCAGGGAGACATTATGGCTTGTTGATGGATGTAGGAAAGCGTGGTAATACTTTGATCAGAGTGGCTTGCAATGGAAGAGGCCTAGGTCCAGCAATGGACTGCAATAGGCTGATAATGAGGCGCTCATAGCCCAGTTACAGTCGGTGATTACAAACAATTACCCAGGGAACACAACGACGGAGCGGTCAGTACCTGGATCTGTGACCGCTGGTGGCATGTTACCATGAGCGTCTCCCTGATTCGGAGGTCACGTTAAACAGTCGTGAAGCTTTGTTGGAGGCCTTGGGGCGGCTTAAAAATATCCAACGGCAAGATTACGTAGCCACAACGTTGTCTTGCCAGTTCCCAGCCCGAACTTGGCCAGCGTGGCGACCTATGGCCTTAACCCTCTCCTGAGAGGAGACCCGAGCCCAATAGTTTGACGTTATGTATTGTAAGAAAAAAAGGCTAAGACTGATGATATAGACAAACTGAAATTTTCTTTAACTGGGAGTTAGAGAGACGTGTCGGTATGTGTATATGAGTTACACATCCACACTGTCCATTATTTTCCCAAATTATTTTCGAAAAACCTTGTTAACGATGATACGCTTGCTATTTTAAACAGACGGTATTGTTTTCAAAAAGTTTTTTTTAATGTCTTTAACTCCCATCGTCATGAATATAAAAATAAAACAGTTTCTACGTAAGTATATGGGGAATAAATAAGAAACAGAAAGTGATATTTAAAACAACGAAAGGCATTTAACTGTCAATCAACTGGACGTTCTTGTTACCTTTTACTATTAGGATTTTTTTTATTAAAAACTATTGAAAACTATTTATTAATTTGACGAAGCAATTAGACCGAACACTTACGCAATTAAAACGACTTTCAGATGTTTTTCAACGGCCATTTGTTTTTATTTTCTCGTAGTTGTAAAACTCATTTGCGGAGATTTGCACAATCTGGTTTTTATTCATTACGTAGCAACTTTTATTTCAACATTTTACTGTTTATATTTCGTTATATTTAATACAAAAAGTTAAGATACCGGTTTTTTAAACGGTTCATTGCCATCGCGTACATTTATTGGACAAATTTACAAATATTGTGGCGAATAATTAACAGTATTAAGCAACTATTTAACCATGACCGTCGACAACTTTTTACGTGTTTTACGGCTTTCTGTAATTGCTCGATAAATTATTTTGTTACAGTTATTAATAATGGAACATTATTATTGTAGAATGTAAAGCAAAGGTAAGGTTGACTAGTTTATTACTGTACTAGCTGAACCCCGCGGTGTTACCCGCGGTTATTGTTGTACCGCGAGTAACACCGCGGGACAAAGTTAGTCTAAAAAAAGTAGCCCTGGATCATCAGCTACCTGCTAGTGACAGTCCCGTCAAAATCGGTGCAGCTGTTCCAGAGATTACCCGGAACAAACAGAGAGACAAACAAAAAAAAATTAACTACATTTTTGGTACTCGCCGTATGCCAATACCCGCAGGAAACACTGCGGGACTCAGCTAGTAATTAAATATACGGTGAAGATTTTCAATTTAAAAATTTATCGGTACGTTTATCAGGTCTGAACTCTGAATCACGCGGTAGGCTCTACCTAGTTTAGGAATTTGTTGGCGTATGTGAGATGGTGTAAGATTATTATAAAAAGTGTAGGTTTTTTAAATACTATCAGATATTGTAGATGTGTAAGTAATCTATCTGATGCTTTCATGACTTATTCATTTAAACGTTAGTTTTTCAATATGCTTTGGCCAAGATACAATTAAATATATTTTATTTAAAGTAACAAAGTCTTCAATGTTACTTATATCATTATGAATTGCAATTCAATTACACTCTTCTTACTTATTTTTCCACTCCTAGTAATTTTATTTTTCTTGGATTTTAATGAGACTAAAATGAAAGTTGATGCTTTCAAGAAAAAAATATCTATATAATTTAGTATATTACGGAGTTTGAAGTGACAATCATAAAAATAAACATCTAAATTGAGAACTTCCCTTTTTTTAAGTCGGTTAAAAGGGACTTTTTTGACGAGGTGGAAGATCCCTTCGGATCTCCGGCTCCTAGGGGACTGCGGAGTCAGGTATGTGGTTATTCCACTAAAAACCACCCCGGTGGCCGGTCTCTCGGTAGCTCTGAGGAGGACCCGGACCATTTTATTTCAAGTCCACCCCAGGAACGACACCGCGTCTATAGGGACTCTATCTCAGGTTAAGAGGGACCTACGTGTAACAACAGTATGTTTAGTCACTTTTATGTGAGCGAATACATAATTTTATATTATACATGCCTGAGCTGAACATTGTGACGCGGTTAGCATATCTGGTATATTGTTCGACACATTTTATATCGAAGATACGTCAAATTATCTGTTAGATAAGATGAGACTAATGGAAATAATTCCGTCCACACGCCTACCATTGTAACTCCTGTACACCAAGATCAACAGCAGGGTCACTGCTGTTGATCCTGGTGTACAGGAGTTACACGAACACATTGAGTTATGACACTCGGGCAGTAACAGCGGCTTTAACTGTCTTGGAACGAAAACTGTCAAATAAGATACACGAAACTTATAACTTAACAGGACCTTGATCATGTATATTACAAAAACATTTGAAAACTAAACATAAAATATCATCGAAAGACAGCTAAAAGTTGCTTAGCCGATTTTAAACCTTCTGTAAGTAGAGATAATAAATTATGTATTTAACTAGCTGACCCACGCAACCTCGTTTGCGGCTTATATTGCCCGTAGCGTGAAAATTTCCCCCGTTTTTGAAACATTATTCGTTGTTGCTCCGCTCCTATTAGTAGTAGCGTGATGATATATACCCTATAGCCTTCCTCGATAAATGGACTATCCAACACCGAAAGAATTTTTCAAATCGGACCAGCGGCTCCTGAGATTAGCGTGTTCAAACAAACAAACAAACTCTTCAGCTTTATATATTAGTATAGATAGATATGTCTTTTTATCTAAAATCAATATGGATTTTCTTTGATCTAAGATCTTATTTTTGTTGCTGTTTCGAGTAAACATGACAGGTTATATATATATACTAGCTGACCCACGCAACTTCGTTTACGTTTCTTATTGCCCGTAGCGTGATAATTTTCCCCGTTTTTGAAACATTTTTCATTGGTGCTCCGCTCCTATTGGTCTTAGCGTGATGATATATAGCCTATAGCCTTCCTCGATAAATGGGCTATCTAACAGTGAAAGAATTTTTCAAATCGGACCAGCGGTTCCTGAGATTAGCGTGTTCAAACAAACAAACAAACAAACAAACAAACAAACAAACTCTTCAGCTTTATATATTAGTATAGATTGGTATCTGCAGTCAAATAAATCAACGAAATTGAAATTAATTAAATGTATGGTAAATCTAAGAATATTCGAAAACTGTTCAACATACCTGGTGCATAGCCTGCTGAGCAGCTTGAGCCGCAGATTGTGCAGATCTCTTAGCTTGCTGCAGCTGCATCTCTTCACCTTGGAGACCAACCTTAGCATCCCTCACTTGTTGCTCCAACCCAGACAAGATGACCTGCTTACCAGCCAACGCTGCTTGAGCGGTCGCACTAGCTTGAGCAGCTGACTGGGCAAGCGTATTCTTAGCTACATAAGCAGCTTGGTACCCTGCAGCGGCTTGATTTCCTAACGCAGTCTTTGCTTGATTAGCTGATCCTACAGCAATGGTTCTGAGTCCTGAGCCTTGAGAGAAGCCCTTCTTGCCACCGTTTCCACCTCCGCTTGCAGCTGCTTTAACATCTTGGATGTAAGCGTCGTAATGGCTGGCTGATTCTTGAGGTTCTTGAGCCTGTTGAGCCTGGGCTGGATGGTGGTCGTAATCGTATTCGTATTCTTGGGGTACTGGAGCCGCAGCAGCTAGGCATAGCGCACCTGAGAGATAAGAAGTTAGTTAGGAGATGTATGTATGTTTATTTCTAGATAGAATTGAATACATTTGTTTGCTTTAGACTCTCATGAATACTTCAGATACATATCCATATGAATTTTAAGTCTAAATATTCACACTTTTGACAATAAGTTAATACTACAATAGTACATAACATTAATACGAACAATATTTGATTGCCTCGTTGGTTTCGCGGTTGGCGTGTGCGACTGCTGATCATGAGGTCTCGTGTTAGATTCCCGGGTCGGACCAAATGTTTGTATGATCTACAAATATTGGTTTCGGAGTTTGGATGTTTTCTATGTATGGTATGTATGTATATACAAAAAAAAGTATAAACGTATTTATATCAGTTGTCTACTACCCATTACACAAGCTCTGCTTAGCTTGGGACTAGATGGCGTTGTGTGTTAGATGTCCGAAATATTTATTTATTTTATTTATAATATTTATGATCATTATTAAAAGTATTTCATAGCCCACTGCTGAATATACGCCTCTCTTTAGCCAGGAGGTTTTGGAATACTATTCCAAACTAGCCTGACTGGTTTGCACCTATAGTTTTTGTTCCAAGTTTTCCTTCTGTTTGTAATGCTGTTGCCTGCCTTAATCAGCTTTTAGCACATCCACGGGATGATTAGGGATGTTGACATTCCATATTATTATAGTGGCAGTGAGCTAATACAATTATACGAGTTAATTTGCGCGATATTAACCGACCGTGCGTAAAGGAAAACTGTTTTTCATCGTATTGCGTGAGGAAGCATCTTTATTTCCTTAATAGACCAATATGGGCAACAATTTCTTTGTTATATAAACCTAATTGTGTTTAAGTAATGTTATAATATGTTGTTACAAAGTATGTTTACTTAAATTTGTTGTTTTTAGATGTTGTTATTAAATAATAGGTACTGTGCGTACATATATGCAACTAGGTTTAAACTTTTGAATTTGATTGCAATTCATTATTATTATATCTTCATTGGGTTGAAAAACTGTGTCCAACCTCGATAGTAGGTACCAAAGAAAAAAAAACAGCTTAACTACTTAGATAAATACATTATAAGAACAGTTCCTTTTTTCCAAAGATGTCATAATTATTGATAAGTTTGTGTTTAGAAGTAGCTTGGGATACTAAAATTTTCTAATTATGCAAGACATCTGTGGTTCAGGCTAATGTTGCCACCTGATTCTTCCTTATTATCTGAATTTGAAGGGAGGCAACACGATTCTTATTCATTCAGTCAATTAAATGTGTTTAAGTACGGTGACAATTTTAAAACAGCAAATTAAGTTTAACACAAAAATAAACGACCAAAAATCTTCGAGAAAAATCCTAAGAGATTGAACTATTTACATAGAGGTAGGTATATATGGTACCCTCATATCGCGTGTTAGACTGCCTGAGATTATATATATTCTGAGGATTTAAAATCTAAATAAAAGAGAGTTACATGAAAGAGAGAGACATTTGAATGTCATAATTTATTCCCGTGCAATATGGGGCCAACTTATTGCTGTCTCCTGGGCAACTTTGTACTACAGATATAAATTATCAAAGAAAGGTAGCACGTGAAAGACATAATTTCTAAGATAAATAACTATATCATGACCAGGATAATCACCTAAGGACCACCAGGATAAGTTTCCGTTTATACATTAAAAAAAAACTAACTGACCCACGCAACTTCGACTACGTTTGTTTTCAATCCTGTTGGGCTTCTATTGATCTAAACGTGATGTTAACTCTCATATTTTAAACACGACAGCGAAACACGTATTTAAAACCAGTACAATTTTAACAAAATAAAACCGACTTCAAGGTTCGACTTGATTTCTCTTGGATGCCATCATCAGATATTAATGTCCTTATTATGGTACCACCGTTGGGATATCTCCTTTCCATTAAAAAAATAGTCATCAAAATCGGTTTATAAACGACGAAGTTATCCCCGAACATACATAAAAAAAAAGAAAATATATAAATACGGTCGAATTGAGAAACCTCCTCCTTTTTTTGAAGTCGGTTAAAAATACGTTTAATTGGGTTAGATTGCTTAGGGTTCATCATGAGCAGCATCATGACACAACAAACATATTTGTAATTTACAAATTAATAAGTATATTTATCATCATTCTCGTTACCATAGCATGGCCTGTCTAATTTCGCATGAAAGAACCGTTTGTGAGATACGGCGAGTTATTATCAACTAGCTGTTGCCCGCGGCGCCGCCCGTGTGTATGTCGGCAAATAGTAGCCTATGTGTTATTATGATGTATGAGCTACATTACTGTAAAGTTTCATACAAATCCGTTCAGTAGTTTTTGCGTGAAAGAGTTACAAACACACACTCATCCTTACAAAATTTCGCATTTATGATATTAGTAGGATTTTAGGATAGGATATTAAATGCTACTAAATTAGAAATTCATTATTGACGTGCTGAAAAAGATGTATAGAGGTGAATAATATTTTTAAGAGATTTAAATTAAAATGAAGTGAAAGAAACCTCTTCTATCAGATACTCTTCTTAATTAAGTTAAAATATTTTAATAACGAGATTCGCCCGGCTTACTAGTGATTTTTTATTATTTTTCAGAAAAAAAAATAGTTTATATGCTATTTCACACTGTAATCTATTCTGTTTGAATCCAAAAACACAAATACAAAGTTATAAAAATTGTTAAAGCTTATTCGGTTATGAACGTGTTTTCATGATATTTACTAAGGAATAATTTTAGTATTTATATTTTAAGGAATATTTTTAGTCTTTCCATAGAGCACTGCTCATAACTTTTTACTAATGCGTCAATCTATACAAATAAATAAAATTGGAGTGTCTGTTTGTAATATTAAAATAACCGCTTTTTACTAAATGCATATGTATGTATACACGATACATATACCAAAAATGTATTATAAATTTTTTTTGTCTGTCTGTCTGTCTGTTTGTTCCGGGTAATCTCTGGAATGGCTGGACGGATTTTGACGGGACTTTCACTGGCAGGTAGCTGATGATCGAGGGAGTCACTTAGGCTACTTTTTTAGACTAACTTTGTCGATAACCGCAGGTAACACCGGTTTGGTAATGCTTGATTCACAAATCTCAAAACTTTTAATTCTAAGGTAAATACTAAGTACACTATACTTTATGAAAAATATTTATATGTATAAAAATGCTGATTCTTGAATAACCTAGTTTAGTTTATTTATATAAATTTATTATTTCAAATAGAAGAAGTAGTATTTTTTTATTTTTAATAATTCATCACAATTTTTTTTTATTATCTTTTTTATGCGGTCTTGTAAAAAGATGATGTTGTTACTAATGGGAAATAAATACGAATAGTATTAAATGGTCGTTTAGTAAATTAAAAAATATAAATTAAGTATATATGTCAACACTTACCCATACATAATAATACTGTGGAAAAACCCTTCATTTTCGATACAGTCGGACTGAAAAACACCATTTATCATTTCGTAAATTATAAATCTATAAACACTTTTAAAAATATTACAAAAAATGTAAAAAAGCAATATTTAACGAATTTAATAAGCAAAAAATCACAAAGTTATTAAAATCACTCGGAAAGCAAACAAAAAAGACATAAAACAATAAGCACAAGAACACTCGAATCTATGTGTCTACCTTCCAATACTTTCACAAAAGTTTAATTTATTTCGGTTTAGGCTGGGGGTAAGGAGAACCCCTCGCTCTACGTTCTGTGAGGCAATGTATTGACGGACAAACTCTACTTGTATTTATAGTGAACGCTATGTCGAGCGAAAGAACCGCTGGCCTAAGAATATATCTATAGAGCTGATGATCCGAAAGTAAAAAACAATAAATTGTTAGGTCAGTTGTATTAACAGTATTATCATCAAAAAAATTGAACTGTTTGATATTTATTTATTTTAAGGAAATTCTACAGCTATTACATTGGTAATCTACAGTTAGTTACAATGTTAATGTTAATCTGTTATGCAGACAGCTTTGTCTGGTTGGATTTACAATAAATTACTTTAAAATGTTTTTTATTAACTCCCTAGATGCATGTGTATGTATTGAAGGACAAAGGGCTGTAAAGTGCAGTTTCACTCAAATATGTGGCATGCTACTTCTTTTCATTTTTATTCTTCTATTTCCTCTTTTGCTTTTATCTGAAAACGACTAATTGCCTTCTTGTAATATATTAGTAGCAGTCACCATAACCTGAGACCGGCTGGGTATATATTTATTTTAAACATTAATAAAAAAAGATGTGTCCCGCATTAGGAATCAATCTTTTATCTCTTGTGTGTTTTAAACATACGTGCAATGTACACACGGAACATCCAGACTCAGAACAACAATTTGTTGATCACACCAATTATTGTTCCATGTGAGGTTTAAACCCACAACAGTGGATAAGTTCCCACAGTTTTAACCACTACACTATCCGTGCCATCAAATTACCTTGGTTTTCTGTATACATATACATAAATAACAAAGGGCTTGTATTACTGTAACTATCATAATTTATAATTAAATAATATTTCGCACTGATTCTACATGTATATTATAGCTTCTCATAAAGATTCAATAAGTAAAGTATAATGGTATTATCATCTCTAGATTATGTCCACCGTTACACTTTGTGCTTGTAATCTCGGGGTGGAGAAAAATTATATCATTGTGCACAAAACTATGCGCGTGACCCAGGTTTTGTCTCACTCTTTGTCAACTGCATTTCTAAGTGAAATGACTTCGAGGATCTGGAGATCTCTCGTTCATACGTTGTTTTGATAGTTTTTTTATATGTATAGCCTGCCAAAATGACTCCACTCTGCCTGATGGAAAGCATAAGCAAAATCCAAGAGTGATCGTCACCATACTCATTACTCGTGCAGACAATGCAACAATGCAGCATAGTGACCCACACGGCCTAGTGATGCTTCTGCATCATTGGTCCTCCGGTCTTAGGGGTTTAGATTTAGGGGGCAATGGACATGTTTAATTTATTTTGTATCGTAAGGTATCGCAAATTATCTGTTCATCTACCTTTGGGGTTTTGGCGTTCTAGTAGACCCTACCTAATACCGTTGGACTGCCTCGTTTGTCTAGCGGTTCGCGTGTGCGACAGCTGATCATGAGGTCTCGGGTTCGATTCCCGGGTCGGACCAAATGTTGTATGATCTACAAATATTTGTTTCGGAGTTTGGGTGCTTTCTATGTATAATATGTATGTATTTACAAAAAAAAAAGTATAATAGGTATTTGTATCAGTTGTCTAGTACCCATAATACAAGCTCTGCTTAGCTTGGGACTAGATGGCGTTGTGGGTAAGATGACGGAAATATTTATTTATTAAAAAAAAAAAATATTAAATACGGATTTTAAACGAGGAGGGGCTGTGTCCTTTTCGGAAAGGTTCGACCTGAGCCAGAGGGAGAAATTTAAGTCTTCAACCCTTGAATTCAGATCACCCTCAGGGTTACGGAGGTCCAATGCCAGTCGCTCCGCGTAAAAAACTGATATTCAGGTAAAACCGGTTGAACTAGTAGCCGATACCAAATGAGATACAAGATGATGATGATGAGCAGAACCCAAGAGTGGTGGTATGTTACCACACAGAAAGTATCTCGGACACTTTAAGTGCCTAGACAACTTAACATAACATGTCAGACGAATGTAACAAAGTTTTCTAATAAATATTAAAGGGTATTTTTTCTTTTATTCTATACAACTACACTTCCTGAGAACGCAGAGCATAACCAGGTCTCTCTCGTAGAAATAACTGCCAAGAACAAAAACCTCGAAGATATATTTTCTCTTACACCTGATGGGAGAAAAGACAAGTAACACGTCTATCCATTGAGCTCATGGCGACGTAACCTGCGCCCGTATGGACCCTTGGCCGCCGCGACCACTGGGGCAGACGTGTTACTTGTTTACAGAGTGTTCGTCAGATCAAATAAAAAAGGAGATAACGCACCGCCTTGTTTCACGAAGTATCGACAACTTATAAGATACTGATGAAAAGTAGCGTAGTTTATAGCACAGTTAGTGCCTAACGCGTGTGTTTACTTGGAACTATACGCCTTTTTTCTGCTTCATCACGAACGAGGTGGTGCGTTATCTACCTTTTTTATTTGATCTGAGGAGTGTTCATATTACCTATACTTATTCAAATTAATTGTTTGATTAAACAATACTGATTGATTTTCATACTTTTATTATTTACTAGCTGAACGCCGCGGTGTTACCCGCGGCTATTGTTGTACCGCGAGTAACGCCGCGGGACAAAGTTAGTCTAAAAAAAGTAGCCTAAGTTACTCCCCGGATCATCAGCTATCTGCCAGTGAAAGTCCCATCAAAATCCGTCCAGCCGTTCCAGAGATTATCCGGAACAAACAGACAGACAGACAGACAGACAGACCGACAGACAGACAGACAAAAATTTTTTCAACTACACTTTCGGTATATGTACCGTGTATACATATGTATGCGTTTAGTAAAAAGCGGTTATTTTAATATTACAAACAGACACTCCAATTTTATTTTTTTGTATAGATTTGTTTTACGTGTATTAACAATCCCCAGTAAAGTGTGTCCGAAATAATTTCTTTCTTCTTTCATACAGTAATGGATGAATCCAGAATCGTAATTTCTTGTTTTTTTTGCTTTTTACTTGCTAGTATCACACTTATTTCCTCGACGTCCATTTTGCAGCACTCTGACAATCCTTGAACTGACAATTTCGGCCGCCACTTGCGGCAATACTGGCCGCCAGTGCCCGCTACCCTTAGGGGATTCCGGTGACCGAACTAAGCTCCACAATGTGCCAAGCTGCAAAACAGCCCCCTATCCAAATTCACACTACAGACATGAACAATACCTAATTGAAAACTAGCAAATGTTTGGGAATGACGTCTCTCAACATTAACATTTATGGACAAAACAAAATCAGCCAATAAAACAAGAGAATAGGGACGTCGGCGAATGTAGAAAAAGATTTGACGAGAAACATTTTTATCTTGGCTCAGTGGAGAGGACTGGTTACCTAAAGTAGAAATCCAGAAACAGCTTTTCCTAAGACTGAGTCCGTTTACACCCCATAGACTAATCTAGATTTTCTTTATTAAAGTTCAATTCGCCTCGCAGTTGTCTATTACGAGACTTTCATTGCATTCATCATTTTTAATTACTGTTTTTTTCCAAGAAGTCCATGTTCAGCAGTGATCTGTCAGAGGCTATTGAGATCTTTTTTTCATTTTATTAGTTCAATTCTCGAAGATAGGCAAAAGCGTTACGTTTAATTAAGCGTTTTTGTGAATCGTAAAAAGTATTTTAACGCGTTCCAAACAAAAAGTCAGACAATTTTTTTATCATGTATAATTTCATATGCATTGAGTGTTTTTTATATATTTTTTATGGTTCTAATCCCGTCCACACACCCACCACTGTAACTCCTGTACACCAAAATCTACAGCATTGATACACGAACACACCGAGTTATGGAAAGTCCCAGGAAAAAATTTACAGTCTTGGAATCCGTAACGAAATTAATCAGAAGAAACAATGGAGGAGTTGGAAATATGATAAGTCCACTTCCCTCCTAAGCAAAGCGGAAGACAACAATGAAATCAAAATAGGCAGACCTTTCACAAGCCGGGAAGCATCATGGATAAAATATTATGGGTCCTAAGTGAGCTATATTTGATTACGATAATATGTATGTCAGTATCGCCTAAACGCTCGGAAATTCACCGCAGTTAGCACAAGATCCCCATACTATACCGCCCCAGATGTCATTTGTAAGCTATTCAGCATTGTGTTACGTTCATTGTACCAAAGACTACATTTCCAGAGTACATGATGAGCCGACTGTTCACAGCTAGTATCAGGTTTTGAGCATTGACACAATGGTGAATCGACTAATTTAAATGAGTGTAGTTTGCTCTCAAAGTTACCGTGGCCTGTAAGTATCTAAGTGTAATGCATTTTTTATTATGAATATTTTCTTTTTACGTTTGTATCTGAAAGTATTGTAGTATGTTTATCAGTAGTCAGGTTATATGAGAGAGGTTCTTCCTAATATAGGATCAGACAGCCATGTTTAAGAAATGGAATTTTAACTGTTATTTTACCAATTATGGGTTTATTGGCAGCAGTAAAAATTGAAATCCAGTCGTATCATAAAGACTTAAAACTGACTCTGTTTTGAATGAATAGAATGTTTTTTTATATATTGTAGCTGCCAAAACGACTGTGTCCCGCCTGATGGAGAGCACAAGCAGAATCCAAGAGTGGTGGTCACCATCCTCAATGCGAACAAGGACAGTTTGTTTAACAGACTCAGGGAGAGATGACCCAGTGTCCTGTAAATGTCAGAATAAATTATTTTCTTTCTTTCTTTCTATTCCTCCCCACTCATGCAATAGGAGCCTATTGCCGTCAGATGGGCACATAAATGATGTTCTCCTCACTTCACTGCTTGTAGACAAAATATTACTAAACATCTTTTAGTAAAAGTAATTGTAAATTAATACTTTAAATATAAGTAACATCGTAATCTTAAACTTTAAAAAATACAAAAACAATGGAGACGTCTTATTTCAATTGGAAACGCAAAAAGTGAATTAAAATATAAATTCGTCCATAACACTTGTTTTATGCTCTTTTAGTGATTGTAAAAATTGGATAATCAGTGTTAATAAAAACATCAAAATGCTTATTCATGCTCGATTGAATACATAATTCATCTACATGAGAATGCTAAAATTAAATGACAGTAAATTTAGAAAAATAGGTACGATTGGGGAGCTAACGACCTCTACCAGTCTTTTGGGACCGCTACCAGTAGGCGAAAACGTGGAGTTTTTTGAAAATATTTACACACGTAAATATTTTTATATTTAAATAGATAATGTACATGTACATTACTGTCTCGGTGGCGTAGTTGTAGCGTATGCGACTGCTGTGCTTGAGGTCTCGAGTTCGAATCCCGGGTCGGACCAAATGTTTGTATGATCTCCAAATATTTGTTTCGGAGTTTGGATGTTTTCTGTGTATAATATGTATGTATTTACAAAAAACAACTATATATATATGTAATTATATCAGTTGTTTAGTACCCATAACACAAGCTCTGCTTAGCTTGGGACTAGAAGGCGTTGTGTGTTAGATGTCCGAAATATTTATTTACATTTAAACTTAATCATACATATTATTAAAACAAACTGATTCTCTCTCACATTTCATCAATTATACTTCAACTTAAAAGTCGTGCTTTTATTTTGACACTTAGAAAGCATTACTAATTTCTTCTCCGAAAACTTTACTGATATAAATGCTTTTTAAGCGGCATTTCATAGAAAGTGTCCAATATAACACGAATCCTATCAGTCACGCACTAGCCTGAAAACTCTGTTGCCTTTCATCCTTTTGTAAGAGTCGAGAAAGGAGAGAAATGGACTAGAACTACGTGACAGGCCTGGTAGTCTAGTGGTTAGTATCCCAGACTGCTAAACCGAAGGACGTGGGTTGAATTCCTACACGGGATAAATACTTGCCTGTTGAACACTACTACTTGTGCTGTGTCTGGGTATAATTTATCTATATTTGCAACTAGCTGAACCCCGCGGTGTTTCCCGTGGTTATTGTCGTACTGCGGGAAGCGCTGCGGGACAAAACTAGTCTTAAAAAAGTAGCCTAGTGAAAGTCCCGTCAAAATCGGTTAAGCTGTTCCAGAGATTACCCGGAACAAACAGACAGACAGACAGATAGACAGATCGACAGACAGACAACAGGCAAAAATTGTAAAAATATGTTATTTTAGGATATGTACCGTGTATACAAACATTTGCATTTATTAAAAAGCGGTCATTTTAATATTACAAACAGACACATCAATTTTATTTATTTGTACAGATGTATAAATGATACAGAAGCATCACGACGAAGCATTTAACGAAGTTTGTATCAAAATACCTATTGTCTTATATTTGTATAAACTAGAATCCGAATGTTTTCCATGAATGTTGTGGTTGCCGATTGATGTTGTACACCTATGTATATTCTATGTATTGTGCATGTATTAAGTCTAAAGTAATGTGTAACAACTGTAGGTAAACCTATAAATAAATAAATAAATAAATCACTAGGCCGCCATAGTGTGGGTCACCATGCTGCTTTGTTGCATTGTCTAATGAGTATGGTGACCATCACTCTTGGATTCTGCTTATGCTTTCCATCAGACAGATTAGAGTCATTTTGGCAGGGCCATAAAAAATATCTTGTCAAGGGGATACCTATACCCAGAAGAGTTGGTACTATTTAACGCGAGTAACGTCGTGGGACAAAGTTAGTCTAAAAAGCCTAAGTTACTCCCTAGATCATCAGCTACCTGCCTGTGAAAGCCTCATCAAAATCGATCTAGCCGTTCCAGAGATTATCCGACAAACACACAGACAGGCAGACAGACAGACAAAAAAATTTATAACTACATTTTTGGTATATGTGCCGTGTATACATACATATGCATTTAGGATAAAGCGGTTATTTTAATATTACAAACAGACACTCCAATTTTATTTATTCGTATAGATGACCATGATGAAATTGTAAATCTTTGTGGTTAACACGTGGAAAGTTTCTAGGTTACCGCCTCATAAACAACATAATTGTTTAATATCCTAAATGTAGTTTCTATTTCACAAGTTGTTAATTCGACAGCGTTGTCAACTTAAAAACGAACAAACCATATCAAGCGTCTTATAGTGACTAACAAGCATCTGAATTGTCTGTAATTATAACATCGAGAAAAAAGAACAAGGTTATCTAGTAATTTGAAAATACCTATAGGAAAAAGGTATTTTGTGGTCAACTGCTTTCTACAGCCTTCAGATTCAGATCATTTAGAGTATTTAAACATGCATACCTACATACATTCACATCTCTTATCTCTGAGGGAGAAAACAGGTAAAGGTTTTATTGGTAGTAGAGCCACGCTGATTTCAACACGAACGGGCCGGCTTGACCGGCGCGGTACTACCCTCACAGAAGACCAACCTAAAATTACAGCGTTCGTAGTTATCGTGTGTCAGAGGCTCAATGATGCACACGCATTACTAGGCCGCCATGGTCTGGGTCACCATACTGCATTTTCGGCATTCACAATGAGTATGCTGTCCATCACTTTTGGATTCTGCTTATGCTTTCCACCAGGCAGAGTAGTGTCTTTTTGGCAGGCCTATTCATAAGGGGAAAAAAAGAACAAAAATACTGCGTCGTATGAAATGTCCAGGTCCCACTTACATAACAGACGGCAGGTGTCAAACTGCCCCCTACAGATTTCAAAGCCTCCTATAGATCTCAAGCAAAAGAATTTAAGTAAATTAACTAATTCTTATGTAAATAGATCTTCGCAATTGAGTGCAAAATCATTACATAATTATGCTTTGACTGAAATCTTTAGGGAAGTCTCGATGCACACGATTGAGTTGTTAAAAAATGATAAGAAAAGCCTAGAATTTCACGGTTTAAGGTGCAACTAGATAGAAAATGTTAGTTATTTAATAGCCTGATAGGATACGCAAGATGCTTACGTCATTATACCTAACAGTTTTCTCTTCCTTTTGGCTAGAAAAAAGACTCGGAATTAATATGATTTCTGCCACAACTACTTGCCAATTTAATGTTGATTTAATGTGGTAATACTTCATCTATGTATGTATCTGGATACCTATACAATAAGTACCTGGATGTCCAGTATTTACTTAAGTAATTTAAAAAAAAATGAATCCATCTAGATCGCTTTACCGCCCCCAAAACCATCTTCATATTAAATTTCATGAAAATCGTTGAATGTAGCGGTTTCCCAGATTTAGATTATATAAAAATATACGTGAACTTCTCGTATAAGGTATTAAAGTAAATTAGATAATTGTCAGTATATATATATTATTTATATATAAGGCTATTCTGTAGTGACTTACACTGCCTCGTTGGTCTAGCGGTTGGCGTGAGCGACTGCTGATCATGAGGTCTCGGGTTCGATTCCCGGATCGGACCAAATGTTTGTATGATCTACAAATATTTGTTTCGGAGTTTGGGTGTGTTCTATCTATAATATGTATGTATTTACAAAAAAAAGTATATATGTATTTGTATCAGTTGTTTTGTATTTGTATCGGTTGGAGTCGCAGGCAAAAGTTATTTATATTCAGAAGAAATCGAACTCCTGGCACTACAACGAATCATCAACAGACCGGCCAGTTGTATAACATTATTCTCCAACACCTCAAGGAACTACAATCATAGTACAAGCGTTATTCGTTTACGCTATTTTCCAATGAATGAGTACAACATAATCTGTATTGTATTGCGTGTGGAGAATCTATTAGTAAAATAACCAGACAAAATATACCGACGATTCGGTACGAATGTTTCAATTTATTCTATCGTAGTCTCTGTAGTTCTGTTAAATAGATCGTAGAACTTAATTTTGCCATTGTTATTATAAATAATTAATGTAAAAGAAAAATCTTTTGAACTAGTTTCATGTCGATAAGCTTCACCTGTTTATTTCGCTTTTTTTATTAAATATTTCGGACATCTATCACACAACGCCATCTAGTTCCAAGCTAAGCAGAGCTTGTGTTTTGGGTACTAGACAACTGATGCAAATACATATATACTTTTTTTTTACAAACATTTGTAGATCATACAAACATTTGATCCGACCCGGGAATCGAACCCGTGACCACATGATCAGCAGTCGCACACGCCAAACGCGAGACCAACGAGGCAGTCATTTAATTAAGATTAATTCAATACTAGTTATAATAATATCAGTTTATTCATCTATACTGATATAATACCGACTGCCTCCTTGGTCTAGCGGTTGGTGTGTGCGACTGCTGATCATGAGGTCTCGGGTTCGATTCCCGGGTCGGACCAAATGTTTGTATGATCTACAAATATTTGTTTCGGAGTTTGGGTGTTTTCTATGTATAATAGGTATGTATTTACAAAAAAAAAAGTATATATGTATTTATATCAGTTGTCTAGTACCCATAACACAAGCTCTGCTTAGCTTGGGACTAGATGGCGTTGTGTGATAGATGTCCGAAATATTTATTTATTTATCTATACTAATATATAAAGCTGAAGAGTTTGTTTGTTTGTTTGTTTGTTTGTTTGTTTGTTTGTTTGTTTGTTTGAACACGCTAATCTCAGGAACCACAGGTCCGATTTGAAAAATTCTTTCGGTGTTGGATAGTCCATTTATCGAGGAAGGCTATAGGGTATATATCATCACGCTACTACTAATAGGAGCGGAGCAACAATGAAGAATGTTTCAAAAACGGGGGAAATTTTCACGCTACGGGCAATATAAGGCGCAAAAGACGTTGCGTGGGTCAGCTAGTTTATAATAAAGCTGAAGAGTTTGTTTGTTTGAACGCGTTAATCTCAGGAATCGCTGGTCCGATTTCAAAAAATCTTTCGGTGTTGGATAGTCCATTTATCGAGGAGGGCTATAGGGTATATATCATCACGCTACTACTTAGGGGCGAAGCAACAATGAAGAATGTTTCAAAAACGGGGGAAATTTTCACGCTACGGGCAATATAAGGCGCAAACGAGGTTGCGTGGGTCCGCTAGTATTTCATAATTTTGTTACCTTACATTATTTACACTGATTTTTTCTTTTAGTGTTTGTGAAGTTTTGTTCATATCATGTTATGTAAATCCTGGATGGCTTGGAGTTCATCAAGCTTTGATTCCCCGGCTAGCGGTACCCGAGACAGTGTGCGATTTTTAGTTATCTCGAATCTGACGTAACTACCTCCACCCTCTGGCGGGAGATATCTGAAAGGAATTCGCACAAATAAAAGTGTTATCAATTCGGTTTTAATTAGTTTGTTTAACGCAGTACAGTTTTTCAGGTCGTTTAGTTATTTCAAAGTGGTGCATTCACCAATAAAACAAAGAGACAAAGCTATTACTTTTTGTTTTTGGCGCAATCAAGCGTATGGTTGCCCTTACTGATAAGATTTTATACCATGGAAGGTCTTGACAACTTTCAGATGACAATATTAGATTAAATTGTTAATATTATTGTCAAAATAACAATAAGCGGCATTGAATTAACGTTATTAATAGA
Organism: Spilosoma lubricipeda; assembly: GCA_905220595.1. NCBI lineage: Eukaryota > Metazoa > Arthropoda > Insecta > Lepidoptera > Erebidae > Spilosoma > Spilosoma lubricipeda. Next base: position 15,741,491 of record HG992295.1, read on the forward strand.
TAAGAAAGACAAGCGGTTGAATGTAGTTTAGTAGTTATAATACAGATAAGTTAAAGAATAACCTTTTTGACCGACTTCAAAAAAGGAGGAGGTACTCAATTCGATTGTTTTTATTTTTGGTCTGTTACCTCAAAACTTTCGACTGGGTGAACCGATTTGATGATTCTTTTTTTATTTGAAAGCTAGTGCTTTCCGTGTGATTATTTTGATGTGAGCTGATATGATTTTCGAATACTCTGCCTCTGAAGACTTAGTAAGTAGTTGACGGCCATTGAAATCAATGACCCGATACCAGAGTACATTGAATGCTAATTCGTATTTCGCCACTTGGTGGAGTTTGCTAAGATACATTCTAGAATTAAACTCACTTGTGCTCATTCCACTATTCAATCTACTTAAATCTAGGCTGGTTTCGCCTTTTGGCTTTCTGTCAGGATTATCTAGAATATATAAATAATAATAATAAATATTTCGGACGTCTAACACGTAACGCCATCTAGTCCCAAACTAAGCAGAGCTTGTATAATGATACTAGACAACTGATATAAATACTTAAATACTTTTTTTTGTAAATACATCCATAATTGTGTGCCACTCTGCGCCTGAGACGGGGAGGGATCCGGGAACAAATATGATAACCCGTAACAAGGACGGATGGGTACCAGGTAAAAAATTAAGAAATTCTTGTGACGTAATTGTTTTATGGTTTCAGCCACCCTGATTGCAGCACCAACGCGAGCCGACTCAACAGGGGCAGCACTACCTTCTCATAGAAGACAGACCTAATATTACAGCATTAGTGCTATCGTGTTTCATTGGTGAGTGGGAGACCGATTCTGCTCAGCTTTCCATCAAGCAGTGTAGAGTCATATTGGCAAGCTACTATAAAAAAAAACATACATTATAAATAAAATGCAGTTTATTAAACTAAATAATGTCTGTTACATACAAATTGGTTTACTAAGAGAACTATTGCGATCTCGTCACAAAACACTTGGCAATAGAAATAGGCTAGTTTATGTAACTCTATTAATTTGTAACTATGCAATTGTAGATAGTTTTCGTTATAATACGAGGACCAATCTAACTGAATGTAACTTTTAGCAAAAAAGTTATAATATTCTTTTAATTTAATTAATAAATAAACTTCAAAGAACATTTGTAACTGTGTCAGTCCGTTACCCGTTTTATATGTTGCATTAAAAAGTTTGTTTCGTTTTTATGATTTTGATTGCATTAATAAGTGTGAATTTGAGTCGCTACTAAGGGTTCTGTATGAACTAGTGTACTTATTAGTTCGTCTATTTCGAAAATATTTTCGTGTTTCTGAGTGATAAAATTAACTTTGAGGTTTTGTAGGTAAATACTTTTCTGATATACCTATCGACAAAAGCCATAGAAAAGGTCAGTTTGCAATCTTCATTCTGAATTTTCTTTTATAATAACGCCATGAATTCTTTGGCTTTTGAAAAAACAATTAGTTTGTAATTTATGTTTATGAAAAGTGTAATAATCCATACTCCATACTAATATCATACATAGGAAAGTAACTCTGTCTGTCTCTCTATGACGCTTTCATGGCTTAACCGCTGCAGCGATTTCAATGAAATTTGAGCACGGAGATACTTTGATTCCCGAGGAAAGACACAAGCTATTTTTACCACGATAACCGATATATATAAGCGGCTAGATCCGCTGTCAAAAACTAGTTAATAATAGGTAAATTGTTGCTGCTACACTGCATTACTACAAGAATATATTTTACTAGCCGACCCATACAACCTTGTTTGCGTCTCCTATTGCTCGTAGCGTGATAATTTTCCCCCGTTTTTGTAACATTCTTCATTGATGCTCCGCTCCTGTAGGTCTTAGCGTGATGGTATATAACCTATAGTCTTTCTCGATAAATGCGCTAAGAATTTTTCAAATCGGACCAGTAGTTCCTGAGATTAGCGCGTACACACAAAAAAACAAACTCTTCAACTTTATTAATATTAGTATAGAGTACTTTTGTGAGATTTAGTGCAGATCGGACCGAAAATTTGAACGAAATTAGAGAGTAAAAATTATTGTCCATTTGCGACCCTAGTTTCTTCAAGTTTCAATATTAGTCTAATCTAATGTTTTATAGCGTATATGTAAAATTCAAATTTAATCTTTTACATGTACTCAAACAAAACACGTGTGCTCGAGTAGATATGAAAGCACAAATATTTCTTCCGGCAAACAATTGTGTTAATTGTATGCTAGCTGTGAGATACTAGCCGCACGATGAACTCCGATAATTTTCGTTACATATGCCTATTTTACACAAGCAGTGTTATGTACTTGGGGGAAAATCCATAAGTGCTTATTGTCACGAAGATACGCTAAATAGTCGTGTCCTATTTTTATTGATTCACTGTAGAACTAAATGTAATACAGGGCTTGAAGGGGGAAATTTATCAAATTTTTGTTACCGTAATAAAAATAAGGTATGCAAGAGACTTATATTTTGTCTATTGGTAGGGCAATTAATCTAATTTCTAGTGATCTTAACTCCAGAACCATTGGTAGTGATTTTCATTACTGTCCTGATAATTTGTTGTGTGTCTTGCGTATTCATCTAGAATGTATATTATTCTTTGTGTAAGAAATATAGTATGCAAGTTTGTTTAAAAGGATCCTGCTCTCTAGGTTTTGCCTAACTAAATTTTAGACGACCTTGTGTGCGGGGTTTTTTTAAGCTTGTTTATTTTTAACAAAACTTTGAAATGTTACATGATAGTACAAAATTGCTATCAAGTTGTATCACACTAGTATATAAAGGCGAAAGTTTGTGTGTATGTTTGTTACTTCTACACGCATAAACTACTGAACGGATTAGGATGAAACTATACAGTAATATAGCTTAAAGATCAGAATAACACATAGGCTACTATATATTAACAATTATTTTTACGGGAATTAACGCGATTACTTATTAATACAAGCTGACTCAGTCAGAGAGTCAGCCTGTGACCACGGCCAGAGCAACCTGGTCGAAACGTCAGGCAAATCAGAGGTATGTAATACCTTTTAATAAGTGATCGCGTTAATTCCCGTAAAAAGAATTGTTAATATATCATGGAACGCGAAAGTTTAAAAGTTACTATATGTTGCAATAACCGACATACACGCGGGCGGAGCCGCGGGCAACAGCTAGTAAATATATTTAATTGGTTTGAAATATTTAAAAATCAAGTCTCTTGCAGATATCCATGCCGCTACCGAATTTCATTGCTCACCACGGTGCCAGGCGGCCATATTGAATATTGTTATGAAATATTTAAAAAAAGTACGAAAGAAAAATAATTGTTTTTGGATAATCGACATTAGACAATGATTATAATGGTTTACAGTTACAAAACGGAATATTATTCATTGTCTATTTCTTTCTTTGTTCATAAAAATAATAATTCGAGAAAAACGTTAATGAACAAAACTTTGTTCTTAATCAACTATGAAGACGTTTAGAAAGTATTTCTTTAAAATCGTGATTTGAAAAACAATAATAAAAGTGTTAGATTCGTGCACAAATCTATCCTGTTGATAAAAGAAGAAGCTTGATAAACGAGAAATCCAATTTATGCTAAAAAAACTCCTCAGATTCTACAGGTATTTTGATTTTATATCCAATTACTTATAGCCAAACGTAGGTATTTTAGGTAATTTCTGCCGCGAGATGGACCAACAACTTGAAGTAGTCAGGGGCGGTTCCAGCCTGAAATTTTGGTGGGGGTCACTAATAATTAATTTAAGTCGAGTAAATTAGACTTTATTGCACAATATTCAATTTTATTGCACACATTAGAAACAAATCGATATGTATTGTTTTTATTAGTAAGTCTATTGAGATGACAGTATTTGATTATTTGAGACGTCTGGGACAATCTCTTAATGAATACTTAAAGGACCTAGCTACCTTGGGGGGAGGTGGGGGGATTGGGGACACGAAGGGTTTGTGTGGGACTCCGGACAAATCAGTTTATCCTCTAAACCACGCGGTGGCCTAACTCGGCTGTCAAGAGGAGCTCCAGAAACGCATCAGCGGCATCTGGAGTACTCACTGCACTGCAGGTACATCCCAGGGTAATTAGATTCAGCCCCGTGGCAGGTCGCTATTGAACCTCTCATAGCTCTACGCAGTAAGAGTCGGAACACCGACCTGCCTTAGACGATATCCCCGGCCGCACCGAGGTGTCACCGCTCTCGGGTCGTTTGTAGTGACCAGATTTCCCCTGGATTTGGCCACAACGACCCTGAACCGACGATTGGGGAGCTAGCGGCTTCTAACGCGCCCTCTTCATCGCCTCTTTCAAGCGGAATCGGCCCTTTCCCGATCACGCTTTGCGGACTCCTTCTGGAGCATAACGACTGCACAAAAGGAGCCCTCCGCCTCCCATCCCTCACTACTTGCCAGTATTGCCGCGATCAATGCTGGTGACAGGTTTCATCCGATCTGTCCGTAGTGATGGCATTGTGCCGCAACCACACGTCCTATTCTGTTCAGATATTCACCGAAGCAACCGTACCCGGTGAGCATCTGAGTGAGTCGGTAGGTGACACAGTCAGTTATCTCTATCGAAGCTTCGAAGCTCGTCAGAACGGCTCCGATAGCGCGTTGGCTGGCTCAAACCTGGGCGAGTAGCAGACTATGTGGCGCCCCTGCTACCACTCGTACTCGGGGGACTAGCCGCCCGAAATGCTCTTCGAAGCTCTACCGACTGCTCAGGATGAGGCCTAGGTACTTTATGTACCGACCTGGCTGTCAATGTCATCCAGCAGGCATGAGCTGGATGGTTCTTGTCACTTACATAAGCCATGGAGGCGCCACCTTCAGGCTTAACTCACGAGTCTTATGCACAACACAAGCTCCTCGGCGAGCAGAAGCACCTCCCCGAAGCGACCTCCTCTACCCTCTAGCCTGTATTATTGTATCGTCTACATAGCAGGCGACACTGAGGCCAGAGGCAGACAGATTGCGAAGGCCCGCATTTTATGCGAGGTTCTATAACATTGGGACCAATACAGAGCCTTCACTGCCTTATCGCGCAGATAGGCCTCTATGACTATGACTCTATGAAAGCGTTAACGATATCAAGCCTAACTGTCAACATGACCCTCCTGATCACAGGTGCCCGCTGATACGGTCAGAGATAACTCTTTCAAAGAGTTCCCCGTTTCGTTCAGGCAAGTTGGAACGCAAAGATAACATCTGCACCTTACTTTTTGAGGAGCAGCAGTCTCGCTTCTTTTCAGTCGAGGGGGGAGATACAGAGGCCGAAACACTGAGTGAAAATTTGCCTCAGTTTGTCTCCCAGCACCGACCTGGAATACCATCAGGTCCAGGAGCGGTATTGCGGGAAGCCAGTCTCCATACGGCACGATCTAGCTCTCCCTCCAATGCCTCACATACGTCGGACCAGAGTTGCCGGTCCAATTGCGTCGGAGGAATTGGGGGATAGTCCTTGGAAAGAGCGTGTCTGTCTGGCACTTTTTCTAGAAACTCTGGTCCAGACTAGTAGTGTCATTTGAGTCTTTATGGTAGAGCAAGCCTGAATCACAACAGTCTTGGAGGGTAATGATTTGTTATCCACATTATGTTACTGTTTTAATTTATAGGTGTTAAACAATTCTTATCCTATGATTTCTTATGTCGATTGAACAATTATAGAATGTAAGGAGAAAAAAAATAAGGTTAAAATTTTTTACATGTGTACGATTTTGGGGGGGGTCGTGTCCCCTGTGACCCCCCCCCCCTTGGAACCGCGCCTGGAAGTAGTTACCGGAGATTGGATGCGGACTGCCCACGACCGAGATAGTTGCACTTGTGAAGGACAAGTGTGTCAGGTCCCACCAACACAAAGGGAGGATCCTCCAACCAGGCGAGGTGATCATACCAACGGTTGATGTTGGGATGTTGTATGTGTGTTAATCGGTGCGAGAACTTCTATTGCGTGATTCAGGATTGGTAGTTTCTTAGTTTCCTTCGTTACTACGTAGTTCGACGTATCTTTGGTAGATGGCGCTGTAATGTATTTCTGTTACGTGTTGTATATGAAAGTCGCCACACACTTCACCCTGTTCCATACATCCCTAATGATATAAACCAATGGTCCCTACCAGCACCATACTTGGAGCTTTTTTTCCTGATTTTCGCCACCGGTGGAGCTTATATCTTTAAGCGAGGAATTCTTGTATAAATATTTATATATAATCTGATTCACTAAAACCGCTCCAACGATTTTCAAGAAATTTTGTATGCAGAGGGTTTCGGGGGCGATAAATTGGTCGTCCCGCCCTCTGGCCAGATGGCGGGACGACTTGCAAAGAGTGGCTGGCAGCGACTGGATGCGGAAAGCAACAGACCGGGCTCTGTGGTGTTCCTTGGGAGAGGCCTACGTCCAGCAGTGGACTGCAACGGGCTGATGATGATGATGATGATGAAATTGGTCTAACTACAATTTATTTTTAGAAAATTTCCATTTCAAAGTTCCATTTCAAAAGTTTCATCCAGGTACTGTAGTCTTATATTACTCTATGTATGTCTACTGATCGCATTGTTAAAGATAATTGGTCTAGTAGTTTCAGAGGTCGCCACGCTGCTTGCTACCGCACCAAGTAGCGTGGGTTCAAATCCCACGTGTTACAATACTTTGTGAGATCCAAATTGTTGTCCCGAGTCTGGGTGTTTCTTGTGCCCATTTCGTGTACGTTTGTAAAGTCCCCTGCGACGCAGGATGTATATACCTAATGTGGGAGTTGTTTTTTTAAAAAAAGGTTTGATTTTGGATTTGCTTCCGCTCATCGCTACCAGTAGAGATAAAAAGTTTTGCTTTGTATAATAATATTGTTTAGGATTAATACACCGTATGTATGATAATTATAAGGTTGTTATTATTAAAATTGCATTTTGAATATAAAATATTCTCTCCGTTCAAGGTGCCCTCATTGAGTACCTGCATGTCACCTTGATACTGTTCATTGTAATTATAAGTACCTACCTATACCTAAGTTATGTAAAAACCAATCAAAATGACTTGAATGGCTTTCGAAATAGTAAAAAGTAAGCATACTGTTCATGAAAATATTACGCTTAAATATAAACTATAATATTAACTTAACACATTGAGATAAATATATAAATATTTCGCACTTCTAACACACAACGCCATCTAGTCTCAAGCTAAGAAGAGCTTATGTTATGGATACTAGACAACTGGTTCAAATAAATCCATACTTTTTTTTGTAATACATATTATATATATAAAACGCCTAAACTCCGAAACAAATATTTGCAGATCATACAAAAATTTGGTCCGACCCGGGAATGGAACCCGAGACGTCAAGCACAGCAGTCGCATACGCTACCACTGCGCCACAGAGGCAGTCAAGTCAAGGTCAGTGGGAGATATGCTAAGTTAATATGTAGCCAATTCAGAGAGTCTCTCTGCAATGGTTACCAGACTACAAATTAACAAACTAACATATGTACTTACTTCTAAATACATATAGTATTAGTATAAGAAGGAATTGGGTTTTGGTCTTGGGGTAAGTCCCTTTTCCCTATCCGATATATGTGGTACTAGCAGACCCACGCAACCTCGTTTGCGTCTCCTATTGCCCCGTCGCGTGATTATTTTCCCCCGTTTTTGAATCATTTTTCGTTGGTGCTCCTCTCCTATTGGTCTTAGCGTGATGATATATAGCCTATAGCCTTCCTCGATGAATGGGCTATCTAACAATGAAAGAATTTTTCAAATCGGACCAGCGGTTCCTGAGATTAGCGTGTTCAAACAAACAAACAAACAAACAAACTCTTCAGCTTTATATATTAGTATAGATAAGTCCTGACTGACTGACTGACTGACTGACTGACTGACTTTAATTAAATGCATATAATCAACTTCCACGCGAGCAAAGCCGCGGGCAACAGCTAGTATCTTCTAAAATATAAAATTCTCGTGTCACAGTTTTAGTTGCCAAACTCCTCCGAAACGGCTTAACCGATTCTCATGAAATTTTGTGAGCATATTGAGTAGGTATGAGAATCGAACAACATCTATTTTTCATCCCCCTAAATGGTAAGGGTCACCCATCCTTAAAAAAAGCAAAACGACGTTTGCCGGGGCAGCTAGTCTAATATATAAAATTCTCGTGTCACAGTTTTCGTTGCCATACTCCTCCGAAACGGCTTGACCGATTGTCATGAAACTTTGTGAGCATATTGGGTAGGTCTGACAATCGGCCAACATCTATTTTTCATCCCCCTAAGTGGTAAGGGTCACCCATCCTTAAATTTTTTTATGGCAAAACGACGTTTGCCGGGGCAGCTAGTATTAGTATAGATTCCTAGTCCTAGCTCGCTTGGTCGATAAGTGTTCTTTAAATGGCCTGTTTGAAAGCCTTACCCCTGTTGTCCGTTTCAAATATGCAAGACAAGTCTATTCCCGTAAACCGGTACATAAATATCTAAATCTATACAAATACATAAAATTGGAGTGTCTGTTTCTAATATTAACAAAACCGCTTTTTACTAAATGCATATGTATGTATACACGGTACATATACGAAAAAAGGAGGTAAAAAAATTTTGTTTGGCTGTCTGTTTGTTCCGGCTAATCTCTAGAATGGCTGGACTGATTTCGACTGGACTTTCACTGGTAGGTAGCTGATGATATAAGGAGTAACTTGGGCTACTTTTTTAGACTAGCTTCGCCCCGCGGCGTTTCCCGCGGTAAGACAATAACCGCGGGTAACACCGCGGGACTCAGCTAGTATTAATATAAACTGAGTGAACATCGAACCCATGACATCTGTCCAGCGGTAATTCTTACTAACCACTAAACTCGTGGACTACATACAAATATAGAGTAAAAAACAACTTATTCCGAACAAACAAAGTTAAGAAAGGGAAAGTGGGTACCTACACAGTATGGTGACCTTGACAACAATGCTATATCGTTCGGGTGAGCGTGCTTGACAAATAAGCGATCAATAACTTTATTTATTCGATGGTGTAATAATATTGTATCATTCACCAGCTTCGACCGCTTTTGTAGTCTCTGCTCCGGTCCCAGGAATCTTAGCGAGATGTTTTTTTTATTTTTTTTATAGAATAGGCGGGCAAACGAGCAGACGTATCAGCTGATGGTAAGCGATTACCGCCGCTCATGGACTCCTGCAAACACCAGAGGCGTCACAAGTGCATTGCCGGCCCTTGGGGAAAGGGAGGGAAGATAGGGGGAGGGGGTTTGGGTTATGGGCCTCCGGTATCCTCACTCACTCGGTGAAACACAGCGCAAGCACTATTTCACATCGGTTTTCTGTGAGGCCGTGGTATCATTCCGGTCGAGCCGGCCCATTCATGCCGAAGCGTGGATCTGCCACAAATAATGTTACTTTGTCTATAACCTACTCGCTGCGCTGAATGTAATTATAGAAGTTGATTAGTGCAGTATCTGTTTTCTTATATATATTTCTTAAATAGTTAACTCCCGTACAATTATTATAATACCTCCAGGGCCGTCTTTACTTACAGTGGAAGGTGTGCGGTGCATACGGGCGCAACGGTGTTAGGGGCGCTTTACTGGAGGGTGCTACGTTTACTAAGGGGCGCTAAAGGCATGATTGCACACGGGCGCCTTACGGGATAGAGACGTCTCTGAATACCTAATACTATCTCGAAGGATAGACACACTTCCTAGAACTGATACAACTATATGGGAATCTTTTTTTGTAGCTTGCGGAACTCGAACCAACGTTACTCAGTAAGCATGGCGTCAAGACGGCTACTTTCAGCACTGACGTCTTTTATTAAGTAACTTATACTGTCCATTGTAGACACTTGATGGAACTTGTTGAAACACATTCTAGAATTAAACTCAGCAAGCAGGTAAGTTTAATTTTAGACTGCGTTCTTTTAGCTTTTTAAAAAGATAGCTCCCGCAATAATAGGAATATGTCCTATGTCGCGGGGGACCATACAAACATACATGAAACGGACACAATGAACACCCAGACTCAGAACATCAATTTGTCACTTGTCACATGTGGGATTTGAACGCACAATACTTGATGAAGCGACGTGGTGATCGCTTGAGCCACTAGGCCAATCGTACAGTCAAAATGTGTCTTTCATCACTGTCACCTATCGCAGTCCACTGCTGGACACGAGCGTCTGTCTCCGATTGCACGCCACTTAGTTCTATCCTCGGCTACTCGCATCCAGCTCCTGCCAGCCGTCTGCGCAGATCATCACTCCACCTGGCCTTTGGACGTCCTACATTACGTGTGCCGAGACGCGGTCTCAACTCAAGAACCCGTTAACCCCAACGGTTATAGGTTCTACGGGAAATATGACCAGCCCACTGCCTTACAATATACACAACCTAACCTAATACACTTACTAAAAAAAGTTATATTCAAGGCATTAAACTTTTGAAGTTTTTATGAAAAAAAAATGTCTGTACCATGATCTCGATATTTAGACTCTTACTGATTACAATATCAACCACGTTTTCTGAGTCGAGGTGAAACTATAAAAACTATACATGGGAGACAACGATAACTTTGAATACTAACTCAAATATCACAGTAAAATCTAGAAGAAGAAATATATCTTTATATATATAATTCTTCTGTGAGTGTGTATGTCACTGAACTACTCTCAAACGACTGGACCGATTTTGATGAAATTTTTTGTGTGTGTTCAAGGGGATCTGGGAATGGTTTAGATTCACAATTTTGTCCGCTGGACAATGTTTTTTTAATTATTTTTAATTTATTAGTAGTTATGGCAAAACGACGTTTGCCGGGACAGCTAGTATATATATATATAGAAATATATAATCAAATAAATACAATTGGAGTATGTATGTATACACGGTACATATGCCAAAAATAGCATTTTTTAAATTTTTGTCTGCCTGTCTGTTTGTTACGGCTAATCTCTGGAATGGCTGGACGGATTTTGACGAGACTTTCACTGATAGGTAGCTAATGATACAATGAGTAACTCAATCTACTTTTTTAGACAATCTTACACACGATGGGTAACACGACGGGGTTCATCTATAGTCATATATACTGTCACTTGCATTTAGTGGAAAGCTGTTAATTTGAAGTTACAAACAGACACTCAAATTTTATTTATTTGTATAGATAAAATTAATAACAAGCAAATGTTTGAAAACTATAACCAGACTGTGTAAGAACTTTTGATAAAATGTATGTAACATATATCACCTGAGCCATTATTAGGAACACACCGCATTAATTAAAGTCGGTTCAGTAGTTTAGGCGCTACAGTTTAATATGCAAACACATATTATAGACTGCCAAAAGTATTACACTTCCTTTTGGCTTCACCGTTGTCGAGTAAAATCAGTCGTTATGTTTGTAAGTATGGATGGATGAATGGATGTTTGTTACTCTTTCACGTAAAAACTACTGAACGAATTCGGACGAAACTTTACAGTAATACAGCTTATACATCAGAATAACACATCGGCTACTATTTGCTGCGGTAACCGATAACCATTCGTGGGAGAGCCACGCCTCGGCATGAATGGGCCGGCTCGACCGGAGTGATACCACGGCCTCACATAAAACCGATGTGAAATAGCGCCTGCGCTGTGTTTCATCGAGTGAGTGAGGATACCGGAGGCCCATACCCCTCCCCGCATCCCTTTCCCCATCCCCCAAAGGTCGGCAATGCACTTGTGACGCCTCTGGTGTTGCAGGTGTCTATGGGCGGCGGAATCACTTACCATCAGGTGATACGTCTGCTCGTTTGCCATCCTACATCATAAAAAAAAAACATATACGCGGGCGGAGCCGCGGGCAACAGCTAGTAATTAAAATAAATAAGATTTGAAATAAAATACTTCACTGTTTAGACTTTACAGTACTAGATTTTATTTATTTTCATTTCGTACACATAACACCCCTTCTAAAATGCCTATATCATAATAATGTACATAATACTGTATAATCCTACTACGTAATGTGATTAAAATACACAATGTATTACCAATAAATCTGAAAGGTTTTCATGTAATGTGCCACATAATTCAATTACATTTAAAAAAATGTCTAAAAAAGTGTAGCCGACTTGCCTATCTGTCAAACAGTTGGCGGAACATAATTACGTACATATCTATACTAATATATAAAGCTGAAGAGTTTGTTTGTTTGTTTGTTTGTTTGTTTGTTTGTTTGAACACGCTAATCTCAGGAACCACTGGTCCGATTTGAAAAAATCTTTCGGTGTTGGATAGTCCATGTATCGAGGAAGGCTATAGGGTATATATCATCACGCTACTACTAATAGGAGCGGAGCAACAATGAAGAATGTTTCAAAAACGGGGGAAATTTTCACGCTACGGGCAATATAAGGCGCAAACGAAGTTGCGTGGGTCAGCTAGTACACGTACAAAATAAGTCAATACTTCATTCATGCATGCAAGCGACAACTAAACATGAAAAAATATATAAATATACGACAGTACCGCACTTATTAAGTGTCAGACTTTGCAAAGGCGAAGGCAGGTTCTAGAAAATTCTAATGATGTAATTATATTAAAAGTTAGCCATAAAAAATTAACAAAAATAAAACTGACTTCAAGTTTCGACTCGATTTCTCTTAGATGCCATCATCATATCGTAGTGTCCTTATCATGGTACCACCGTTGGGATATCTCCTTTCCATTAAAAAAGAATCATCAAAATCGGTTCATAAACTACGAAGATATCCGCGACCACTAAAAAAAATAAAAAAGTACGGGTCAATTGAGAACCTCCTCCTTTTTTTTCGAAGTCGGTTAAAACTGTTCGAGGACTATACACAATGGATAATGGATATATTACAGTAACAGCTCGAGTTAAATCCAACTATCACCTGAGGGTCTAGTTATAGTTTTTACATTCAGTCGACTGTTCAAAAAAACAAATTAAATAACCCTGACCATCTTGATTAGACCTCTAGTTTTTTTTTTAGAAATAAGCCTACCAAAGGGACTCTACTCTACCTGATGGAAAAAATAAGCAGTAGCATCCCTTGAGTGTTCTAAGAGCCCACTACTAAAGGAACGAACAACGCAGTACAACATTACTGCAAAGAGAAAACTTGGAACAGTTTATTCCAACCAGGCCGGTCCACGTGGCAAGGTAATAAGCCTCCATAGCTAACCTTCGTTCTAAGAAGATGCAAATGTCCAGCTGTGGACTATTAAGGGCTTTTGATGATAATCTATACATCTATACAAATAAATAAAACTGGAGTGTCTGTTTGTAATATTAAAATAACCGCTTTTTACTAGATGCATTTGTATGTATACACGATACATATACCAAAAATGTAGTTAAAAAAATTTTTGCCTGTCTGTCTGTCTGTCTGTTTGTTCCGGGTAATCTCTGGAACGGCTGGACGGATTTTGACGGGACTTTCACTGGCAGGTTGCTGATGATCCGGGGAGTAACTTAGGCTACTTTTTTAGAATAACTTTGTCCCGCGGCGTTACTCGCGGTACAACAATAACCGCGGGTAACACCGCGGGGTTCAGCTAGTAATATATATAATAGTTAGGACTTGTGATTTTAATTTACTTAATAACCTGACATAAATAATGTATAAGGTTGTTTTAGTCTCTCTTATATTTTTTTATGCAACAGAAAACAAACGAAGGGTCACCTGGAACTCAAAAGATAGAAGTACATAAAGCCTCTGTGTGAGTTATCTATCACTCTTGAATTAGAGGGAAGGGAGTCAACAAAAGTGATTTATTTCGGACAATTCTATAAGTGCAAAATGTTCTCCTTTTCGGTTGAATAAATGTCAGAAATATGGTGTTTATCTGTAATTATTTCAGTTGAATTAATTATATGTACAACTATTTAGTGTTCATGTTATAGTGTAAACAAATGTTGCTAAACCAAATAACTTTTTTCCCCGTGGGAGAACCACGCTTCGGCATGAATGGGCTGGCTCGACCGGGGTGATACCACAGTCTCACAGAAAACCGGTGTGAAATAGTGCTTGCGCTGTGTTTCGTCGAGTGAGTGAGGATACCGGAGGCCCATAACCCAAACCTGCTACCACTATCTCACCCCCCCCCCCTTCCTCCCATCCCCCAAAGGCCGGCAACGCACTTGTGACGCCTCTGGTATTGCAGGTGTCAATGGGCGGCGGTAATCGTTTACCATCAGGCGATATGTCTGCTCATTTGCCCGCCTCTTCCATAAAAGAAGAGAAAAAAACTAAAACCGTAACTTTGAGACTGTGGCCATTCCACCAGCCCATATATGTGTATACAGAAGTATAGTTTTCCATCAAACGGTGTAAAAACGTTCTTATATACACATACAAATAAATAGCATATATTTATCCAGAAAAACAAATTACGCGTAATAAATGCTAGTGTTTCGTTGGTGAGTGCGAGACCGGAGGCCCAATGATGCAGAAGCACCTCAATAGTCTACCATAGTGTGGGTCGACATGCTGCATTGTTGCATTGTCTGCATTCGCAATGAGTGTGGTGACCACCACTCTTGGATTCTGCTCATGCTTCCACCAGGCAGAACAAAGTCACTTTCGCAGGCTCATACATAAAAAAATCTCTACTTAGTGAAATTAAGAAAAAAAAATGAGCGACAACCCAAACTATAATATAAAATCTTAATCTATACAAATAAATAAAATTGGAGTGTCTGTTTGTAATCTATACAACTATACAAATAAATTAAATTGGACTGTCTGTTTGTAACATTAAAATAACAGCTTTTTAATCAATGCATATGTATGTATACACGATACATATAACAAAAATGTAGTTAAAAAAAATTTTGTCTGTCTGTCTGTCTGTTTGTTCCGGGTAATCTCTGGAACGGCTGGACGGACATTGACGGGACTTTCACTGGCAGGTAGCTGATGATCCGGGGAGTAACTTAGGCTACTTTTTTAGACTAGCTTTGTCCCGCGGCGTTACCCGATGATAACCGCGGGTAACACCGCGTGGTTCAGCTAGTATAAATATAAAAAACTGTGGTTTATTGAGTAGTTACAATAACCTAAATTGTAAGATTCGTCGTGAAATGTAATATTGAAATGAATGAAATATTGTAGGAAAGTCAGGCTATTATGTCATATCGTACCACGATCCATTGATTGAAAGAAAATCTTTTCAAAAATAACACAATATTGACTTTCAGAAGCGTGAAAGGAGATTGTGCATCAACAAAGAACTCAAACCTACCTTTGTTAAACATCTATACAAATAAATAAAATTGGTGTGTCTGTTTGTAATGTTAAAATAACCGCTTTTTACTAAATGCATACGTATTTATACACGATACATAGCGTAGGTATACCAAAATATATATTTTTTTAATTTTTGTCTATCTGTCTGTCTGTTTGTTCCGGGTAATCTCTGGAACGGCTGGACCGATTTTCGGACTTTCACTGGCAGATAGCTATTGATCTAAGGAGTAACTTAGGCTACTTTTTTTAGACTGACATTGTCCCGCGGCGTTACCCGCGGCACGACAATAACCGCGGGAAACACCGCGGGATTCAGCTAGTTTTAAATACAATTTGTCAATCTATAATGAACCTTATTGTTTAGAAATAAGATGGGAGTGAACAATGAGTGGTTTTGCAACGGTCAGTCACGGAGACGGCCATCACGTGGTGTTCTGTTTGTTAATAGTTGTTGAAATATGTTCCGCAAGTATCTTTTGCCCCATTTACTATCGGGTCACTAAAACACAGGTTGGTTTGTTGTAATAACTTAGTTAAGAAAAGGTCGATTTCTTGATCTAGTGAGAGATTCAAAGGCTCAATCATTTAAAAATGGATGGAAAAGGTTTCTAAAGTTTCGATCGATGCGTATACGATCATGTATACAAATAAATGAAAATGGAGTGTCTGTTTGTTATATTAAAATAACCGCTTTTTACTAAATGGATATGTATGTATACACGATACATGAACCAAAAATGTATTAAAAAAAAATTTTGTCCGTCTGTTTGTCTGCTTGTTCCGGGTAATCTCTGGAACGGCTGAACCGATTTTGACGGGAATTTCACTGGCAGGTAGCAAATGATACAGGGAGTAACTTGGCTACTTTTTTAGACTAGCTTTGTCCCGCTGCGTTATCCGCGATACGATGATAACCGCGGGTAACACCGCGGGGTTCAGCTAGTCTATAGTATAACACGAAGCTTGGAATTCTGTCAATCCATGCTAATATTATAAATTCGAAAGTCTGTTTCTGTCTTTCTGACTGTTTGTGCTAAAAACCGCTGCACTGATTTCAATGAAATTTGGCATGGGGATAATCTGATTCTTGAAAAACATAATGTATCACTTTAAAGCGATAAATGACAAACACGCGGGCGAAGCCGCGGTCAAAAGCTAATCGTGGTACCTACCCATAAAAATTAAATTCACTTTTTCTTGAAGATAAAATAATGTTTCAAAATTAAATAAATTGAAAAGAACCTCCGTTTTCATGTATACTCTATATAATAAATAAAAATGAAGTGTCTGTTTGTAATATTAAAATAACCGCTTTTTACTAAATGCATATGTACATACGGTACCATACACGGTACCTACATATACCAAACAAGTACAATTTTAACAAAAATAAAACCGACTTTAAGGTTCGGCTCGATTTCTCTTGGATGCCATCATCAGATATTAATGTCCTTATCATGGTACCACCGTTGGGATATCTCCTTTCCATTAAAAAAAGAATCATCAAAATCGGTTCATAAACGACGAAGTTATCCGCGAAGATACATAAAAAAAAAATAGAAAAAAAACGGTCGAACTGAGAAACCTCCTCCTTACAACAATAACCGCGGGTAACACCGCGGGGTTCAGCTAGTTGCTAGTTGTCATATAAAAGGAAACACGTAAAATGTAACAATTTGCAACAAACACTAAAACAGTTACTAGGTATTACTGTTTTTGAAGTGAAAATCTTACGTAAACTATTTCTATAAACGTAGTGCAATATTCTTAAAACCTTCGATTGATATCTGTCAACATTACTTGAATAACAGACCATTATATAACCATCAATGCAACTTGCGAATGTGCATTAGTATCAGACACCGTTTTTTCTCGGCGCTTTCTAGAAAGTCTGCACCCTCTACGGACACATATACTCAAAGTGTACTTTTCTTCTATACTAGCTGAACCCGCGGTGTTACCCGCGGTTATTGTTGTACCGCGAGTAACACCGCGGGACAAAGTTAGTCTAAAAAATAGACTTAATTTAACCCTGGATCTTCAGCTACCTGCCAGTAAAAGTCCCGTCAGAATCGGTCCAGCCGTTCCAGAGATTACCCGGAACAAATAAACAGACGGACAGACAAAACTTTTTTTAAATACATTTTTGGTATATGTACATATGCATTTAGTTATAAATATAAATATAAATATAAATATAAATATTTCGGACATCGATCACACAACGCCATCTAGTCCCAAGCTAAGCAGCAGAGCTTGTGTTATGGGTACTAGACAACTGATAAAAATACATAAATACATATTTTTTTTGTAAATACATACATATTATACATAGAAAACACCCAAACCCCGAAACAAATATTTGTAGATCATACAAACATTTGGTCCGACCCGGGAATCGAACCCGAGACCTCACGATCAGCAGTCGCACACGCCAACCGCGAGACCAACGAGGCAGTTAAAAGCGGTTATTTTAATATTACAAACAGACACGACGGAGATTTCTTGGCTTAGCAGTCAAGATCGATAACCGATAGACCATAATTAAATTGGCTGCGAAAGACGGTTATAAATATACACGAGTAAAGTTATTTTAGTCAGTAAGTGAGTTTACTAGAGGGCCAACCTCACTCCCTAGTCCTCGGGACTGAAAGAACATTTGCACTCTCCACCAAAAAAAAAGTTTTTTCATTGGGTAAATGTAAATACTTGTGTATTTTTTTTTATCTTGGCCCTGCCAAAATGACTACTCTGCCGGATGGAAAGCATAAGGTGAATCCAAGAGTGGTGGTCATACTGCGAATTCAGACAATGCAACATGGTGGCCCACACCATGGCGGACTAGTGATGATTTTGCATCATTGGACCTCCGATCTCGCATTCACCAACGAAACACGACAGCATGATCGCTGTCATTTTACGTTGATTTTCTAAGCGAGGGCAGTACCTTCCCGGTCGAGCCGGCCCAACCGTGTTGAAATCAGGGTGGCACTACCTTGAAAGTCTGTGTACTGTATTAATTTTGGTGTCATCATCGCCATTTTCCCGCTCTTTTTTGGGGTTGGTGCAATATGTAAATATTGCAAGTCCATTTTTTTTTAACTTGTGGAAACCCTCTCGCGCCGTCACCCTGCCGGGTGCGGCGGGGCGGTGTGTCGGAATCGAACCGACTAAAACCACACGGTGTGCCACTCTGCGCCTGAGACAGGAGGGATCCGGGAACTGCTGTTATTAACACATCCGGACCCCTCCCAGCGCCTGCCCGCACTGAAGCGGGCACCGTCTGCTGTTAACTCTGAATTTAGGCGACGTTCGGCACACGCGTAACGTCGCCCCCTCGCGGGTAAATATTGCAAGTCCAAGTCCCTTTCCCCTAATTAAGTGAAAAGGGGAGTTTTTTGAGCTTCTGTTACTTCACTCACTTACTGTGAAAACAACCAAAGAATTATTTTAACACCGGCTTTCTGAGGCTGTGGTCTACCCAACCCATATGTGCTATATTTTCTTACAAGAAAGTCCTTCTTCCTAGCCTTTACTATCCCCAATATTTTTTAGGGTCAGTCATAGAGTAACTGGCATCGGAGCTCCGAAATCCTCAGGGCGAACTGAATATAAAGATTGAACTAGATGTCAGTATATATGAGGGCACTGACTTCCCAATAAATGTTCAGGATAACCGGGGTCTTCCTAGACACTGGCGTAACATACCGCCAACTTGTATACTCCCAGATCCATACTTAGGAAATCCTTGTAAGAAAAATCCAAAAACAGTTGTTGGTCCGACCCGGGAATCGAATGAAAGACCTTTTTTTATCGGCAATTTAAAAAACATACAACAATTACAAATATCATTTTTATTTCATACAAATTTACTTACATAGTCATTGGACACGTGTACGAAACGATACAATAATACTGTCAGTACGACTAAACGTTGCACAATCTAATTTAATATCGGTTTAGTGTAGGCCTCCATAATCACTAATACAATACAATTAGAAATATTTGACTTCAGTATACTGATACCCTTGAGAGATAGAGAATTACCCTACCTCACAGAGCAACACGGTAGGGAATAGCCATACAAAGGAGTTAGCTTGTCACCGTATAAGATCAAATAGGCCTATGCATTACTATATATACATTACATAGAATGTATTTGTGTGCGTAAAATACTGAATGTTTTGTTTTAATTGTTATGTGTTAGTTTGTAGTGCCAGGCGATTGCTTTTGTATGTGAGTTTAAAATGTGTATGTGTATAGATTTTCCCGCGCAAAAAATTACAGATTTATGTATCGACAAACGACGCTATGGCCACTCCCCTCCGTTCGATGACCCGTGTTGCTCTATGGGAATACTACATTTGTATTCTAATTTTAAATACCCCAAATTAATATTTAAAAATTAATTGACAATAGCTAGATAGTGACGTCATCCCATAGTAAATACAAAAATGTAACGATTGTTATTACCCGAGTAAATGATGATGTGTCAGTAGATTCTTTAGAAAGACCCGTGTGACATAGGCTATATGAATATTGAAATTTTTTTATGTAGTCGGGTTTAGTTTATCATATCACAACTTTTTCTTGATAAATATTTTGAAATCAACATTAGCACACACAGCTAGTTTACGACGTCACATTTTAGTAATTCGTACCAAAATATACCAAGTCTATCTTTTTAGACTGAGATCCCATTCAGCCCAGAATTACATCATTTTAGGAAAGATGAAAATGTTAGAGTCGGTAATTTAACTGGTCTGGGGAGGTCTAAAGCCCTTCAGATCGTGACTGGCTGACTGGCAAATATTTTAAAATATTATACTTAATGATATTATGTAAAATTCAGACTTCCTAAAGTGACGTAAGTAAGCATGGTTTTTTTCCACCTTTTATACCTGCTAACTGTAAAACAGCCAGCCTTCAGCTTAGTGAGTATCCCATTCCTTTATGAGTATATGTTAGACTACCGACCCTAACACTTACTCCTCTCCTAAAATGACGTAATTCTGTGCTGACTGGGATCTTGGATTATGTTGACGTTTGAAACCTCTAAGTTGAATTTGATGATGATGAATTGAATACCATTTTGGAAGAAGACAGAAGAGTGATATCAATTACTATGTTTTGTATAAACTGCCTACAGCACTCAAAGGTTGAAATTTTGTAGTTTGTATGTCATATACAAAAAAAATATAAACTTTCTACAAATATACATTTAGTACACTATAATAAAATTGTATATAGTGTAAGAAGTATATTGTACAGGGTTTTATTTTATTCTTTTTAAATTTTCATTGTTGGCAATGTTTGTAAAACACTTAAATCAACCATGTGACATACTAACGATTCAAATATTTTTCGCTTAAATTAAGATATTGATGGCATTTTTAACCGACTACAAAAAAGGCAGTTTATTTAATTCGTATGACTGTATGTATATAATTTTCTATAAAATAATGGCCCTTTATTGAAATTTTTGTTCTGTATTCGTAATAGACTGTAGGCAAAAGCAACATTGATATTGAATGACAATATTTAACACCAAGAACCAACACTTATTATTTCCAATAGAAAAGAAAAGAATTACAAAAGACTTAGAAATCGTCTAAAACAACATAAAAATCAGTCAACACTATTTACAAATCACTTCAAGCACTGTTTAATATCGGTTTCACTTCATTTATATGTGACACTTCGTCATTGACAGACTCTACAACCGACACATTAGCATCATCCGTCTCTAAATTTACTTCTTTTTTGGTAGCTGCATGGTCTGAGAGATTACTGTCTCCGTTTTGAATAATCTTAGCCTCAGCTGGCGACTTTGGACTATTCAAATTCAAATTTGTTAAGGAGTTTTTTACTTCATTCAAAGCAACTTCTGGACTTATTTCAACGTTGAGAGTGACTTCTTCAACTTTAGAAGTTATTTCTTGAACTTTAGAAGTTATTTCTTCTACTTTAGGACTTATTACTTCAACTTTTGAACTTACTTCTTCATTAAGATTAACTTTGTCAACTTTAGAATCTACTACTTCATTTAGAATAACTGTGTCATCTTTAGAATTGTCTCCTTTATTTAGAACAAGTTCGTCAATTTTAGAACTTTCTTCTTTATTTAGAACTACATTCGGACTTGCTTCTTTAGTTTTTAGTTTAAGTTCTGCGATTTCTTCATCAGTAATTTCTTTGATTTCAACATTAGATTTTACGGTTTCGGCAATTTCATCACTAACAACTTCTAAGTCACAAAGATTAATATTGGCATTATTAATAGCTTGTATTAAGGTTTCTAGTGTTGTCTCATCAGTTTTATCCGTATTTTGAGACAAATTTTCACTAGCGCTGGTTTGATTTTCATCCGTTAAATCACTTTCTTCTTTAGGCGCAATAATTTCTGCCTTCTTTTCACCTTTGTTCTTCTTTGATTTTGATTTCTTCTTTTCCTGTTTTTCAGGTTTTGGTTCGGGTTTGGGTGTTTCTTCATTTTGTTTGTTGGTGAGTACATTTAGTTGTGTTTGTAGATGAGCAAGACTTTGGCGTAACTGAGCGCAGTTGGCAGCCATCGCGTCCACCTAAAACGTGATTGAAAATACTTAGATTATTAGTAAGCAAGAACTATAGTGATATAGATGGGGTTGCGAGCGGATAGATGCCGACAGGCTGGCGACAAAAGTAAATGTCACGTTAATCATAATGGTAAGAATGATTATTTTCATTCAGCCAAAAGACGTCCAATGCTGGTGATAGGCCTCCCCCAAGGTTTTCCACAGCCCATTTATCATATCACAACATTACGATACGTGGGAGAGCCACGCTTCGGCATGAATGGGCCGGCTCGATCAGAGTGACGAGACAGAGAGACTCATTTTCTTAAACCATTTCTTCGTCACTTTTTTATTAATAGATGCACATTGTTCAATTTCCATATTTTAAACGCTTATTTATTTTATAAATATATTAAACATACAAAACGGATTTATTATTATCTTATTTACGTCATCTCTAAGAAACAATGTTTTTAACGAAAGAGACGGCCTTCCTGACTCGTCGTCAAGGCGTCCTACGCCGCCGTATTCGTGCAAGCTCCTGACGCGTCAGATTTCTGGATGCGAGATTAACCCATCCCATTATATTTTTGAAAAGTGCACAACGCCCCTAAAGAAGATTTTACTTCAAAATAAGAATGCAGTAGTAAAATAACAATACTAGTTGACAGACCTTGGCGTTGGAGGCGGGCGCGTGGGCGGGCGCGGGGGCGGGAGCGGGCGCGGGCAGCGGGGCGGGCGGCGGCAGCGGCGGCCGCTCGATGTTGTGCTCCTTCAGCGTGGCCAGCAGCGCGCTCCGCTCCGCCTGTAACGTGCACCGCACACTCACTACACTACACTACACACGCCTACGCCTACAATGTACTTCACCGTTTAATATGTTTATACCTTATTCAACAAAATGAAAAGAAATATCGAGGTATTAGTATCACCGCAGTTTAATATACCTATGGTCTAACGTAATCAACTAAATAGAAAAAAAAAACAGTACCTATATTTAAATCTCATCAAAACGAATCAAAATAGATAGCGACTACTTTACCTACTGAGTACTTTTAAAACATACAATTGCAAATCTATTATAACATAATGCTTGTTTTAAAATAACCCATGTTTGTCATTTTATCAATTGCATATTCATTTATTAACAAAACAAGTAAACCAACTTCAAAGTTTGACTAGATTTCTCTTGGATGCCAGCATCAGATCTTAATGTCCTTATCATGGTACCAGCGTTGGGATATCTCCTTTCCATTAAAAAAAGAATCATCAAAATCGGTTCATAAACGACGAAGTCATCCGCAAACACATATAAAAATTTAAAAAAAAACGATCGAATTGAGAAACCTCCTCCTTTTTTTGAACTCGGTTAAAAAACAGTTTCAATAAAATTTTACAAATTTAAATAAAAACATGTACTGACTATATTCAGCAAATGCTCAAGACAAACAAATTAATCAAAAACCATAATTTACGCTTTTAAAACATCCTATAATAAAAATAAATGTATGTGAACTGGAGATCCATATCCTCCACGGGGAAGGTAGGTGCAATTGTCACAAGTTGATCTGCCAATGTTGTGATAGTGATGTACCCATAGGTAAGTACATCACTTATAACTAAACATTGGGTATTGAGCAGTACCATATGTTTACCACAGACATGAAATATCGCTTTATATCTTAATCTCTTAATCAGAGGCCCGTTCCTATTAGGAATACCCATTTCGGGACTTTAATACCTGGTTGTACTATTTTTACCAATTTTTTTACCCTTATTTAATCTAATTCATCGCAAGGCTCGCATTTATGAACAGCAGTTCTGTACTGTGAGCAATTTTTTTTTCACCGCCATACTGTTTTTTGTGAATATTTTCTAAATTTCCAAAAAAAATTGTTTTGGTATTTATACGCGCCTCAGTTTCCCATTGGCGGACTTCAAAAATATAAAACTGACAGTTTTCTTTTAATTTTTCTCCATACAAACCTTGAACTGACAGTGACATTTAAAAGAAAGAATTATCTAATTTGGTGTAGCCGATCGGAAGTTATGCGAGTACATACATTTCGGTGATTTATTTTTATTTATAAATTTTAAATAAAAATTTTCTAACCCTAAATTTTAAAAACAATTAATAACATATTGTTAAAGTATCTACTGCTTTAAGAGTGACTGTGAGTTTGTTTTATTTATTCTCACAAAGCTTACCATCTTGGACACTATATTGCATACATTTATATTGATATTTATACACAGCTATCATATCATATTTATCTATACTAATATATAAAGCTGATGAGTTTGTTTGTTTGAATACGCTAATCTCAGGAACCGCTGGTCCGATTTGAAAGCCCAATTATCGAGGAAGGCTATAGGCTATATATCATCACGCTAAGACCAATAGGAACGGAGCCCCAATGAAAAATGTTTCAAAAACGGGGGAAAATTATCACGCTACGGGCAATAAGAGACGTAAACGAAGTTGCGTGGGTCAGCTAGTTTTGATATATTACTTGAAGAAATTTGGATATATCTGTAAACAATGTAATGAGTGACCTGCAAGGTTCGGCACAAGCTCTGCATGTGTTGCAGCTGGCGGCTGGAGGCTGCGGCCCTCTCCTCGCTGGCCTGTCTCTCCCCGCACATGTCCAGGAGGGCGGCCTGGGACGTCTCCCACCTGGTCTTGTATGAGAGAGATTCCTTTTCCAACTTCTTGATCTTCTTTGACATCTGTTGTCAATAGAAATAACGTTGTTAAGTTAAAATTGAGACTACCATAGAAAATCCAATGAACCGTCTGTATTTTGAGGATTACTTTTTAATGCGAAAAAGGTTGGTAAGGGGTGTATAGGGGAGAATGAAAGGGTGTATATAATACTGTTACGTGTTAGGATTTGATAGATTTGAGAAATAAAGCTTCTGACGTGTAAAAGAGGCTTTGAGAAATCAATCGATATTCGACGCAATGTATATCGCCGTAAGGTTCATTATTCCGTGCCTCAGGAGATCAACGAAAACTTTCTGTTTGTATCTCGAGCATTGTTCGCGAATTATCTTTCTTCGTAACAATACATATATATACACTTATTGTAAATGCGTGCTTATTGTAAATAGAAAACACACACCTACACAATACTAGCATATGTTACCACTGCGCCACAATGAAAAAATTACTATAGCTTAACACTGATACTTCAATTTTGACTTCTTTTTTCCAGTTGCTTATATGAATATTATATTTTAATATTAGCCAATAGGTCTTTAACTAATAAAAACATAAATTTTACAAAACGTGGGTAGTGGATTTTACACAATTTTTTTTTTTTTAGTATATGTACATTTTTAAAGCTTAGAATAAGCTTTTAAAGGGTATACATTCCTTCCTAGGTTATTCCTCACCTTGTCCATCTGCTCCTGAAATCCTCCAAACATCTGGTTGCTTTTGACTAAGGCATTCTGAAATTCTTCATATTTGTCAGTGTATACTTCCAACTGACTGCGAAGACCTGGAGATGATAGAGATAAATAATATTTAATATAGTAACATAAATGTATTCTTGGCATTTATATTTTTTTTTATCTTGGTGTCTATTTATTTAATTATATATGGATGAATAAACATGACACAATGTCAGATAAGTCTGTAGCACAACTAAAATGCCAAATGCTAAGTGCCACAGTCTACGAATTGTGGCTACCAGTGATCATCTGCTAGGGTTTTCAAAACGATAGTTCAACTTTTCACTTTGAACATAAGGCAGATTTTATATTGTCTTTTTTATGGAACTTTATGGACACCCGCAACACCAGTGGCATCACAAGTGCCGCCTTTTGGACATGGGTGGAGCGGTGTAACAACGCAGGCACTGTTTCACACCTGGTTGGCTGGTTTTCTGTGAAGCCGTGGTATCACTCCGGTCGAGCCGGCCCATGCATGCCGAAGCGTGGCTCTCCCAGCTTTCCAGATAGACAAAGTTAGTAGTTCTAGAAACACAGTTTTTTTTTAATACAGAAGTTCCACAGGAGCCTAGATCCTCCTCTTTTACTTGTGTCTGTACTTGTACTTGCGACTCGTGAGTTGTAAGTGATCTTGGGTAGCGTTACTTCCTCACCATCTGGTAATCCATCTAATACCATATAAAAAGACACACATCTTTATATATATAATTCTTCTGTGAGTGTGTATGTCACTGAACTACTCTCAAACGACTGGACCGATTTTGATGAAATTTTTTGTGTGTGTTCAAGGGGATCTGGGAATGGTTTAGATTCACAATTTTGTCCGCTGGACAATGTTTTTTTAATTAATTTTTAATTTATTAGTAGTTATGGCAAAACGACGTTTGCCGGAACAGCTAGTATCATATAAAAATTAAACTAAAAAGTGTTTTGTCCTGTCAAATTATGTTGAAAATGTCGAAAATTTACTAAATTTATGTAGATTTGTCTAACTAAAATAGACTTTATCTGAATACATACATATCAAAATAGAATTTCGAAAAACATTTCATTAAAATAAGAGAAAAGGAAATATTTCAGAGAAAGTATAGTGAGTATTCTTTGAGTGACTAGGTAATAAGTTTTTAGTATTAATACATACTGGTTTCAACTCCTTTAAACTCTTTCATTTTGGCTCTATATGTCGCCACGGTGACCTTGAGCTGTTCTATTTCAGCCAAAAGACGCTCTTTATCCGCCTGGTGCTCGAGATTCTGCTTCTGCATCTTGGCTTCTGACAACTGGTTCTCTAAAGCCATTTGTTTCGACATTTTGTCCACCTAAAATAAAATAGGTGAAAGTACATATTAAAAAAGAAAAACTAGAAGATATAAGCTGACAGTCGAAAACTGGGATTTTTTTCGGAAAAACAATTAAATAAAAATATCTCAAAAAATTTAACAAAAATAAAACCGACTTCAAAGTTTGACTCGATTTCTCTTGGATGCCATCATCAGATGTAAGTGTCCTTATCATGGTACCACCTTTGGGATATCTCCTTTCCATTAAAAAAAGAATCATCAAAATCGGTTCATAAACGAAGAAGTTATCCGCGAACACACATAAAAAAAAAAGAAAAATATATATGGTCTAATTGAGAAACCTCCTTTTTTTGAAGTCGGTTAAAAGACGGTTACACCTTTTGGTTACCTTAACCGACAGGTGACTCCCCCTCCTGTCTATAATATCTATGTATTTACACAAAAGTTTACCGTAACTACTCTATCAGTCAATCCAACTGTCATTGTAGCTGTATTTTACCGTGGGAGAGCCACGCTTCGGCATGAATGGGCTCGACCGGAGTGATACCACGGCCTCACAGAAAACCGGTATGAAACAGCGCTTACGCTGTGTTTCACCGAGTGAGTGAGGATACCGGAGGCCCATACCCCAACCCCTTCCCAGATCCCTTTCCCCATCCCCCAAAGGTCGGCAAAGCACTTGTGACGCCTCTGGTGTTGCGGGCGTCCATGGGCGACGGTAACATCTTACCATCAGGTCAGGATACGTCTGCTCGTTTGCCCCACATACC
The DNA here is from genome assembly GCA_905220595.1 of Spilosoma lubricipeda. Taxonomy (NCBI): domain Eukaryota; kingdom Metazoa; phylum Arthropoda; class Insecta; order Lepidoptera; family Erebidae; genus Spilosoma; species Spilosoma lubricipeda. The sequence continues at coordinate 15,768,855 of HG992295.1, forward strand.
ATAAAAAAAACAAACTCGCTTAGATTGATGGCGTCTGAAAAGAAATTATATATTTCTCGAATCCGGGATCCGAGAAATCTACCTATGGGATAAAGATGAAAGCGTGTGTACTAGTAGTTCAGTTTTCTTACCTGCTGTTCCCTCAGCTGGTACTGAGTAACCACACTCTTGAACTTTTCGGTCATACTGATGTTATCATCCCTCAGTTTAGCATTCTTCTCGTTGTTCTGCTGCAGCATGGCTGTGATCTCAGACAGGGTGTTCTGGAACTTAGCTTGCGTCTCCTTACGACGTTCCTCCTCTTCTCGTATTTTTAGCAGTGACTCTTCCTGTAAAGTAATATAAAAAATGGTGATACATAAAAATTAACATCTATTTTCCTTAGTCACAATGTCAAACAAGACCTACTTGATAAATTATTCCAGAGTTGAATAGCCGATTTATCGAGGAAGATTATTCATAGTAATTTTATAAATTATTGCATGTGTCTGTTTGTTAAACTTTCATAACTTAACTACTGCACCGATTTTAATGAAATTGGGCATGGATATACTTTGCTTCTTTAGGAAGGCTAGTGCTTTTGCTCGAGGCTCCGCCCGCGTGTTTGTCAATTATCGCGGTAAAGAGTAGTCTATGATCTCCTTCGTCAAGAAGCAAAGTATCTCCATGCCAGATTTCATTAAATTGGTGCAGTGGTTGAGCTATGAAAGTTTAACAAACAGACACATGCAATAATCAGGATCAGATTAGGAAAGACAGATCCATAAGTGAAATTATGTGAGCACCAACCAACCTCCCCCTTCTCTTTAATACTAGGGGCTGGCAACACTTAAAGGTTGATGCACATTTGTGTTTCTTGAGCTGCAGATGTACACAGCAGTAGTTAGATAGCAGATAACCTGTTTCATGTCTGCACATTTGCATGCATTTGCTATTTTGTAGAAAACACACTTTCACTTTAATATGCAGCCAACATATTAGAAAATTAGATTTGTATTAAAAAAATTTGAATATTAAACAATGCAAATGTATTCTGTTTTATTATTTAATGTGATGTAATTTAATTGAAAGTGAAATGTTTTGTCTGTCCAAATTCTTTAGCGGTCCCCAGATTTTTTAAGTTTCATAAGACTTTGAAGCTGAGGATCGAACCAAGTGGTGTTAGATTGGAGAGGCCTATGTCCAACAGTGGATTGCAATAGGCTGATGACGATGATGAGATTTTTGCTCAATCAGATATTAAGCAGTACACCAGAGAATTATGATGCTTAAAAAAATGTTTTTTTTCTTACTAGTGTCAGTTATTTGAAACTAACTTTATTTGTTTTGTTTTATGTATGGACCTGCCAAATTTACTCTGACTGATGGAAAGCATAAGCAGAATCCAAGAGTGGTGATCACCATACTTATTGTGAATGCATACAATGCAGCATGCTGCATGGTGACCCAGTGGTGACCCAATGGCAGCCTAGTGATGCTTCTGCGTCATTGCTGTCTGTTTCACTATTGGCTAAGGAAGGACATAGGGTACTATTTACCACAATAATCGACCTGCCTGCCTGGAAGAGATTGCTTCTGGCAATAAGGCCGCCCTTTGTACACTACATTTCACATTTTATGTACTCATGTAACTATGTACTATAATGGTGTACAAATAAAGAGTTTTCTATTCTATTCTATTCTACATGCAGGCGGAACCCGGGTCTAAAGCTAGTTCAATATAATGATTACTACTTACCTTAATAGCTTTATTTTGTTTCTGCAGTTCTCTACAAAGATTCTCCAACTTAGATTTGACTAGAACAGTTTTATTAAACTCCAACTGCAACTGCTCCTTCTCTTTCACCACTAAAGCATGACGCTTATCTGACTGCTTAATATAGAATGACATCTTCTTAATTTCATCTGCAGCCTGCACATACTTCTTACAGACCAGGGCCAACTTCTCGTCAACTGTTGGTATAGGGTTAAGCGTTTTCATGAACTGTTCTAGATTTTTATCATCTCTTTTATTGCGGTCATCTTTTTTGGGCTTTTTTGGTTCAGCTGGAACTGGTATTGTGGCATTCTGAAACATGCATAATAAGGAGTTTTTTTTTGTTTATAAGAATGGCGTTTGTAGCTTCTGCTTGGGTAGCAGGAGCTGGATAGCATTTGAAAATGCCTATGTAGTAGTAGACCAGTAGTGATCCGTTAATAAACTTAAAGGAAATTTACTTTTTTTCACATAATTTTACCAGTTATCTTTACAAATAAATAAAATTGAAGTGTCTGTTTATATGCATATGTATGTGTTGTATACACGGTACATATGCCATTATAACAGTCTTTACAGTTTTTGTCTATCTGTCTCTTGTTCCGGCTAATCTCTAGAACGGCCTTTCACTGGCAGATAGCTAGTGACATAAGGTACTTCTTATGTCACTAGTCAAAGTAACTTAGGCTACATTTTAGGCTAACTACGCCTCGTGGCGTCACCCGCGGTAACAACAACAAACGCGAGTAACACCGCGGAGCTAGTTTGATATTTGTGAAGTTTATGTACCGCATTTCAACACCGAGGTTTGCACAGTATGTTATTTGAGTGATACCTGCCAGTAAATAATCAGCCAGTGGCAAATAATTATTAGCATGTAACGAAACTACAGACTGTGTGATTATAATCACACAGTTTAGTTAGCAATACAGATTCATGTACTTTCCAGATAAGAATACCTTCAAATTATAATTTAACAATATAATTTAGTTAATCCTTATTCACATTGTTTTGTCTGTAGAACAACACAGTAGGGAGTAGCCATGGGAGTAGCGGTCGTGTTGCACTCCAATCATTTACTATGCTATGCTATATAATATGCTATATACGGTGCTACGACGTACAGTGAGCGCAACAGGACAATTAATGTTACAATAAGTCTTATTATTTGTGCATGCAGCCATTTCATCAATTTATTAGACGTTGTCACATCAAAAAAGACCAGATACAAATATTATTTTCGGACATTTAACACTCAATGCCATCTAGTCCCAAGCTAAGCAGAGCTTGTGTTATGGGTACTAGAAAACTGATATAAATCACATCTACTTTTTTGTAATACATACATATTATACATAGCAAACACACACTGAGATAAGTTACCAAATTGGTAGTACATGGCATTCACCATTTAAATGTGTAATTTTAAAGGAATATTAGCCTACATATGCTCAAATTCAACCTCCACAGCCTTAAAATTTCATTACAATAGGTTTGCCCTGATACCTTAAAACACAGGTGACAATGCTGTTCTATTTATAACATTCCAAACTCAAACAAATATTTGACCTAAATAAACCCATTCCCTACAGATAGTGTAACAAAACCTTTGTTTATATTTAGAATTCTGTTATTACGAAATTTGATTCGTGAGTGGCAAAAGCTGCTGACTGTACATCTATGGTAAACACTAAACAGTCAATTCCTATGTTGCTATTGGAAACCAATAAGAATTTTAGAAGATTTCGCAAAAAAAATGTTAGATAACGAATTGCATTGTCGTCAACCATAAAAGCAGAAAGCATGTGAATCGTGCTTCTGAACGAAAATACCAAAAACATTACGGAAATTGGCTGGAGGCCAACTTACTTTTAGGTTAACAATATCACCTTTTTTTGATATTATTTAAACCTTTTACTATTTTAAATTAATCAGATAAAACTCTGCTACTTATTTTACATTTATAATAAAATTAACAATCGTAAATGCAGAGAATTTCAATATTTATAGAGGGTAAATTGTTTGCCGATATCCGATAGCATTCTATTTATAAACCGCATGTAAATTAAAACTATTTTTTATACTTACACTAGCCGTATTGCTTACATTTGCAGTATCTGCAACTTCTTTTTGAGTATCTTCTGATGCTGTTTCCATTTTAAAACAATTTATCTTTCATAAAATATTTCTAAACAAAACGTAACTAGACGTTTCTTTTAGGGTTGTCCACAAGAAGTTACAAATAATAATGCATACCTACGTTCTAGTGTAGGATCAGACGAGTATAGATTAAAAATCGATATGACAAGTTCACGTAAAACTTCCATCCAATATTTGATTGACAAATACTTTATTTAAAAATTAATTAAAGTTCTTAACATTCTTTATTATCTTTCATTCATCTCTAAATAATCAGTTTATGAGTAACTTAATTGTATAGTTCTAAAAAGGCCTTTGTAGTCTGTGGTTCTAAAGCTACAGAGCGGTATACATCACAGTGCTGTGAGCTACCTATTTACCAAAATCAAGGTTTAGCATTTCAATTTTTTTTTTTAACAATATCAACTTTAAAATGTCGTATAGTATATTAACTTGGATTTCTTATGGATCTAATCTTCAGTTTTAAAACAAAAAATAAATATAACGATAACAGGGAAAAAGGGAAGCGCAATATTGTTGCATGTTTTTAATGACATAAAAAATAAATATCATGAAACAATTTTCATAATTAAATATTTATTTCGAGCGTTCGTTGTGTTGTGTACAACATTTTTCAGTTGTTCGATCAATGACACCGATATGAAGCACACACAGTATTTTGCTTAGAGCTTATACACCTGAAGTGGCAGCCGAACGGACGGAAAGCCAAGAAAGAGAGAGAGAGAGAGACTGAGTTTGGGTAGGGTCTGTCTCTCTCACGCAAGCTTCTATGCACGTTATACCAATTCATATGACTGATTTGGAGTGAATATAGTACACCAACCAACCAGAAGCCCAATCAGAAGCTTGCTTGTGTGAGAGAGACAGACACTACGCGAACTCAGCCTCTCTCTCTCTCTACTCCGATCCCGCTTTCCGCCCGTTCGGCTGCCCTTCTACAAATAAATGCTATAAGGTAATTTGCTGGAGCAGTATTGTTTCTGTTTAGCTATAAATTTGGAAATAATTCTGTTTTTTTTCTAGTGTTAAATTTGTAATACAAAATTTACTGGATACACACAATACAACATACTGGATTGTTGTTGTTAATTATACTTACAGTTTTATCGTGGCAACAAATAGATTTAACTTTTGGACGAATAAACCAGAGTAATCCAGATTTTTGCGGAAAATCCATAAGATGTTGCCCGGTGATGTTTTTTATTTCTAATTAGAAATATTTGAAAACAATGATTAAGTAGTAATTGATCAATTCAAATCGTTCAAAGCCCATGCATCAAAGCTTTTAAACTACAAAATAATCAGGAAAAACTTTATCCTGGAGAATAAACTAAAGTATGTCTATATTATGAGAAAGGTTATTTTCTATTTCGAACTGTTTAGTTATACTGCCAACTGCCACTGTGATAATTTAAGATTTATTGGTTTTCAAAATCTCTGATCTCTGTATTGTTCTCAGTTCTCAGTATGTTAGAGATACCCTTTTTTATTTCTGTGTTATTAGAAGTAGGTCAGGATCTATTATTGAGTACTATAAAATTTAAATAAAATAGTAATGAATAAAAAATCTTTCTATGTTGCAAATCGTTTGCAAAGCTTAGAAATATGTTCACCTATATTTATTAATCAGACTTAAGTTTATACTTCTCACATAAATAATAACGTAATCCAATAAATAATAAAATACTAATTTATTTAAGTTTTTGCATTCGTTTTACAAGCTTGAATTGTTTCAGATCGGTATTTTATAGTATGTTTTCATATTTTAAGCAAGCAATACCTTGTTTTTTTTTTTCGAATCCCATCTCTTTCGTGCATTGGGTTTCGGTTCCGTCAGAAAGAAGGGAAGCGACCAGTTGGTGAGTAATCGTTTTCTTCGATTAAAATAGTGTAAAGTAACCATAGTAAACTTTTAAATTCAATTGAAAACCGGTTAGTGCATCAATAGAAGTATTAATGTCGGGTGAGTGAGATTATTTTATTCATTTGTATGACACCGGCCGCGGTCTAGTCTGACGCGAGCCGTTATTTTTTAAGATTTTTGTAAAGGTCAATGCGCCTTAATGCCGCAGGACGAGGTATCCAGCTTGCTGGGCATAGGCATGTGGTTTTCACCACATATTTGCATATTGAAGGCGTATAAATTCGCGTATCTCCGGATTATAATCACATAACTGCGAAGTAGCAGAACAAAAGAATTGAAGGAACCGTTATATTTTGTTTGCCGCATGAATGGAGTGCCCGCTACTTCATGTACGTTAGATTCATTATTTTTACAGTTAGAATGTCTAAAATAAGAAATAATTGCCGGTGTTCATGTCTATTTTTTTTTTCTCTCGCAACTTGCACGGCACGTTTTGCGCCGTTATGGATTCAATGTTCCACAATTTTGTGTTTAAATTTCCATGTCGGGAATGTCACTAGAAGTTTCTATAAATAAAATATTTAGCAGGATCGACAAAAGTTCTTTGTTTTTTGCATTAACTTTATCGCTTTTTCATGATAAGCGAATACAACGTTTGTATTATCAACATGATTATTCCATCTGACTCATTAGTTCAATTCAACCGGTTTTTAGGCATATTTACTGGATTATCGATAGGTAAATTTGATTTTGCTGTTTTGATTTATGTATTTTATCATATTGTATAACAGTTTCGATCAGCTAACATTGAACATGAAATGATAATTCTGATATCCATTCATTTTATTGTCACATGTGGAAGTAAGATTAGATTGAAAGATCTGCTAAACCTGTGTTGTCTCAGTCCTCATTGGTCCAGATGTTTTAAGCTAAATACTCTTAACTATAGTCTTATATCTGCAGTTATATTATTTATGAACTATGTACATTCAAATTTTAGATCATTACTTATTCTGAAATCAGCAGCAATTTTCTTATAGGAAACAAAATGAACATTAGTTCTCTGCACATGAATAATTAAAATTGCTTTATTAAGTATTAAATTCAAGCAAATTGACTGAAACATTTTTTTTTCTCTTAAAAAAAAAACTTCTGCATTAGGAAATTATCCTGTCTCATGGGGAACTTTTCAAATTTATGTGAAATGGACACTGAACATTCAGACTAAAGAAAAGACATTCAGACAGAGAAAAAACTGTAAATCACAGTGATTCCCATGATAAGTGATGAGCGAGTGTTTGAACCCAACCAAAATTACAAATCAATATCCTGGTCGATAAATCAATCAACAATACATTGACAATTTCTAATACTTTGGCAAAAAGAATATACAGATATAATATTTACTAAAAGCCAAAAAATATTCAAATGAACAATATAAGTAACTTGCTTTGGATCTAATTCAAAATGGTTTAATATTTAATGTTGAGGGCCAACATTCATTGCTTAACCACTGAACTGGTCTATTGGTATCTTACATAAAGTTATCCTGAACGAGTTTAGGACAAAACTACACATTTCCCAACAGCACTTATCCTAATATATTAATGATAACCATACTGCTGATAAACACAATTAATTATTAATGCATATATACATATTTATTTATTGATATATTACATCCAGACACAGAACAACAATATAATCATTTTACAATTATTTGTAATGCGAAGGAATTGTACCTGCAACCTTTGGAAGTAGGGTCCACAACCTACCAAACAAAAAGGGCCATTATGATTATTCATGAATACTAACACAAACTTAATACAATGCCTTGCATCTGAAGGAACATGAGAATCACATTTTCATATTCATTTTCTGCTATCTACCTGTTTTACAATATACCACTTAGTTTATATAAAGCAGAACTATGATGAATTCAGGAACATTTTTATTATACACACTTTTTGTGTGTGTGTAAGTTTAAACATAATTAACATTTAAAAAATCGGTCCAAAATTGACAGAGTAACAAGTGTACATACATTAAAAAAAATACCAATCTAATTAGAACCTCCTCCTTTTGGAAGTTGGCCTAAAAATTTACACAAACTTAAATGCACCTATATCATATTAGAATCAAATTCACTTGTACTTCTTGCACTATTTAAATGTATGTTTACACCTGACTAGTTTCACCTTATGGCATTATCGATGGTTAATTTTGATTCTAGAATGTATTGCTACAAGTTCCATCAAATGCTGACAAGCTAGGGTATAAATTACACCTATATGATGTTAATTTAGTATGTATTCTTAATTTTCTGCACAAATACTTAAAGGTTAGTGATTTTCGTCTAATAAGAATAGGAACAAATGAGATCTATACCCTCTCAAATAAAAAAAGCTTCCAAATAATTAAGTAACCTATTAGGTAACATTAATATACCTAAAACTTACAATTGAGAACTTCCACCTGACCTCCTGATCTTACTTTCTATTCACCATTATGATGAATATCGGTTCAGTCTTATTGCCTTCATACCCTTAAACAGCGGTAAGAATCACATTTGACAATCTGATTCCAAAGAGAGCTTGTGCCATGTCAACTAGACTGTTGATAAATTACATACATAAATATTTCTAAATACATGCATATTTTCATCATCATCATCATCATCAGCCTATTGCAGTCCACTACTGGACATAGGCCTCTCCAATTAGGTTCGATCCTCGGCTTCTCGCATCCAGGTCCTGTCAGCCGTCTTGCGCAGATCACCACTCCACATGGCCTGTGGACGTTCTACACTATGTTTGCCGAGACGTGGTCTCCACTTAAGAACTCGTTTACCCCAATGGTAATCAGTTCTGCTATAATATATAAGGCTATGACCAGCCGACTGTCACTTCAGCTTGCTAATCCTTTGGGCTATGTCGATGACTTTGTTTCTCTGCCGGATCATCTCATTCCTGATAGCATTCCTCATGCATATCTTAACATAGTATAAAATGAAGTTGCTACCACTGTCTGTACAGTATATTATATACTACTCAATGGATTTAAGTTATTTTGAGCAACAGATAGTGATTCGAGAGTAAGGTTTATGTGTAATACATGCACATTGTAGTAAAGAAAATCTGAGAATTACAAAGACTGTTCAAAGCCAGGTTGGGTTGCTACTTACATATAAACATATATAGACATACCCATCAGGCTGTCACACATTTATTTGTCCTGTGTGGAAATTATACTATGTACCTGTACAGTTATAAATAAAATTTATTTGTTGTTTTCCCTATGAAATGTGGTCTCACAAATTAGTGTTTATTTAGTTATACATTTAATGATGACCTTTTTCCTTCAGAGGAACTTGTCTATATGATAGTAACAGATGTTGACAGTAATATAATAATGTTACTGATATGAGATCTAATTTCAACTAATTAATTGTAGTTGTCAGCTATTTACTGTTGATTATAAGGGGTTGTTTGATTTAATTAATCTGTAAATTTTCCATAAAACCTATCATCAGTGAATGTATGTGTCATAGTACAAGATCTTCAGTTCAGCTTCAGTTTGAAACTAAAATGGTGTTGCGTATCAGTTGTTCGAAAATATTCACCAGCCAATAAGTGTTGGTTTTTATAGTTAACTAGCTGAACCCAGCGGTGTTACCCGCGTTTATTGTTGTACCGCGGGTAACGCCGCGGGACAAAGTTAGTCTATAAAAAGTAGCCTAAGTTACTCCTTACATCATCAGCTACCTGCCAGTGAAAGTCCAGTCAAAATCGGTACAGCCTTTCAGACATTACCCAGAACAAACAGAGAGACAGACTAAAATTGTAAAAGAAATATTTTTATACATATGTGAGTATACATATGCATTTATTTAAAAGCGGTTATTTTAATATTACAAACAGACATTCCAATTTTATTTACTTGTAGAGATTATATAGAGGACTAGCTGAACCCCGCGGTGTTACCCGCGGTTATTGTTGTACCGCGAATAACGCCGCGGGACAAAGTTAGTCTAAAAAAAAGTAGCCTAAGTTACTCCCTGGATCACCAGCTACCTGCCAGTGAAAGTCCCGTCAAAATCCGTCCAGCCGTTCCAGAGATTACCAGGAACAAACAGAGAGACAGGCTAAAATTGTAAAAAAAAATATTTTGTTACATGTACCGTGTATACATACATATGCATTTATTAAAAAGCGGTTATGTTAATATTACAAACAGACACTCCAACTTTATTTACTTGTATGGATTGTATAGAGGATTTTAAATGTTAAGCCTGAACTTGTGTGTTCGATTCCCAACCAGGGTAAGTCTTGTGTGTGATAATCACAATCATTCTGTGTTTTTAATACTGTTTCTCTAAAGGCCATTGGACCGAGGCCCATATTTTGACCAATTACCTACAATTCAGTTTTTCAGTTCACTTATGTTGTCTAGACAACAAGTATTTTTATTTCTGTACAATTATCCCATTAGGAAACTATTTTTTAACTTATCGCTTTTTAGTCACAGTTCTTTTAAGTGGTTTAACTTTGTGTCTGTATAGGGTTATAGATTTACTTACTAGACCAAATGGATACTAAGGTACCCTGTGGAAAATCTATACTAATATATAAAGCTGAAGAGTTTGTTTGTTTGTTAGAACACGCTAATCTCAGGAACTACTGGTTCGATTTGAAAAAATGTTTCAGTGTTAGATAGCCCATTTATCGAGGAAGGCTATAGGCTGTATATCATCACGCTAAGACCAATAGGAGAGGAGCACCAATGAAAAATGTCTCAAAAACGGCGGAAAATTATCACGCGACGGGCAATAGAAGACGCAAACGAGGTTGCGTGGGTCTGCTAGTATTTGATATAGACAAAGGCCTCTCCATAAAAAGAAGTGACTATGGGTCAGACGGGTATTTGTCATATTTTCCTTCTCTTTTCCTGCTCCCTGTTTGCTCTACATCACCACACGGAAATAAGTCATTCATAAAGTCTGAGCTATTGTAAACTAGATAATACACCAAGAGTAATAAGAAAATGATTAATAAGTACATTGATCCTAATTCTCAATAAAACTAAGGACGTTATCATTACTTATCTACAGAACAATACGTACCTTGTATTTAGGAATGTTAAGTTGCATGCATTAAACAAGGCGAACTCAATAACATGTACCTATCTACATGCAAATATGGTGCAATGACGCGCACTCGAGTATGTTCAGACAGGAACCGATAAAAATGGTCAGAACTTTGTTAAATATGGTCTGTTTTGGTTTTAATTACGTTTGTTATGTGGAAGGAGCTTTGTTTATTGTAGTAAGCATATTGTCCTGTCTATTATGTATCATGTTCTTAGTAACAGTAGCATTTTAGTGTTGTTATTCCGTATCTTGGTCACAGTCGCCAACATACTTACACATACCCAAAGATACTAAGAACTATTTCAAGAAGTATGCACTCTTCATCGTGGAACAAGTGTTTTCAAGTATAGGTAATAGAATAACTTTCTTTGTTAGGATTCAAGTGTTATGTTTCTTCTGGAATTAAATTCATTTGTACTTGATATCCACTATTTGAATTCGCTTCAATCCTAATGGGTTTCGCTCTATGATATTATCAAGGGTAGATTATATTAAATATTTTTTTGCTAGTTTTGTATTTTACTTGGCCATCTACTGAAATTCTGCGTCCCTGTTGTATAGTAAAAATATTAGAGACGTACAAAGCTTAAAATTTCGTAGTCAAATCATCGTTTTTAAACTAACTAAAAGTTAATATGTATTTTTTTATCCACTCAATTTCTTTGAGAAACAGGGAGTCCAAGTTTTACTAACTTTTAACCTTTAGCGTTCCATAATATGTAGTCATGTATACTTATGTATCCATATTCGGATAATTGGCCATCTCGTAGGTGTTGCGTACTCTTGAATGCCATAAACGCTTGCGTTCAGTGATATTTTTGACCTGCCCTTGTATAACTTAAGAAATTCGTAGTATTACAGTTACCAATGTTGTCATAGAAAGGTATTGTGAAGTTGAGATACTAATCGAAGAAGCCACATGGTCGCACTTAATCCTCAGATGCATAAGTTATCTGCCACGCGACCAAAAATAGACCTAGGTAGCGTAACGTCGTTAAAAAATATCTGTGGGTCGACGAACCCAGCATTGGCAGACCAACCGTGAATAGTGAATTATTTTTCCATATTTTGAGATGATGCTGAAATTTCTTGAAGCGAGGTAAACGGGCACTAAAAACTCCTTTTTTAAATGCTATAAACCAGAAGTCAGTTCAGATTCATATCCTCTCCTCAATGAAAATATATATACGACTAGCTGACCCACGCAACTTCGTTTACATCTCCTATTGCCCGTAGCGTAATAATTGCCCATTGGTGCTCCGCTCCTATTGGTCTAAGCGTGATGATATATAGCCTTTAGCCTTCCTCGATAAATGGGCTATCTAACACTGAAAGAATTTTTCAAATCGGACCAGTACTTCCTGAGATTAGGGCGTTCAAACAAAGAAACAAACACTCCTTAGCTATATATATTAGTATAGTTATGCGAACCCTGACGTCTTAAAGTTACTGCAATGTTTAGCTTCTTTACTATTCTTGCTCTACTTGCCTTAATTTACTTCCTTACATTTCTCTCGTTCAAAAACGGCAAGAATCTGACCAGTGGCCATGAAAGAAACAAGCGAAATCTTTTTTGATGATACTCATTGCACCAAATCAATTAAAAAACTGGTAAATTAAGTAAAATTATGAATACAGTAGGAGCAAGAGAATGTTGAGATAAGTGTCTCGGAATACAACAATATCTTTTATGTTATTTAGACAGCAGGATTAACTGGCATGGAATTGAACAAGTTTGTTGTCGTTGGGATCTGATCTTTATTGCTGTGAGCGATATTGTTGCTGATTAGTATCAGGCCCCCTAGCCAAGTTGCAAGCGTTCTTCTTTCTGCAATCGTTAACGCATACATTCTCGCGTGTCATTGGCTAATCTTAGACAAAGTATTAGCAAATGACACACGAGAATTTAGCTTGCAAGTTAGCTAGGGGGGCAGTAGCATCGATCTTTTAGGTCCAAAGACTGAGATTGCGCTATTGCTTATCCGCATTTGGCACCAGTTCAATGGAAGTAAAAGTTGATTACAAGTTAGCTTTTGGAGTAGCTCTAGTTTACAAATTGTAGGCAAAGCACAGTTTTTCAAAATGTTCTATAGAACGGCTTATGGGTCCTAACCCATAAGACGCTTCTTCATAGTTTATTTTTGTTAATATTTCTACAGTAGTGATTTAAAAATCGAATATTTTTATACTGACACTGAAAACTAACAAACTGATATTAAACATTTTATTAGTTTTCGGATCAAAGGTTTTGCATTATGTATTGTGTGTACCATAAATGTGGCCCCTTTTAACGCTTAAATACAAACGTTGATATCAGTTAGGAATAAAGCACTTTAAAACCTCTTTTTAACCGACTTTAAAAAAGGATGAGGTTATCAATACGTTATCAGTACGTATGTTTTTTGTGTTTGTTATATCATAAATAAAAATAAAATAAATAAATATTTCGGACATCTAACACACACCGCCATCTAGTCCCAAACTAAGCAGAGCTTGTATTATGGGTACTAGACAACTGATATTAAATACTTATATACTTTTTTTTTGTAAATACATACATATTATAGATAGAAAACACCCAAACTCCGAAACAAATATTTGCAGATCATACAAACATTTGATAACTTAATTTTTATTTGAAAGTTGGTGCTTCCCGTGTGGGCCCATTTCAATTTAATCCAGTTGTTAAAATCGGTTCTTTTTTTTGATAAATAATATTGAATTATTTACATCTACCTACGTTTAAAATTATAATTACTTCGGTCACGCAATCTTAAATCAGGTTAATTAGGATATGTACTTGTTTAATATTGTAATACAAAGAGCCATATATATCAGATGCTTCTAAATTAGAAACTGTTTATTTTCTCGCCTAGCTGTGATTTTTAAATACGCAATCATCGTTTTAGGTGTGTATTATATGTTTAAGTATTAAATATGGTTAAATCGAGACGTGATAGCTATCATATTTATCTTTTACCCTGAAAATAAGAGTTGGGATACGAAGTAGTACGAATTAAAAAACTATCGTAATCCGTCAAGGGGTTACGTTGACGATCGAACCTAAATGGTTTTCCCAAATAAGGTATATGGGAAATCCCAATACCAATGGAATATTCCCGGTGCTTATCGGCGGCAAGCGCCGGGCGGACGGCATGTTGTCGCGCCACTCGTCGCGTCCTGCCAACCCTGTTTTTCATGGAGCTGCGCCCTTGTAATTATACACTTAGAACGTATATCCTACCTATTTTGTAATTTAAGTAACTTAATTTTTTTAGCTTAGTTTATGTTTTAAAAGACTTTACCAAAAAGAAAAGATGACTGGATTAACTAACAGATAATACATTTTAGATTCTGATTTATTTTTGCTTTAATTCCGTCTTAGGACCTGTAATAGTACCTGATAAAGTTTTTCGATACTTATCTGCCATATAACACTACCGCGTATATGTCGGTTATCGCGGCAAATAGTAGCCGATGCGTTATTCTGATGTATAAGTATATTACTGTAAATTTTCATCCAAATCCGTTCAGTAGTTTTTGCGTGAAAGAGTAACAAACATCCATCCATACATACTTACAGACTTTCGCGTTTATAATATTAGTATAGATAATCTACCCATCTAATACTCGCTGTCTTTATTACAACTTCTTTGCTCCATCTGTTTTTCTTCCTCCAATTAATAGTCTTCCTCTGTACAGTCTGAAATTTATTTAATTCTCAAGATTGTCCTTAGGCGTCAGGCAGGCGGCTATAGATGATTAATCCTAAATGAATTGGGGAAAGGCCAGGCGTTACAAATAGTCATAAAACTACATAAGACCATCGGTTGCATTTGATTGCAGGAGACAACCACTCGTCATGATTACAGTACGTTTGGATAATAGTTGTATAAAACATAAATATTTCTAGTCTGGTGAAGCTTAGGATACAAATAACGAAGTGAATCTAAATTTTCAGTACAGTTAGTCACTGCCGGGTTGGGTGGGTTTTGGCATGATGTAAAATAGCCTGTAACTTACATAAATTAATACTCTATGTAAGTAAAAACGAATTGAAACCTCGCTGGTAGTTCCAAAGTCTGACGCATGTGAACTTACAAATATACTGAGGACTAGCTTTTGCCAGCAGTTCCACTCGAGTACATAATTTATAAATACAAACACTTTTGACCTGTTCCTTTAACCAGATATAACTTTTTCGTTTATCGATTTAGATAAAACAAACCCTAAATTTAAGTGAAGTTTCAACACAATGTGAAATGGCATCGGTATCTACGTCGGTGTAGCCACTTGCGAGATAAGCGCTCACTAACAAAAAAATCTAACAACTATTGTTTTAAATTTTGTTACTTTAATAAAGAACCCCTCCATTAGTTTTTCTTCAAAATCTTTAATGTAAAGACATCGGTTACAATTTTATTGAACATGCACTAAAATATGTCGATAGATACATATACATATATTGAATATTTTATTTTCTCTTGCTCATTTAACATTTTCGTAAGGTATATGTTTTATTAAAAACAGACCACGAAGTGAATAATCTCTAGGGAATTTCAGCGAAAGTTATTCCGTTGCAAATCCAGGTCATAGCACTGGGGAAAAGTAGCATATCCTTGGACGTTTTCCCTGAATATACGATAACGGTTTATAGCCTGTCTGTATATATTTTATAACATATACTCTCGTAAAAGAAAATAATGCTCTCGTAAAAGAAGGACGAAACTTATAGTAACTTTTAAGTTGATTAATCCTACTTAAGGTTAAATCTGCTTGTTATGTCAACATGACAATTTTTAAATTAAAATATTTAACTACATTACATTACTGACAAATACGAATTGACGCTGTTAATAAGTACTCATGTATTACATTAGGTAGTAGAGCCGCACTGATTTCAGCACGGTTCGGCCGGCTCGACTCGACTGGGGAGGTACTACCCTCGCACAGAAAGTCAACGTAAAATGACAGCGATCATGCTGTCGTGTTTCGTAGGTGAGTGCGAGACCGGAGGCCCAATGATGCAGAAGCATCACTAACCCGCCATGGTGTGGGCCACCATGCTGCTTTGTTGCATTGTCTGCATTCGCAGTATGGTGATCACTACTCTTGGATTCGGCTTATGCTTTCCATCAGGCAGGGTAGAGTCATTTTGGCAGGGCCAAACATAAAAAAAAGAAAAACATACCTTTTAATTTCCCTACTTTTCGACTGTTAAATAATAATTGTAAAACATGTAACGTGAAGGTTTAAAAATTAGTACTTATAAATCGAAGACCGAAAAACCCCCCCTGCCCGTTCCACTTCTGTTTCTGGGAGGTGACTCGAAGGGTGGCAACGCTCCAGTGATTGTTGTGTGCCTATTAGGTGACCATGACCTGACCATCATGTCTCTTGGCTCTCGCATACCATTACTGATTGTATCCTTGATTAGTATATTCTTAACGCATTAAAGTTGACATATCGAAATTAATGAGGGTTTATCAAACACGTAGTAGAAACATTTCACTTTGTCTGTCTGCCCCGCTTTCACAGCTAAACCAGTGCACCGATTTCATGGAGATATTTTGATTTCTGAGGAAAGACTACTTTTTATTGCGATAATCTATACATACGCGGGCGGAGTCGCGAACATAAGCTAGTACATATAGAAACATAGAGATGTTAAAAAAATATTAAAATAATCACCAGCCAGCCCTACATAGAGATGTTATTTCCAAAAGCGATAGTCGAAGGTCGTTGTAGTAGGCGATATACGTTGAATTCTAATACGGCACGAAACGAGATTATCGCCATTATCAACGGTTCGTCACAGAATACATAACTAAGAATATCATTCGAGAAAATCACATTCCTATGATATTATTGTATTTATTATATTTTCTTCATAGTTCCAGCTATAAATAAAATTGGAGTGTCGGTTTGTAATATTAAAATAGTCGCTTTTTACTAAATGCGTATGTATGTATACACGGTACATACCAAAATATATTTTTTTACAATTTTTGTCTGTCCGTCTGGTCTGTCTGTTTGTTCCGACTAATCTTTAGAACGGCTGGACCGATTTTAACGGGACTTTCACAGATAGGTAGCTGATGATATAAGGAGTGACTTAGGCTACTTTTTACACTAGCTTCACCCCTCGGCGTTACCCGCGGTATGACAATAATCGCGGGGTTCAGCTATAAGTATATAATTTTAGTAATCGAAAGTAACTACATAATTATGTCTGCCTGTTACGCTTTCACTGCTAAACCACTGCACCGAACTCAATGCCATTTTTTAGGCCAACATCCAGATGAAAAAAATTGTTAATAAAAGTTATTAAACACACATCAATGTGCTGTTATTAAAATATATAAAATAGGCTATATAAAGCTGTAGGGGATTGGAGACCAGTGTATATTTCGAGATCTCATGGTACAAAAGTCCATACCATGACATCTCAAGTTACGCTGGTTGGTGAAATAAAACAAGATCTACTTCGAAAAAGGATGAAAATCTAACTTAAAAACAAATCGATTACTACTTTCTAAAACTGTAAATGTACTTTCTTAATAACCACATAGTATACAACTTAAAACGTATTTATTCATAATTTAATAAATCGAAATGTTCAAAATCACCAACCAACAACTGACATCCATAATCCGTAAAAGTAATGGGACTTGTCTGTCTGTACATACGTAACCACTTAAGCTCAAACAAGTGAAGTGCAGGCGGAGATACACGACACAGATTGCATTAAACACGCCTTTGATGGTCGTACGACCAGATTGTATTTGAATAATCGCATTTTGACCTAATAGGGGGGAAGGTCAGCCGGTCCACCAAATCTGATTAGTGGATTAATCACCAATTGATTACTCAATTTAGTTAGAATTTAGACATGTAATTAATTGACTTATTCAATTAACTGAAATCAAGCTGATTAGACATAGTTAGTGGTAAAGATTTTTGATTTGGAAATCTAAGTAGTCTTGATCTTGTGAATTTATATTACTTTAAAAGGGAGACATCTCTACAAATGATTAAAATTGGAGTGTTTGTATGTAATATTAAAATAACCATTTACTAAATGCATATGATACATGTACCAAAATAACATTAAATTTTTTTGTGTCTGTCTATCTGTTTGTTCCGAGTTATCTCTGGAACGGCTGGGCCGATTTCGACGGGACTTTCACTGATAAGTGGCTGATGTTATAGGGAGTAGCCTAGGCTGTTTTTTTAGACAAGCTTCGACCGAGTGACACCGCAGTATT
This sequence comes from Spilosoma lubricipeda, assembly GCA_905220595.1. Lineage (NCBI taxonomy): Eukaryota > Metazoa > Arthropoda > Insecta > Lepidoptera > Erebidae > Spilosoma > Spilosoma lubricipeda. The sequence goes on from HG992295.1 coordinate 15,787,052, forward strand.
TAGTTAGTATGACATAAAATGGGAGAATTTTTCGCGATTTTCAACCTTCACTTACTACTCGATCAATCGCGACATCAACACCCGCATTTTGATAAGCAAGAGACGTATCCTACACACGGTAATCTGATCCCATACTAGACAGACTGCCGGTGAACACATTATATAAACTACTCTGAGACACAACAAACGATCCTGTTCATCACACCATATTTGTCCTCGGTAGGGTGGCCGATGTCTTAGGCTCAGCAATCCAGTGTCAAAACCAATATATATTGTATCTAACAAATAAATAAAATTGGAGTGTCTGTTTGTAATATTAAAATAACCGCTTTTTACTAAATGCATATATATTGCGGCAACCGTACTTTTGCAAGTACGACGCCTAGGGGTTTATGTAGTCAGGTCGAAGAGTGTACCTGAATTTTAGGAAATAACAAGACTAAACATATCTATACGCTTTTACTATGATATCAGAATTTTACAATATAATAATACAGATAATTATAATTCACTGCTAGGAGGTCTTGTCTCCGCGACTCCTGCAGCGAATCTCTTCTTCTTCCTTTCAAATTCCAGTTTTAGAATTATACAAATCAAATTTAAAAATAATTGTTTCAAACAGGAGATTTCACCTGCCAGTTATACATTTATAACAGGAGGTTGTATGCCTCCTCACCATGAAGGCCTCGGTCGCCACATTCCGCCCACCAAGTTGAAAGCTCCTGTTTGAGTTGACTCCTGCTTTGGACCTTCGGGGGAATAAATTGGATGCTCACTTTCAAGGTGATAGCAACGCGTCGGGCAAGACCTCTTCTGTGGGCTGCTTATGTACATTTAAATTCAACCATGCCCTTATCGCTGGTCACTTGCAGGACGGGTTGCTTCGGGCCGCAAAAACCCCTGCAAAACTCGGTCCGGCATCTCCAAACTGTGAGACTCCGAGTCTCTGACTTCTACATCATTGAGTTTCATTTTCTTATGTAGCCACATGAAAGTAAAGATACACAAATTAATCAGTTATTATCACAAACAATTATTAATTATACATCAACCTTTTTCAACGTTCTAAAAAGGTTATCCTTTATGAAGGCTGTCCACTTAACTTTGTAATAAAAGTAAACATTTTGACACTAATGTCAAACGTCAAGTTGTTGGAAAAATTGTTCAATTTCTTTTTAAGGATATAAATAAATTATGTACGGGATCACCCGTTAGACATCAGCCAAATCTTAGAGTCTAATGCCCTCTATATCCCTTCTAAGTAGATTTGGATGTGTCTTAAACATTTCTAGAGATATAAGTTTCCCATCTTTTCGCAAAAATCATTGTAAGTTTTTCAATACTTCTACGAATACGTTTATTTGATTAGAAAACAACCCTAGCAACGACTCGTTTATTTTATAAGCCTAGTTACGCGAATATGTCAAAGGTTTCATTAAATTTGTGTGTACAATGTCAACACACGTTCTATTATTTATTTTTGCGATTTGATAATTATTTTGTCCTATTCGTCTCATAACTATGAATGGACCTACGTAAGGTTTGTTTAATTTTCTAATTCGTCCTTTTATACGTCGCGGTTTATAAATTAATATTAATTGTCCCGGCGTATACGTAAAATATTTTTTTTTTTTATCAAATGTGCTTTTCTGTCTAAGCTTTGATTTGATAATATTTTCTTTAGCTTTAGCTATTAACGTGTTTGCTAAATTATTACGTGCTGAATACGAGTTTTGCGCGCTGTCTATCTCACGGTTTATTTTAAAATCTGATTTTAATCTCGGTTTTATCGCGTATTTTTCTATTTGTTTTTCAGCATCTGGAATAGAAAAATTATCACGAAACTTAGACAACGTCTGTGGTCTATCTACTCCTATACAATAAAACTGCGAATCATCTTGAACATGAACTGGATCTCGTTCAGACAACTCCTCGTTCAATGGCTTACGACTAAGAACATCTACCACTACGTTTTGTACAATATTAAAATCATCATTCTCCCTTGCTATATTATTGAAATAAAGATATTGAGTATTTGATAAGTTACAATAATCATTCTTAAAGTTAATGTTATCATCATTTCGGTATCTATCTAACGACAACGAACTAAACCGATGGGTCTTTTCCCCATTTACAAACTTTACAACAAACTTATTTTTCAATAACAATAAGTTGTCTGCAAAATTAATTGAACACGAATTATTATACATAAAATCAATTCCTAATACAAAGTTTACATTTATATCTTCAACCACAAATAATGATAACTTCACCATAATGTTCTCAATTAAAGCATTTACTTCGCAACGTCCGCAAATTTTAACCGATGAACCCGTTATGCTTCGGATTGTCGTTAAACTATCGCCCGATTTTATGGAAAGCTGTAGCTTGCGTGCTAGCGACTCGTCGATAACACTTACAGAAGCACCTGTGTCCACCATCACGACACACGTAGTATTATTTATTTCTACAGGAATAAATGGAACAAACTGACCCGATTCCTGTAATTTTGGTATTGCGTGGAGTTGGTTTTCATCTCTGGATTCGACATCAGTCTCCAGATTCTTCAATTCCTGTTGCCGAATCCCTTGTAAAAATTCTGCTGTGAGCTGCTTGGAGTTGCTGTGTCTCTAGAGTAAAAATTACTATTAACATTAACCTCATTCCTCGGTCTCAAATTATATCGCGGTGTGTGAAAGTCTCCATCATTTTCACTATGCGATTCTAGGGATTGTCTTTCGTAAGACCTTTTATTAATTTGGGTTGGTCTTTTGATGACCACATTGTTATCTTTTCTTAAATGTACCACCCGTTCTATTCCTTGCGGTGGATTGATAGGTAAATTTATGTTTTGACTGATTGGTTTAGGGCTTTCCGTAACATCTGCCAATTGCAAGATTGTGTCACGCAGCTCTTCTCTCGTTTTGTATAATTTAGAAGATAAAAGACTTTTCTGGAAATATCCCATTCCTTTTAAATATGTGATGATGAATTTTTGGTCGTCATTTATGTTTGCTTTATAGGCTAGCGAGGATAGCCTGTAAAAAAATTCGATGTTGCTTTCGTTTTGGATTTGCTTTGCTTTATAAAACTCTGCAACTTCATCAACCGATGATGGAAATTCTTTTTCTATTTTTAATACGATCTCTTCGAAACTTAAGTCGTCTCGGAAAATCATCTTATAAAAAATTAATGCCGCTCCTGACAAATATGCCCCAAATATCAACGGACGATCTTTTTCGTTCCACTTATTAATGGCATAGATGACTTTGAATTGGCTCAAAAAATCAGTGAATGATTCACCTCTCGCACCGGAAAATGACTTACAGTCTTCCATTCTCACATATAATGGGTTTTTTACTTGAATACAATTAAATTAATAAATAAATGAAATATGTTAGCTGTCATATATGGACGAATCGCTCCGATGTCCACTCTTCACAGTTGTCGCTCGCTGTTATATCACTATATTGAATTTCCTTCAGGTACACGGCGCCTCCACCAATGTGCGGCAACCGTACTTTTGCAAGTACGACGCCTAGGGGTTTATGTAGTCAGGTCGAAGAGTGTACCTGAATTTTAGGAAATAACAAGACTAAACATATCTATACGCTTTTACTATGATATCAGAATTTTACAATATAATAATACAGATAATTATAATTCACTGCTAGGAGGTCTTGTCTCCGCGACTCCTGCAGCGAATCTCTTCTTCTTCCTTTCAAATTCCAGTTTTAGAATTATACAAATCAAATTTAAAAATAATTGTTTCAAACAGGAGATTTCACCTGCCAGTTATACATTTATAACAGGAGGTTGTATGCCTCCTCACCATGAAGGCCTCGGTCGCCACAATATGTATACACGGTACATATACCGAAAGTGTAGTTGAAAAAAATTTTGTCTGTCTGTCTGTCTGTCGGTCTGTCTGTTTGTTCCGGGTAATCTCTGGAACGGCTGGACGGATTTTGACGGGACTTTCACTGGCAGATAGCTGATGATCCGGGGAGTAACTTAGGCTACTTTTTTTAGACTAACTTTGTCCCGCGGCGTTACTCGCGGTACAACAATAACCGCGGGTAAAACCGCGGGGTTCAGCTAGTTTAAAATATAAAGCAAATGTACACGGTTACTATTTTAGAAATCTGATATCCAAACTGACATACCTACCGAGAAACTACCCGCCAAAACTGAGACTAATTACATTAGGATGTGTTACATCCATAAATTTCACACGAAGAATGCTATTGTCATCATAACTTCTAATTAATCTGCATTAGCTTTGATGAAGTACTATAGTGTGCTGTCTAACGCATCTAAAGTTTTAATATGATTAAAAGTCCAGACATACAGGCACGCCTTCAATGAGTCGAGCATTATTGATTGAAATGGTAATACACCTTCCGTAGGCTTCCTAGATCAAATGACTGGTTGTACTTAGCTGGAATTGTATCTAGTTTAAGCTATATATTGTTTTATGCATAGTACGTGATTCATCGGTTAAACTTACCTGTAAGTGTAGGCTTTCGCTTACAAGATTACATTTGTTGTGTGAAGCCAAAAGGAAGGGTAATATTTTTGGCAGTCTGTGTATGTTCCATCGAACGTCTAAACTACTGAACCAATTTTAATGAATGAGGTGTCAATAAATAAATATTTCCGAAATTGAACACGACGCCATCTATTCCCAAGCTAAGCATAGGTTGTGGTATAGGTACTAGACAACTCATACAAATATATGTACATGTACTTTATCAATAGCTCCGTAATAATGTAAAGTATTTATGTAGTCGGCTTGTTTTTAAAACTTATCCTGTTGTTTTTATGGAGGGAGAGGCATGCTTTGGTTGGTATATGTATATAATAATTTTTCGAACATCGAATGTTGTTTTTCTTTCGAGTAAGGAAGTCAAAAAAAGTTCTGGGAAAATGGATCAAAAGACAGCAATGAGATAGTGCCTCTGCGAAATCTGAGATGCAGGTATTCCTGGGCAGTGATTTAAGATTGGTCGTATCCCATATACCAAAATGAATCGCTTCGCAAAATAAGCATGACCTGATTAAGGGCAATATTTTTCTCCCAGAATTACTTAACGAAAGTGAGCTCGAAACCCGTGGTATATTTGGCTAGAATTGGCGTCGTATTGCTTTTTGTGAATTTATTGCGACTGTAATTTAACTTGGAAGTTGTTGGAGGTTGTTAGCCTCTGTGTGGTTGCGCAGTCAACTTGCGGTTTTGGTGTTACAATTTCTAGACGTTCATTTTCTTGATTTTTTTGTCATTAGTCAGTTTATGGAATTGCAATAGACTGTAAACGTGTAGACATGTTTCTTTGTTCACTGTTTGGATACGGTTATTTAAGCTTTATAATTTGTTTGATGGCTAGATTCTTTGACGTTTTATGCGTACCCCATCATTATGGAACAAAAAACAAAGTACTGTTTAATAGATACTGAAATAGTGTTTTCATTGTATACTTACGTCATGTCAGCACAAAGTAAAACGGTTGTAGTAAGTTTTTATTAATGACTGGCCTTTATGGAATTGAGATCGTCACCAGCCATATTGATTTCGTCAATCTTGTTATCATTCATTGAATTTATATATCGTACAAGTTAGCATTTAACCATATGTAATCCATTTATGGTTCTTTGCGACTATTTTCTTTGCATGTCTGTGTGTGATCTATACATATTTCTTTCTCCTTACTACAGAATAATGAAAAATTTTTTTTACATCGGTATTGCTAGCAGTCAGTCAATTCATGCGTAGATCCGCAAAGATGACGCACAAAGCAGTGCAATTCTTTGTGTATCTTGACACTTTAAATGTCAAAATACGTTACTTTCTGTAAGAATTATAAGAACACTAATTTATTCTTATTAGTGGTTATTTAGAAATCAACGGATAAAAGCCGTTAATTCGTTTATATGTTAATGTTAATATTATAATATATAATAATGTAGTTGTCTACTATACTGATACGTAGTTAACATGAACAGTGAAATAAATTATGTCCCGTGGCACAAATAAAGTAATTGCATAGCAGTCTGATAGGGTTTGAAACAGGGGTCAGTGAACTAAATGTAGTGATATGAGTCTATATCGTGCCACTAGAGAATGGGTGATTGTCGCGCATCACGCTAAAATACTGTTTTCTAACTACCTACCTACTGGAATTTTGATTCCCATGTCACGCTATTTCATGATGTGATAATGCTATGATGAATCAGATTGTTTATTTTGTCTTTGTTACGAATGTTCTAGAAGGTTTGTAAAGTCTTTTTAACTAGATCAGTTTGATGAATATACGATGTAGACTAGTTGCTAGTAGACTAGTAAGCCTTGTTGCTTTGATTTTCAGACTAGTCTTTTTCTCTGCTACTTCAATTTTATGTAGAATTTTTTTGCCGTTCTGATGTGAATCACTAACGAACAGCTATAAAATAAGTTATATTGTTAGTAAGATAAGATTACGGGTTCACCTCTGACGCATCCTGCTCGACACTGATTCGTGTTATTAAAAGTTCAGGTAGACAAGAGATCTTAAACCATTATCTATGGCATGGCTATAGTGCTGGCTATTATTGCTTATAGATTTCTTAAATGTTTATTCCGTAACTGTCTTGAATGTCAAGTAGCTACCTACTTGATAAAGTCCAACTGTCTCTATAAATAGAACATGTATAAAAAATGGTAGCAGATGTTTTAACATCGGAACTCAAAGATCCTGTATAGCTGTCGAATGTCGAAGTAAAGCCACTATAAAAAGGATCGATCCTTACACAACTGCTATTCTGTATTCAAAACTTGCATCTTACCAGCTGCAAAAACATAATAGGTTCGAAATTTAAATTATTAGAGGGATTTTGCGTCGTTATTCGATGACAGCTGTATTTTTTTTTAAGATACGGCGATTTAAAATACAGAAACACGTTTTCTTTTTATGTAAACCTTCTTGGTATTTGTATTGTAGAAAACATGCGCCAATGTGGATAACAAAAATTCCACGGCTCAGGGAAATCGATATAACTAAGTGGGTAAGGTAACTCTATGTTTACGCAAATACTGACCGCATGACTGAAGATTGATATAAACGCGGCCTCTGACACAACACCGCCATATTGTATAGCCTTGTCTATTGACAGCTTCATTTTGCCCTTAAACTCTAGTTAAGTATCGTTAAAAACCTTTGCGTTTTAGTAATCAACAACGATTAATTTGCAATTTTATTCAATCTATTATTAACTATTTGCTCGCTGCTTTGCATGCATTGATGTCGACTTTGTCAATCTTTATGCAACATGTGCTCTGTATTCTGTGCTACATCTGCGCAAAATTTCCTCAAGATCTTGCCAACCATTAAAGTTTAATTGAGTGAATAATATCCATTCAAATTTTCACTTTTATAATAGTAGTGTGTGATCAAGAATTAATGAACTGCTAAAGTATTTCATGGGAATCAGTAACGTCATACTATTATTGTCTAACCCAATGTTTATGATTAATGTTCCCTCTGAAAGATAACAATCAATCCAGTCACATACTTTTATAACAATACCGGGAACAGATAGTTACTCACAAAATTGAGAGATTATTCACAAGACGTGATTCAGAGGCGAGTTACAGTAATCAGTGACACATATATTGAAAAAGGAATAGGTACGTCTATTACATAACTTATCAGTACCTGTTATCGATATTATGATTATACTGTTTACGTTATTTGAACAACAAATAATACCAGGTATTGTGAATATATTATTTACTGTGATTGTTAAGTTTGTTATTCCGCGTAGAAAGCGTCATTGCATTTTAGATGATGAAGGAAATTCTTATCAATGAATATTGCTCACTACTAAGGCGTGATAATAAAAATTATAAAATAATGATGCTATTGTCAGGTCCAACGAAGTGTTAGGGTTGCGTAGTCGAATTAGGTATTCATTTAAATAAATAATAACAAAATTCAATCAATAACTTTTTCATAAGATTTTTATTTCATTGTGTTTCTTGCCGAATCTTTTTCATAAGAATGACATTTTGGAACCGAGTAACTAGAGTTAATAATGTCAGGTTTTAGAAGTACCTAAAAAGGCCTACTTGAATTACACACTTATTGGTTTTCATTTTATATTGTAGAAAATCATGTTTTAAATAAACAGAGTTAACTTGCCAGGAGTCAATTTTTGGAAAACCAAAAAGAATATTTTGTGTTATATGAAAGGCTTGAAAGCCCTTATTACATTTCTTGCTAATGTACCTACGTACATACTATTATTTAAAATAAAATGCCCATTTTCGTAGACGTTAATACTATTTCATAGAACACAATGGCCTTCTAGAAAATTCCTAGATTTTTATGCTCTGATTAATAGTCGTTTGTTGTTTGATCGATTACCATTTGTCGCGCTATTACTTCGATTCTAATCACATCGCTTTGATCTCGAATTGACTAAAGGTCATGTTTAAAATTACATCATTCGATTTTATTGATCGGACAATATTTGATGCGTCTTTCTTAAATTTACATCGATAAATACATTGGATTTTATGGTTCGAACAATATCAAATGAAAGACGCGTTCAAGCGTCTTTCATTTGACAATCACTATTTAACGTGACGTGAACGTATTGTCTGGAACGTGTAGCGGTAAATTACAATTTGATGTTTTGTTTCATAGACCAATGTTATGAGTAGAGTTGTGCTACAAATATTGCTCATAAATGTTAGTGATAAATATATTTTTCAAACTTTTATAATCTCGGTAAAGTATGACGACATACTTTACCGAGATTATAAAAGTTTATACATACAAGTTTAGACATACGAATGTCACTTTTGATTTTGATGCTACAAAAATTAAAACGCTGCGTGAAAATTAATTCTTTGAATTCTTAATTGTTCTCTTGTCGAAGAGTCTTTTCTTCTCTGTCTCATCATGACCTCTCTGTGTAACTGTTGTAAATAGTATCTTTCTTTATAACTGAACTGTTTTGACCATGACATTTTTTTTTTCATTTTCTATATCTCTTTGTATTTTTTCATTTAATGTGTGTGTGTGTGTGTGTATTCTGGCAGCGACTAGCCATCCAGGTATTATGGTGTAGATGTATATAGAGATAGATAAGAACTGTTTATTTGTACACTGTATTACAATTTTTTAAGAGAGTACATAAATTGTCAGATATATGTACAAAGAGCGGGAGGCGTTATTGCCAAAAGCAATCTCTTCCATAATACATCTATACCATACAAGCCTATGTAGAAATATTCGATTCGGTTCGATATCTTTTCACCGTAAATGACAACTGTGTAATTTATTCCAGGATCAAGAATGACTTCCACATCCTTCAATGTTGGTCTAAATGACAACACTCGGTCGTCCAGCCGGGTACTCCGCCCTCCTGGTGGCGGTCACACTGATATCTTTGGAGGGGAACCTGAACCTCAGCCTCCTACTCCCAGACGCGGACCTCCACCCTCGTCCGGCATTGCTGCCGTTGTAGGTGAGTATTGAAAACTTTTCTAATTATCGAATAATATGAGAAGACTAGCTGAGTCCCGCGGTGCTACCCGCCGTTATTGACCTACCGCAAGTGATGTCGCGTGGCGAAGCTAGTCTAAAAAAGTAGCCTAAGTTACTCCCTATATCATTAGCTACCTATTAGTGAAAGTCCCTTCAAAATCGGTCCAGCCGTTCCAGAGATTACCCGGAACAAACAAACAGACAGACAAAAATTGCAAAAAAAAATACATTTTTGGTATATGTACCGTGCATACATACATAGCATTTGGTAAAAATCGGGTATTTTAATATTACAAAAAAAGCCACTCCAATTTTATTTATTTGTATAGATGTATCATTTTCAAACAGTACGAGACCCTAGGCATTCATCTTGCTCGATGTTGACTAGCAGGTCCCCTAAATAGAACCCTTTTCTCAGGATCACCTCTGACTAGAAAATTATTGTGAGATTCAACAGTTCTCTCAACTTTAGTAGTAAACTTTTTCTGTCCACTGAACATTTTTTAACCGACTTTACTTGTTAATTTGATTGTTTTTTTTTTATATTTGTTACCTCATAACTTTCGGCTGGGTGAACCGATTTTGATGTTTTTTTTATTTAAAAGCTAGTGCTTTCAGTACCGTTTCCGACCAAACAGAAATGGGACCACCAGTTCTTGAAGTCGGGTTTTTTTGTTAAAATTTATATTATGTTCATTTTTGTAGTAAAAAAACAAACGTAATACTTCACCGATGAATGGCAACGTTTATTAGTTTAATTCGGATAATATTTGAGGGATAAGCCAAACCTTCTTTGATTTTTAGTAGCCATACTGAGTCCGGCTGCGTGGACGCCATTGCAAGTTGAAACACCTTTACTATCACTTTTACAAATAAAAAGCGTGCGCTCTCGTTAATGACTAATTAGATAGAACTGAGGTGCGACGCGTTCGGTACGGAAGAGATGTCGAGGGGTGAAGGGGAATACAGGCGATTGTCTATACGAGTTTTACTTGCCCGTAAAGTGCGATGAAACTTTTGTCAAACCATTGTCTATGCTGTCCTTCAACCTTTTTGTTAAAACTTTGATAGCTGGCAGCGACCTGCAAATGTAAAAAAAAATAAGCATATAATCAAATGACAAAGTGCCGCGGGGATAATGCTAAACTCGAAAAATAAGGACCACCATAAGTTACATACATACGAGTATTTTTTTAATAAAATCTTTATCACAATTTCAGCTCAAGAGGTGCCAAAACCAACTAACGGACAGGCCACAGAGACGCCCAGCCAGAACGGTCAAAATGGTCAAAGCACTCCACAAGAGCCTGCTCCGGAACCCAAACAAGCTAGTCCAGTACAGCCTGAGCCAGCTGCCCTACCACCTAAGGTAGAGCCCCCCAAACGCGTACGTGTACCGCCTGGTGGTTTCTCCTCAGGGCTCTGGTAAGGTTGGACCAGATTCAGCTTTGTTTCGTCGCGTTGAAGATTCCCGGTGGGGCCAGTACGCTTGTTCATATTACGCATTTTTCTGCTTGCGGTGTATACGTTTCAGTTTAGCATTTTTTCTCCCATCTCCACCAACTACAGACAGTCCTTTGTCAGTTGAAATTTGTGTCGATGATAGAGCCTCTATCTCTAGTTGTATAGGAACTACACAGTAACGTGAGGGTAAACTTACGGAAGCACAACGCGGTAATGAATGAGCATAAATGTTTAAGGAAACATCCGCACAAGAAAAGATATCAATCTAATCGCATAATGTGGACAAGCCGTTAGGTTTATGAAGGGGTGATGCTGTGCCTTTGATTTCAAAAAAAATTGTTGGTTGTAGATATAGTTTTGTTTTAAAATACGATCGCTTCTGGTTCCCGGTCGGGCGTCTAAAGACTGCTTGATAAGTAAACGAATGGTTCTTTTATAATCCTCGCAGAAAGGAATTTTTTAATATTTACTGAACAGAATACATTTTTCAATGCTAGTATTATTTACGATTAGGAAATTATTTTCTTATTTTAATCTTGCATATCCAGCTTTAGTGTCAAGACGAAGCTAGCCAAACTCTCTATTAAACTAGAGGTATACAATATCAAATAGGATTTTTCTAAGGCCAAATTGAAAAAAATCTTGACTACTTTTATTGCAGTATCGGCCTGAAGTGTGACTTGAGATTACTATCTGTTTAAGGCTTAGAATTGTGAATGTATGATGGCGTTAAGGCGTAAGCAGACTGATACATGCCTCTCAATTTGGATGTACTTAAATGTCTCTATAGTAACATTACATGTTTTGCACTGATTGTTTTTATTGAAAGTAACTATTGTATGCCTTCTTTGGCAAATGCGATTATGTATATTAATAATGATAATTGTATTTTTATATGAATTACAAAATTATAAAAAGTATTCTGTTTTATTTTCTATTAGCAGTAAGAAAAACAATGATAGCAACTCTTGATGTCGACTAAGTACAATCTGCCAACTGATAATCCCACTGCATTTGGTAGATGTTTTACATCAGTTTGTATTTGAATTTATGATTCTTCGAATACAGACTTGTACCACAGAGGAAGGATTCATACAGTGGTTCAACTCAGCCCTCTAGACAGAGCAATCGTGCGGTAAGTGCGGGGTGAGGTCGGGTCCCCTGTTAGCCGCAGTTAGACGGGACCTGTAGGAAGGGACGTCGCGTGCGTCGCGCATAGAAGCCGGCGCATTGAATATTGTTAAGAATTACCAATAGCACACACAACTTGTGCTATTGGTAATTGTAATTATTCGAAAATAAATAAGCAGCTGAGATATCATAAGTTTCTACACGATGAAGAAAGTGATGTATTAACTTTCTTATTTAATCTATACTAATATATAAAGCTGAAGAGTTTGTTTGTTTGTTTGAACACGCTAATCTAAGGAACCGCTGGTCCGATTTGAAAAATTCTTTCGGTGTTGGATAGTCCATTTATCGAGGAAGGCTAAAGGGTATATATCATCACGCTACTACTAATAGGAGCGGAGCAACAATGGAGAATGTTTCGAAAACGGGGGAAATTTTCACGCTACGGGCAATATAAGGCGCAAACGACCTTGCGTGGGTCAGCTATAATACATATAGGGCCGTATTTTAAAAGGCGTCTCAGTCGTGAATCTAGACTTTAAGAAGAGATTTTATTATTGAACGTCTCTTCAGTCAAGATTCACTGATCGTTAATCAAGTGAGTAAAGATAAATGAACAGCTTTAGAACGATACTTTTTTTGTATAATAGGCGGGCAAACGAGCAGACGTATCGCCTGATGGTAAGCGCTCTGCTGTGCTCTCTACTGTGCTACTCTATAGTTACAGGGCTGGAGGTACTTTTAGTTTATAAAAAAAAATATGAGAGGAAGCCACAGCGAGCACAATTAGTGCTAAATTCTTATCATAAAATTACTGGATACTAATCTGTTACATTATAACGAAATCAACAGTATCTACTGTTATTGATAAGTATTAATGGTTTTGCTACTGGTTCACATATGTACTTCAAATACACAACTTGCGGCCAATCTTTTTTTCCTACCTACCTTCTCAGAATTGTAGAAAAGTATGTGCTAATGTCGTTGCTATTTCATCTCGGTGTTCTACCAAGATTACTTGGGGTCGGCTACTAGTTCAACTGGTTTTACCTGAACATCAATTTCCCTCAAAGGGGATGCTGGCAATGGAACTTCGCAACAATGAGGGCGAACTGAATTCGAAGGTTGAACTTTTTGTCAGTATATTTGAGAGAACTGACTTATATTTCCAATAACGATTACAGTAGATGTATTATTTTGTTCTTGCCGTAATGCCGTAGATGTTCATGACAACTGGGACCAACGGCTTTATGTGACCTCCGCGACATAAAACTCCGCCAAACTGCTATACTCCAGCCTGGTATTAAGGATTTCTTGAAAGAAAAACCATACACCACTTTTGGCGAAACCGAGAATTGAACCTCTTGATCGGCAGCCACATACCTAAGCCCTAGACTAGAACAACGAGGCGACATTGTACTGTGAAGGGACGCGTGTCATGTCCTTCCAACACTAAGGGAGAATCCTCCGACCAGGCGAGGTTTTCACGACTGGCGGGCCACGGCTCTATGGTTATAAAGTGCATATTATAAGAGGCACATTTCAGCGGTACTGAATAGAACATACCTGTGTGTAGAGTACCTTCGTACCTTTACATATTAACAGAAACTGTTTCCTAGGGAAAATTAATGAACCCCTTATAAAAAGCTAGTAAGGAAAGGTTAGATCATAGATAATACACTACGGTTAGATCAAAAAATATTACAACTAATTCTTGAAGTTGACACAACAGGGATAACAGTCTAGCATTAGTAGGGCAGTGTTACCTGGTCAATTCGTCAGGCATCTTTGAATTTCCTGATTGCTTAATTCCTAGATTACCTATACCTATATAATTTATATTTATAACGTAAGTTAAGTTTGTACTTAATTTCAAAAAAGTTATAAAATTTGTCAGTGAAAAGAAAAAAATAGGTTGTATAAACAAACGTGCAACCTTTTTTTCAAAAGTATCTCTGTAAAAAAAGAATCGGTCACAAATGTCCCCTTAAACGTCAAATTCCATGTGATATAAAAATAAACTACATTTTCTATATAACTTTATAAAAATGTTAAAACGCTTAAAATGAAAAGATAATGCAAAACATGGCTAATACTGGAACTGATGCTATACGAAGAGAAAAACGCTTTTTCAATGGGCGTTGCTAAAATGTAAGTAGACGTAGAAGCTTTTGCCCGCGGCTTCGATAGAATTTAATTAAAAATACCTATCCTATGTATGTTACTTTTAATACCTTCGAGAATATGTGTTCAAAGTTTCATTAAGATCAGATAAGGATTGACTGCCTCGTTGGTCTCGGGTTCGATTCCCAGGTCGGACCAAGTGTTTGTGTGATCTACAAATATTTGTTACGTAGTTTGTATGTTTTCTATGTATAATATGTATGTATTTACAAAAAAAGTATATTTATGTATTTGTATCAGTTGTCTTAGTACCTATAACACAAGCTCTGCTTAGCTTGGGACTAGATGGCGTTGTGTGTTAGATGTTCAAAATATTTATTATTTTATTAAAAGTAGTTTTCGCGTAAAAGCTTACATTCACATTTTTAGTAATAGATAGATATGTGAAATGTGTTACCTCGAAACATGAATAGATTTCTCAGTAGTAACCTATTCAGGTAACATTGTCTTTCTTGGGAGTCTACTCCTCAGAAAGACAGCGTTAGTCTATCATATAAACATTTTAATGCATTTAATCTAAAAATTATTCCGATTATTCGGTTCTTTCGATTTTGATTTCATGGGACGGAAGTGAGTTCTGTAACTCACTTCCGTCCCATGAAATCAAAACCATAGAAGTTCGCGCTGTTAAACTTTGCCATCATCATTCATTTCATACTCCACTGCTAAACCCCACCTAAGAAAGGAAATTAATTTAATCAATGAATGTTCAATATAATGTTCTAGGCTATATACCTAACTAAGAACCTAAGATAAAAAAACTAAGATAAAAAGTGTACCTCTTTCAGTGTTTCAAAATCAAGCCAAAATACAAAAAGTGGTCCAACCTTATCTCAATTGCCATCCATTTTCACTCTGTGACAGCTGCCAAAATACTCCAACTGCGCCGTAGAGAACTGGGAAACAGGGAGTGCTTACCACAGACAAAAGGTATCTCATTTAACCATGAATATGTATTACTGTGGTTGAGGTCTCGAGTTCGAATCCCAGGTCGGATCAAATGTTTGCATGACCTGTAAATATTTCATTAGGAGTTTAGGTTTATGTAAAATAATATGTATTTAACAAAAGACATATAGATAGTTGTCTTAGTACCCGTAGTACAAATTTTCCTTAGCCTGGGATTAGATGACATTGGTGGTAACTTTGTTGTTACAACTTAAATTTACTAAAATTTGTTGTTGCTCTAATCTCATCTGCTTACAGTCCATTTTTCGATATCTCACATCTCAGCTGTCACCGTGTAGTTCAGTACCAAATAATTACACATTTTAACAAAAAAAAGAAACCGACTTCAACAAGTGGACCAAATTGAAATGGCCCGACACGGGAAACACCAGCTTTCAAATAAAAATGAAATCCTCAAAATCGGTTCACCCAGTCGAAAGTTATGAGGTTACAAACAAAAAGAAAAGTAGGAAAAAATATTTAGTCGAATTAATAACCTCCTCTTTTTTTGAAGTCGGTTAATACACGTTAATCAGAGTCACACGCTTGTTTATTACATGAAAAAGTAAAATTTACTTTGGCATAATCAAAATTAGTTAAATTACTGAGAAAGAAAGTTCACTTCACTTTGACTGCCTCGGTGGCGCAGTGGTAGCCTACGCGACTGCTGTTCTTGAGGTCTTGGGTTCGATTCCCGGGTCGGAACAAATGTTTGTATGATCTGCAAATAGTTGTTTCGGAGTTTGGGTGTTTTCTATGTATAATATGTACGTATTAACAAAAAAAGTATATAAGTATTCATATCAGTTGTCTAGTACCCATAATACAAGCTCTGCTTAGTTTGGGACTAGATGGCGTTGTGTGTATAATAAATAAATATTTCAGACATCTAGTCTGAAATATTTATTTATTTACTTCACCAGCGGTAGCAACCAAACGGGGCAGCACTACAGCCGTCGCGGTATGGAGGGAGGGGGGCGGCAGTCGCGGCTACTTGGACGTCTGCTCGGCAAGCTTAGAGGTGATCACCACGGCAAACTCAACAACAGCCTGGATAACGGATATTCCTTCACTTATCCTTACACGTAATGTTCTACCTTTCTTTTCATAAGATAAGCCAAAGATACCATAAAAATCGTAGCTGTCAAAGACTGCCATAGTGTGGGTCATTATACTGCATTGGCTGCATTCCCAATGATAATGGTGACCACTACTCTTGGATTCTACTTATGGATTCCATCTGGCAGAGTAGAGTAAATTTTTTTTGTAAAGTTAAATATTACATATTTAGAAAAACCTATCAGTCTATTGAACATCGTACGCCAAAGTTATGTGGTGAAGTGTAACGTATCATTAATGACAATATCATCGCTTTGCAATCGGGCATTCTATCTATACAAATAAATAAAATTGGAGTGTCAGTTTGTAATATTAAAATAACAGCTTTTTAATCAATTCATATGTATGTATACACGATACACATACCAAAAATGTAGTTAAAAATTTTTTTGCCTGTCTGTCTGTTTGTTCCGGGTAATCTGTGGAACGGCTGGACGGATTTTGACGGGACTTTCATTGACAGGTAGCTGATGATCCGGGGAGTAACTTAGGCTACTTTTTTAGACTAACTTTGAAGAACACGTCTGATAACAGACAGTACCTAAAGTAGATTTAATTTTACAACACAGTTACTGATCATACAAATATTTAAGTTATGGTTTCCGTAATTCGAGAAACCTAATTATTTGTATTTGATATACTAACATTAGGTTTTCTTATATACTAATAATTAACCCTAGCAGTTAGTAACAAGTGACCCTACTTATAAGTAACCCTAATAAATAAACACTAACCCTAACTATGAGTTACCCTGATAATTAGGGGCCCTTATATTTAGTAGTAGTAGCACGGTAAGAACTAATTTCTTTGTGAAACTAAAACACTTTACCCTTGTGATGATGATGAACTCTAGCATGAGTGAAAGCACGGGTGCTGGCAGCGTAAATGGTGACGAGGACATGGAATCAGAGACAACGGTTGGTCAGAGCGTAGTGTCGTCCGAGACGTCCCGAATATTGTCGCCTGAATCCTCGCCAAAACCTTCGTGCCCGATCGATGATACTCAATTCGCTGCTAATATCGACTTGAGGTAACTGTACTTATAAGCTCTATGAACCTCTTCTGTATCTAGTCATCATTATGAGGTGTAACGAATTTTTATACCGTACTTTTCTCAAATTCAAGGATGAAGAGAGAGCGAGAGACAAGAATAGTCTATTAGGCAATTTGAAATTTTATATGACGAGGTCCGATGAAAATGTTAAAATAGTGTAGCATAGTAGAAGTAGGCTTGAAGTGGGGCAATTGCTCCTTATCTGGAAAGATGAAGGTCTCTACACTCTGCGATGTGTACCCTGTTTATCAGGTCTACAGAACTTCGCGATGGCTGATTAGATATTAATAAACTTAGAGGTTTAAATACAATTTTACTGATATACCAATGGGCAGCAGCCATATTGCAAAATAAATGTGCGTACTTGGTTTGTCTTTTAGTTCAAACTATTAAATTCATCCATCCATCCATGAGAATATGTTTATTATCCTTTCTCATGCAAGTTCGAACGCCTACCTAATTTTGAATAGCAATGTCTGATGAAACGCGCTTTGATAGCTCCAATCCTAAATCTTTAATACCTAAAGTTGTTGTGGTAATCAAGAGCTTTCAAAACTCTTTGATCAGCCATTGTTGATAACTAGTTAAACGGTCGGACTTGCATGCAAGACGAATATAAAATATCTGAATCTATGTGTCGTTCCTACCAGTTTTGTAAATACTTACCTGATGTAAAATAGTTATCTATTTACAACACACACATATTGATAACTTATACAAGACCGTTTGAGTAACCCTTCGTCACAAATAGGCCGGTTCGACCGGAGCCTCACAGAAAACTGGTGTCGAGCAGTTCTTTGGGAGGAGGGAATACACTCAAAGGTACTCTTGATAACTTGACATTAGGTGATCCGTATATTCGTTTACCTCTCATATTCCCATTCCATAAAAAAGAAGATAATGTTAAACTGTTTTTTAGATACGGTGGCCAATACTTAACTCCTGAGCAGCTACCTGAGTTCTGTGATCAACTTCATCACTTGGTGGAAGTGATTCGTAACATACAGTCGTACGCTAAAGTTACTGGAGAATATCCGAGGTACTTAAAGATTCGTTTATTAATAAACTAACTTACCCACTCAACCTTGTTACGTGATTTCCGTTTAAACAGCTCACGCTGAAGCTCTCAAAAGAAATATTTTTCTTCCATTTTTATTGATGCTCCGTTCCTGTGGTTGTTGTGATGATGTCCAGCCTTCTTCGATAATTGAGCTATCTGATGCTAAAAAAATTTTTAAATCGGACCAATCCTTTCTGAGATTAGTGCGTTTCAACCAAACGATCAAACAAACTCTTCAGCTTTATAATAAAAAAATGAAATGGTAGAGTGGAATCCAAAATTCAGGTGGTGAGGGAACGGAGGTGTCTCTAAAAATGGACTATGTGGCAAGCCGCATTTTGAGGTCAAGCGAATTTGCAAGCTTGTAGAAATAATCTGAGGTCTTTTAAAGAGATTAATAGAATTAATGGTTTCTGGTTTTTTCAAGTTGTTTTCTTCTGGTATTATTTTTACTAAAAATATTTTAGTGGAGAGAATGATTGCTAGGTAATAGTTTTATGGAGATAAGAGAGAGTTAGCTTATGATTCCGTATCAGCTCGCTGGAACGGCGGCTGGAGGCTGAAGCTCGCGAAGTGGCCGCGCTGGCGGCAGAAGCTCGCAACGCGCGTGACGTGGTGGCTCGGACTCGCGCGCAGCGACGTGCACTGCGCGTGCACAAGAAGCAGATCGTCAGTACGCTCGCTACGCTCAGGGACTCCGGTCAGTTATTTTTATGTTTGAAGTAAAAATGAAAAGAACATCTCATCATCCTTCTCTTTTCCCAAATTTATTTGGGGTCGGTGAGTTTTCCTCCTGCATTCTCCTCTATCACTCGTTAGTTCACTGCTTACTGGCTTTCTGACCATATCCTTTTTTATGCAGTCCATCCATTTTTTCTTTGGTCGTCCTCTACTGTTATATCCGTCGACTTCCATACTTAACACTGTCTTAACTACATTTTGCTCATCTCTACGCATCACATGGCTTCTGAACGTTTCATTCACTGGTGCTACTTTTAGGCTCCCTCTAATGTAGTCATTCTTCACCTTATTCATTCTAGTCACACCACACATGCATCTCAACATTCGCATTTCAGCGACATGCAGGCGTCTATCATCCGTTTTCTTTATTGGCCAACACTCAGATCCATGCAGGACGACAGGTCTGATGATCGTTTTATATACCTATTTGTCCATTTAAAGTTAAAGGGAACTTGGGATTGCAAATAGTTACTGTTACCTGCCGCCACTTCATCCATCTTCATCATTTGTTGACTAATTATAGATAATAATTACACATTTTTCACAGGCATACTGTAAAATCTATGTTTGAAAGTGCTACAGTAGTGAATTTTATACTTTTTTACTTCTTTGTAGAAATATTCTTTGCAGTAGGCGTATGTGATGTATATTTATCATCGGACATCTCACTTACCTTCTAGGCGATTCTATTAACAGGCGCGCTTATTGATCGAATAAATAGTTCACGCTTCCTGTTACACATTACTGTCCCCTGTTACAAGAAAAAACAACTGGTTTGGTTACCGCCACTGTACTTCACATTTTGTTATTAGAGGTTCGAGAACTAGAGAACACGGTACGTCTGGCGGACAGAAAGTTGTTCAAGAACTGGGAGGTGCTCAAGGACGCCACCGATCCTGCTGCTTTTGACTCCTTAGTCGACGAGATTAAGGTAAACTACGGTTAAACAATAAATTAACCGTTTGCTGGGTGACCAAATCTGTGTGTTCGGCTGATCGGCTTCCCCGCACGTCTCTAACTGTTACATCTACCCCCCAATCCATTAGCTACCACCACTTTACCTTTTTGCCCGGTTTCCCCTTGTTATACTTCCCACGCATAGCTTGAGCCCAGTTACATACTAAACTACTACTACATAGTAAACTTTTATTCGGCAAAATATGAAAAGTAAAGTATGTTGTTTTCCATCGATTCGATCTTAGCTATTAACTAACTAACCGCTGAAAAAATATTTTGGGGTGTGTCACCTTTATCATTTAGGGTTATGAAAAATAGATGTTGGCCGATTCTCAGACCTATCCGATATGTACACAAGATTTCATAGAAATCGATCCAGCCGTTTCGGAGGAGTTTAGTAACAAACACCGCGACACAAGAATTTTATATATATTTGATTAATACGTGAAGCAAACACTTTGTACACTTTTTTACGAAAATTATGCAAACGGAGAATTATGAAATTTGGCACAGTTAAAATTTATTTGAAGAAAGGGTTAGAAACCTAAAAAATATTAATAATTATTATTATTATTGTGGAATTTTAGGACATATAGTTCCAGCCAAACAAGTGGCTTATTGTTTTCGAACGTATTTTCGTACGTATAGGATTATAGATTACTAGCTGACCCCTGCAACCTCGTTTGCGTCTCCTATTGCCCGTAGTGTGATAATTTCCCTATTTTTTTTTTTTTTTTTTTTTGTTGACCCTGCCGAAATGACTCTACTCTGCCTGATGGAAAGCATGAGTAGAATCCAAGAGTGGCGGTCACCATACTGCGAATGCAGACAATGCAACAATGCAGCATGGTGACCCACACCATGGCGGGCTAGTGATGCTACTGCACCATTGGGCCTCCGGTCTCGCACTCACCAACGAAACACGACACCATGATCGCTGTCATTTTACGTTGATTTTCTGTGTGAGGGTAGTACCGCCCCGGTCGAGCCGGCCCGTTCGTGCTGAAATCAGCGTGGCTCTACTACCTTGAGATTTCCCCCCGTTTTTGAAACATTCTTCATTGGTGATCCGCTTCTTTATGTCTTAGCTTGATGATATATAGCCTATAGCCTTCCTCGCTAAATGGGCTATCTAACTGAGAGAAACTGAACAAAAAAAATGAAAAGTTTTTTAAATCGGACTATTAGTTCCTGAGATAAGCCCGTTCAAGCAAATAAACAAACAACTTCTTCAGCTTTACATATTAGTATAGATATGTGTATCATATAAGCCATGGATTGTCACAAAGCTGACACAATGTTTTTTTTATAAATAACCTGCCAAAGTGACTCTGCTCAACCTGATGGTAAACCCAAGAAGAATCCAACAGTGGACAATGGACAACACCTATTATTTGACAACTATTACTTGAAAACATTAAGAACTTTGTGTAGGTACCCTTTTCCCGTTTCATTTGATGACAAGGTAGCCTGGAAAAAATTGCTCTTGGCAATAAGGCCGCCCTTAATACATTACATTATATATTGGTCATCTTATGTACTCTCTTATAAATAAGTAAAACGGTGTACAAATAAAGAGTTTTCTATCTATCTCATCATAATCGTTTAGCATTATTCCCGGTTGCTTCCATTCTGGACCCCGGGGTCCGCTTTCCTACTATTTCTTCTGGACTTTGCCCGAATGTTTTTGGAGTTTTCTATATATCTATACAAATAAATAAAATTGGAGTGTCTGTTTGTAATATTACAATAACCGCTTTTTACTAAATGCATATGTATGTATACACGGAACATGTACGAAAAATGTAGTTAAAAATTTTTTTGTCTGTCTGCCTGTCTGTTTGTTCCGGGTAATCTCTGGAACGGTTGGACGGATTTTGACGGGACTTTCACTGGCAGGTAGCTGATGATCCGGGGAGTAACTTAGGCTACTTTTTTAGACTAACTTTGTCGCGCGGTGTTACTCGCGGTACAACAATAACCGCGGGTAACACCGTGGGGTTCAGCTAGTCTATCTATAAATTTGTAAACGGAAAGTGAAAGTGAAATTATCAAGTGACGTTCCAGAACAAGCAAGCAACTCTTGACTGTCTGCTGCGGCTGGTGGACAACAAGCGCAACGCACTGTCTCGCGTGACCTCCCCGCCCACGCCCCTGCCGCCTCCTGACCCCAGGGACACGGATAACACCGAGGGTAAGGATTACCCTCAATACTATCATGATGGAATGGAACATTTGATTGAAGCTAATGTTGTTTTTTAACTGACTTCAAAAAAAGGAGAATTCTCAATTCGACCGTATCCTACTAATGTAATATTATAAATGCAAAAGTTTGTAAGGATGGATGGATGTTTGGATGAACGATGTACGATTTTGGATGAAACTTTACAGTAATATAGCTTATACATCAGAATAACACATAGGCTACTATTTGCTGCGATAACCGACATATACGCGGGTGGAGCCGCGGGAAACAACTAGTATTACCATAAATGTGATCGTAAGTTTGTTTGTTACGCTTTCGCGTGAAAACTAGGTACTTAACCGATCATCGTGAAACTTTGTACATATTCTTGGAGATATTAGAAGTAACATTAGATACAGTAGTTACAGTAAGTTGATCATCAGTTTATTGATCGTCGTTTGACCAGATTCTGTGAGGACTCGAAAGCGACACGAAGCCCGTCGGGCCGCCAACAAGCGGCGCCGGCGCGAGCCGCGCTCCGTGCCGCTGTCGGGCGAGCCCAGCCGACACGCACCTCCGCCACAGGTTATACATGTTTATTTAGATGTATTTAAATTTCGAAACTTTCAAGGTAGTAGAGCCACGCTGCGCTGATGTGAGCACGGTTGGGCCGGCTCGACCGAGGCGGATTTTTTTTTTATGTAATAACAGGGGCAAACGAGCAAACGTATCGCCTGATAGTAAGCGATTAACGCCACTCATGTACTGCAACGCCAGAGGCGTCGCAAGTGCGTTGCCGGCCTTTGGGGGATTGGCGCATGGTGCCTAGGAATGCAGAAGCATCACTAGGCCTACCATGGTGTGGGTCACCATGCTGCATTGTTGCATTGTCTGCTGTATGGGGATTTTTCGTGTCTTCCTTTCTAGGATATCCGGTGACCTCTGCAATTGACTCATTTAACTATGAGCGATAGGGATGTCCGCACGTTTTGTTTTGTTTTTTGATTAGTTGTAAAATATTCTTTACTAAATTAACTTTACTATGGTCAAGTGCTATTGATAATGTATGCTAAAGTACTAAATTGATTTCTCTCCCTCTCCCGTACTGGACCTGATTCGTTTCTTCATTCATTGCGTGAAATAGGGTTGCTATATAGCCTTTCCTAGTTTTCGCTAGATGACGCTAAGACACTTATATGTTAGACTAGCTGAACCCCGCGGATTTACCCGCGGTTATCGTCGTACCGCGAGTAACGCCGCGGGACAAATTAGGTCTTTACTACGTTACTCCTTAAATCATCAGCTACCTGCCAGTGAAAGTCCCGTCAAAATCGGTCCAGCCGTTCCAGAGATTACCCAGAACAAACAATCAGACAGACAGACATAACTTTAACTACACATTTGTTATGTGTACCGTGTATACATACATAAGCATTTATTAAAAAACGGTTATTTTAATATTACCAACAGACACTCCAATTTTATTTATTTGTATAGATAGACCTCATCTCAGAAAGGAGGTTTTGGACTACTAAATCACAAATAGCCAGACGGGTTCTCATAGGGTTTGTTTTAAGGTTTCCTTCTCTTTGCACTAATTTTGTTATCATACCCGACTTTTAGGACACACGGGATGAATAGGAATGATGACCCTATGTATTCTTAATCCAGAATAATTCATCACTATAAATTGAAATAACGACTGTCATGTTTAAAAGTGTATACTGATGTGTCAGGTGACCCTGTACATCCAGGGTACGGAGAGCACGTCGCGCTACCGCGTGAGTAGCGCAGGTGCGGTGGCACTGCCACCACTCGATCTGCCTTCTGGCGGCAGCGTCAGGGACATACTCTTCTTCACCACCAACTAACTCTAGATAAATAAACTTTTACACTTTCATTTGTTGTATTATTTTGATTCCTCTCTCCTCACTCTGAACGAAAGTTATCGGGATATAAGTTAGGTTTGGTTCCAATCAACTCTCAGGGCTAGTTTCACCAGTTCCATGTCTTACTATACCACTTAGATCAGAAGCCGATCAAGAGGTCTCGGGTTCGATTCCCTTGTTGGCTCGGAAAGTGTTATTGAGTTTTTCTGATTGTAGAAATGGATAGAGCATGAACGCGGAGTTTGAGAGTTGCGGTCTTAAGTCCCATGCCTCTGGAGAGCACGTATATACGTATAACCGGTCGGTCTTGCGCCTAATATTTCGCTAGTCGTGTCGGTTAACCGTCTCATCGGACTATAAGAGTGAGGGTTCAGAGAGTGTACCTGTGTTTACGCATACAGTTGTGCACTATAATATCTCCTGTGTAGTTAGCTGGTTTCCGTTGAGACTGCCGCTGTGACTGTCTAGAAATGCATGTCACTATGGCCTGCACTGTTTGTTAAATACAATCATCATCTTCCTAGCCTTTATTATTCCCAAGATTTGGGGTCGGCTACCAGTTTAACCGGTTTTACCTGAATGTCAGTTTTTACACGGAGCGACTGGCATCAGACCTCCGCAACCTTGAGGGTGAAGTGAATTCGAAAGTTGAACCAGTTGTCAGTATATTTGAGGGCACTAACTTCCCAATAACGATTGGCATAGATGTTTACGACAACCAGGACCGACGGCTTAACGTGCTCTCCGAGGCACAGGCGGAAAATACCGAAATGTTCAAATACAATAAGTAATTAAATGTTTTTGAACGTTTAACATACAACGCCATCTAGTCCCAAACTAAGCAGAGCTTGTATTATGGTTACTAGATCTATACTTATAAAATAATAAGTCCTGACTGACTGACTGACTGACTGACTGATTCATCATCGCCGAGCGTAAACTATGATAGTTAGGGCTATGAAATTTGGTAAGTAGGATCCTTTTATTGAGTAGATACGCACTAAGAAAGGAATTTTGGAATTTCTACCCCTAAGGGGGTGAAATAGGGGGTTGAAAGTTTGTATGGAAGTTTGTCATTTTTTAAGTTAGAACCATGAAATTTTGTTCATGTACTACTGATTAAAAAAGAGTAAAGACGTATTTAAGCGTTTCTGGATACTCAACCCTACCCCTAAAGGGGTGAAATAGGGGTTGAAAGTTTGTATGGAAGTCCGTTATTTTTTAAATTAGAACCAAAAAATTTTAATTTTGGGCTATTGATTAAAAATTACTAGATATCTATTTAGAGTTTCTGCATATTTTACCCCTAAGGAGGTGAAATAGGGGTTGAATTTTTTTTATGGAAATCCGTCATATTTAAGAATAGATAGAGATAAGAAAGGTGAAACTTTACTTTTGGGTTGCTAATTAATAATGAGTAAAAACGTATTGCAGCGTTTCTGAATATTCTATTCCTAAAGGGTGAAATAGGGGTTGACATTTCGTACATAGGTTAGTCTGGCATTCCGTCATTTTTCGAAATAGATGAATACTTATATCAGCATTTATGCGAATTCTGTTCCTAAAGGGGATGAAATATGGGTCGAATGTTTGTATGAAAGTTCTTTTAAATGGGCTATTCATCGAAAATAAATAAATACGTTCAAAAACAAGATAAAGTACTACTTTTAAAATACATACTTTTACACAGTTTTAATTAAATACATATATTCAACTTCCACGCGAGCAAAGCCGCGGGCAACAGCTAGTAACTTATATAATAATACATTATGGTACAAGTGTGTAATGTTGGTGATTACCGCTGAGGTGTCATTGAGACCCGAGCCGTTAGGTGAGGGTCTTAAGATAGCCGAGGACGGTAATGATCAATACACGTAGTACGTGTATCGTACGACGTTTTTCAACACATACACTTGTGAAGAAAATAATACTAAAAAATTTTTTTTCCTTGGAGTTTTCAGGTAGTAAACTTTCCATAACATTAAGAACTTCACATCTGATATCGAACGGTGTACAATATAAATAATTTTCTTCATAATTAGTAGGTACTTATAGACATTTTAATTAATAAATAACTGTACCTAATTTCACTGTTGAAATTACATTTATTTGTGATTTTTTTTTCGCAATGGCGGGAAAAACTAATCAGTTTTCCTATGCGCGCTCATCTCAATGGCGATCGGCCATAGACTAATAAAATGAGGTTTCTTTTTTTTGGCTTTTCGTGTTTTTTTATTAATAAGTTTTCTTTATTCATAAAAAAATAAAGTAGCATTTCAGAGAAAATTTGAATCGAACCCGAGACCTCATGCACAGCATTGGCGTACGCTGCCACTACGCCAGTGAGGCAGTCAAACAATAAATCAGACATGACCTTCAATAATGTGGAATTATCTAAACTACACAACTTTAGTTTTAAAACCTATTTAGTAATATTATTTATTTTGAAACCTTTGGATGAAAACGTCATAAATTATTAAATTATTATGTATTGTGTTGTGTAATAAATAAATCAATGAACAATGAATGATGGCGACTGTTGTAACTAATTTACTCAATGAGGTAGGTAATTCTTTAGGATAGAGGAAACCTTGAATAAAAGTAGGTAATGAATACAAAATATATTTATGAAACATTATGGTTTACCTATGTATGTTGTCAAAACTTGTAAAATATTAAAAAAACTAAATAAAGATTAACGAATGTGCTTTATGTTATCAACTAACAGCCTTTAGCAGTCCACTGCTGGAATAGGCCTCTCCTTAGGAGGAGGCCTTGCCAACTATACCTACTGCGATTGCCAGGCGAGTTGGTATAGAGTATGTTTCGAGTTTTACTTCTTTTTAAAATACTATTATAGTAATAATGGACTATGGTACATTATACTACATGGACTACGGCTTGTTTCATGCTTTTTCAGCATCGTTTTTTGTCGTAGTTTAGTTTTAGTTTTTACTTTCTTATAGGTTTGGCGTTCTTGTATCATCTTTTTTGTATTATTGCTATTTGTCGGAATGGCACCAAGCCTCTTTGGGGATGATAGGCCAGTATCGTTTTCAGACCAAAAGAAGAAGCTCAATTGAGAGTGCTAGTGTAAAAGATACCACAAGACGATGGAGAAACATAACTAAGATTGGAGTGTTTGCCGTCCTGTAATTAGAAAGGTCACAGGAGGCGCACTCAACTTGTTTCTTTTTTTTACTGGCAACCCTTCCAGGTCAGCTCTAAATTTGGCTTGTAGAAAGTATTCATTGGATTTACACCTGTGTTTCTATTAAAAAAAACTACAAAATTTTCGGAATATTAAATACGCTTTATTCCGACGATTTTTTTATAAACATCATACGTTATAGCGCCGGACAGACTTGAGTTTGTTAAATTATAGCCGCCTTCGTGTTCGCTTTAGGTACTATAGTATAAACTAAACTTTCTTCTCTTCGGCTGGTTTGGTTTCGGTTGTAACTGCTGGAGGCGCCGCTGTGTCAGCTGCAGGAACTGCTGCTTTTACCTGCAATAAGGGAAATGAATGTTAAAGATGCGATAACAAGGAAGTCAGTATTTCATAGTAGTTAATTTATAACAGAAGATAAGGAATGATTATGGTCACGAAACATTTTTAGCAGTTTAAAAAAAAGGAAACTCCTCGTCATCAGCTTCTTAGCCAAAAGACATCCATATATCCTGCAGTTGACGTCTATCTGTGGACGTCTGCCTGTCTGTGAAATTCGTCACAACAACTTATCTTGTGTTGAATGCTTCCATAACCTCAATTTGGGTTAATTTTTCCATTGCTTAGACATAACAGAACATCAGAACACCATGTACACTCGTTGATATTTATTTTACAAAAGTTAATAAATAACATCATAACAGGTATGTATCTAAATAATGTATCTGTCGTATCTGCTAAGTAGTCTTTATTGAAGACTGTTCTGTATCTACTATGACAGAGCGGGGAAACGAGTGAACTGTATGTTGTTATGTAATACTGACGACCGAAAGAAACTCTGTAAGCCGACACTGATCGACGTTATGATGGCACCACCGACGATAATAATATGAATACGTAGAATTATATTTCTGTATAGTCTGTCTGTTATGCATTCACGACGAAATAGCTGACATGGGACCTTCTTTAGTTAACGTGGTTTACCACTGGAAAATCTAGTAACATAAAAGTATCCGTAGAAAAAGATCTGGTGACGGGCTTCCATTCCGTGTGACTCTTGTCTGTCTGAGAATGTCCTGCTGTTCTAGTAAGCAGCAAAGTCACAGAGCAGCAACTAACCTAGTGGTAATGTTTTCTATGATGAGTAGAATAGGTGTGTATGGAAATGATATTAAGAGAAGAGGGTAGAAAAAAATAGTAAATATTTTCATAGGAACTGACTTCTGCTACAGGAGCTGCTGGTGCAGCAGCGGCAGTTTCAGCTGGTTTAGCGGCTGCTGGCTCCGCTTTCTTCTCCTCTTCAGGTGCGGGAGCGGCATGGCTTAACTAGAATAGAAAACTTATATTTTATTCAACTCGCTACAGTACGTTGAGTGCACCTCTGAATACAACTGTCTTTATTTTCTTTTATTTTTAACACAATTAAAGTATTGATCAAAGATTGAAAACGCAGCACTTAACTCAGTAGGAAGCGATGTTTAAACTACAACGCAAAGCAATTAAAATACTTATACAATTCTATTATGAATATTTGAATGCTTGTACGTCATCCATGCAGTTGATTTATATAACATCACATTTGAAAGATATGCACACGATTTCCCTTAAAAGAATTATGAAGCTACATAATGGACACTTTGAGACATGTTAAAGCATAGGTATTCGTAATCGGAAAACATACGTTTTAACTAAGCTACATTGCGTCCTGCGTACATACACCGATAAAACAAAAATAATAAAAATAACGCTAAATAAAACAATAAGTTTTGTTTTTTTTTTTTTAATTTTTAACTTTTATAACATTCATATTAGTCCGAATATTTCTTTTTCACATGCTGCATTTACATTCATCGGTATAAATGATCTTTCAAGGAACTTTCTACTTTCGAAAATTCTAGTCGATAAAGATAGGACCGACATACGTTTTTTTATGTCAAGAAATTTTGTAGTCCAGCATTTTATAGGATTTTTGTATACATTTTAAAAATAGGGTTTATAATTATTGAAACTAAAACCGAGTAGGAAGTTACATTTTCCATACTGTTTTATTTTATATTATTATTGTTGTACCGCGGGTAACGCCGCCAGACAAAGCTAGTCTAAAAAAGCTTAAGTTACTCCTTGGATCATCAGCATTCTGCCAGTGAAAGTCGCGACAAAATCAGTCCAGCCAACAAAAATTGTAAAAAATGATATTTTGGTATGTGTTTCGTGTACCTATACATACCTACATATGCACTTATTAAACAGCAGTTATTTTAGTATTACAAACAGATTCTCCAATTTTATTTATTTGTATAGATACGTAGTTAATTAAGTACATATATTTAATATTTTTTTTACTTAATAATTTATTTGCGTGGCTTAAATTTAAAATAAATTGATATGGCCAATGTCAGGCAATGTCTTGTGATCGTGTTGTAGCTATAAAGACTTCTTGGTGCCATACTTTTTTCTAATAAAATTATTCAAATTTTAATTATAAACTTGGCAACTTATTATATGAATACTTATATGTATATATTTCAGTAATTACAGACCCATATTCTCGTAGTCTAGAAATGCCCATTTTGGACCACGATTCACGATATATAATATTTAGAAGCATATTTATAATGAACACAGATTTTTAAGACATGTAGTGGAACTTCCGAAAACTATTTAAGAATATTTCTTTAATTTAATTTAACACGCTCACTTTTATGTATTTAAATAAATAATTCCTACCTGTAAAGCCACGAAGGCGAAAAGAGCGACAGCCACGATTACTTTCATGTTCACAAGTGTCTAACTTAGCGACAATAAAACCTCAAAAGGTGTTCAGTCTAATTTATAACAGTTGCAGCGAGCACCTGATTGGCTCGTAACCAAAATAGCTATTATGATTCGTACAATAATGAGCTCTGTTTATAAAACAAAGCCTTCGAACAATTAAATTTGTTATCGAAGTATGAACTTGTTTCAATTTGCCGCGCGTACATGTGTAATTTTTCCGTGTCGATGACGTCAGCCGATACGTTCGCCATGTTTTATGACACGGACTTTTAATTTTTTTTTAATATTCTAGGAACTATCTTTGAGTAAACAACTGTCCGTGTGGTGACGGAATTGGAACATAGAGTTATTATAGATAGAGTGGGATAGACAAACGGCTGCCTGTAAGCGGAAACGTCCAACGGTTAGAAAGAGAGAGAAGATCGCGGTACCCCAACTGTCTTTCTCAACTGACGCATGCGTAGTAAAGGACTGACGTGACTCCGATGTAGTAGCGTCACACTGTGTTGCTCTCGGAATGCAAGACCTTGTTTTCTTATACCAACTTATGGTTTTCAGAGTCGAGGACTGCATTACATAATAAGATAATAATAAAATTCCTATGTTATTGTAATAAAATGAGAAGAGCCAACCATGAAGCGGTGGTTTATGTACAACCAGCACTGGTCTCTTCAAAAAAAAATGTAGGTATAATGCTGTCTGCTGACAAGAAGAATTTTCAAGAACACTTACTATATTACTGACCATCATTAATTGAAGTAAGATGTGGACGTTGGTAAATTATAACATGCGTGAATTATGTGTAGATTAGTCAGTCAGTTTTAGTCT
Organism: Spilosoma lubricipeda; assembly: GCA_905220595.1. Classification (NCBI taxonomy): domain Eukaryota; kingdom Metazoa; phylum Arthropoda; class Insecta; order Lepidoptera; family Erebidae; genus Spilosoma; species Spilosoma lubricipeda. Next base: position 15,818,086 of record HG992295.1, read on the forward strand.
CTCTTCTTTTTCCTTATTGGCCTAGGATTGTAAGTTAAAAGTAGTACTTCAAGTCACATTCGCACTCCCACTAGCTGAGCATCACGGTGTTACCCGCGGCTATTATTGTAACGCGAGTAACGCCGCGGGACAAAGTTAGTCTAAAAAAAGTAGCATAAGTTACTCCCTGGATCATCAGCTACCTGCCTGTGAAAGTCCCGTCAAAATCGGTACAGCCGTTCCAGAGATTACCCGGAACAAACAGACAGACAAAAAATTTTTAACTACATTTTTGGTATATGTACCGTGTATACATACATATGCATTTAGTAAAAAGCGGTTATTTTAATATTACAAACAGACACTCCAATTTTATTTATTTGTATAGATATCGAGTCTACTACTGACTTCAATGATTTTTTCTATTGAACAATGTACTCAATACTGTAGGTACTAGGTATTTACAGTTTGAGTTACAGTTTTCACGAGCTCATTTCATTGTTGTTATTGCCTCAGTTTGTACAATGTTTTAGACATGACAAACAAAACAATATCTCTAGTTCAATGTAGATCTTTAGGTGTTCCTAATGTGGCCCAAAAATTATGGTTACCCCGTCCGTAAAAGTAAACTAAGATTTTCAATGGCTCACAATACGGTTGAGATGCGGCAAATTCTATTGCAAACACGTGTAATGTATAATTAATCAATGTCATGGCAAATTATTTTTTGATTAATTTTTAATTAACTATTTATTTCCAAACATTGAAAAATGAAAACCATTTTCCTTAATTATTCCAAATCCTTTTAACGTATTAAAAATGCCGCCGTATCTAAACCTTTTCTTTGTTGCCGGGTGGAAAAAACCTTTGGATCCCTGGCTCCCCGGGGACTGAGAAGCAAAAAAAAACAACCCGACGGCCGGTCTTAGGCGCCCTGCTCTACCAGACCATGTTATTTCAGGTCCCCCCAAGAACGAGACCGCGTTTGTAGAGACTCTATCCAGGGGAAGCCTGGGCTTCCCCCTGCCTGTCGGTCCAATCTTTGTATGTTAGGACCTGACCGCAGTTTCGCGACCATTCCACCTTCCTATCCTACTGCTAACCACATTAATTAATCTGCTACCAGAGGTCCCCACTCTCTGGCAGCTTGCGACCCTTTCGGCGGCTTGTGTCGCCGCCGTACATAGGAATGCGTAAAACAGCCTTTTATTCCATACATTTACCAATTATTTTATAATATTAGTCTTCTAACGGCCGCTTTTAATAACCTATTTATCCTTAGTATTACGACTGTTAAACAAATCTATCTTTTTACTCTTACTTACGTTTAAATTTCAAAGGTAGGCTAGGTAGGTTACCTAGCCTACCTACCTAGTATTTCCTATCGAAGTTGTCTATCTATCTTTGGGCGGACGGATAGTCAACTAGAGATACTCACATAGTAATCGGACTTACTTGTATTTCAATATAAGTTTCGAGTTACTCTGCGATAGGCGTAGCTAACTATAGTAACATCATTTGCTAATGATATGCTTGTATTTATTAGTAGATTAGCTAACCCGGCAAGCGTTGTTTTGTCATGAAAAAAAGTTGGATTTGGGTATGAAAAATAGATATTGGTCGATTCTCAGACCTAAAACAATATGTACACATCATTTTATAAAACTCGGTATAGCCGTTTCGGAGGAGTTTGGTAATAAACACCGCGACACGAGAATTCCATAATATATTAGATTATATTATTATTCTAGATTTTGATTCTTTTTACATTTTATAGTACCTTTTTAAATGAACGCCTGAAAAATTACTATTCTGCCAGATGGAAAGCATAAGTAGAATACAAGAATGGTGGTCACCACCCTCATTACGAATTCAGACTCTGCAAAATAGTGACCGACGCGATGGCGACTTAAATGAGACGCATATTTAGGCTCCGCTTAAAAGACCTGGGATCAAAGTGGGTAGCAAATCAATCTTCTGAAAAGCATTTGGACTGTAGTCACGTTTGTTTTTCCATTAATTCATGGTAAGAATACCAGTGGGTACAGTGTTAACCGACATCAAAACGGAGAAGGATCAATTCAATTCGAATGTATTTTTTACACTTGTTACCTCAGAACTAACGACTGGATGAACCGATTTTGATGATCCTTTTTTTATTTGAAAGCTGGTGCTTCTCGTGTGATCCCATTTTAATTTGGTCCAGTATTTGAAGTTGGTTGTGTATGTTAAAATTTTTGTTTATTGTACAAATTTTCCAAGAATGCGCATTATACAAGTTAGCTTTTATAACTCCTCAACTAACAAAGTTACCTATCTGCGCCGTTATAAATATCCTTGAAAATTCATCACTAGGACTACCATCATGAATTTTACAGATTTTTTTAATTCGTTTAACTTTTAGACGACGGGGGACGCAGTAAATCCATATATCCATGTAAATTTCATCATTCTACGACTAACCGTTTGGAAGGTAAGCCGAGCATGAACGGACGTACATGAGGAAACTTTAGGGTTCTGAGACGTGAACTCCGGAACCTTATAAAAGTATAACATTTTGTCAAACTTGTGAATATGTCCCGATTCACGCATTCTTTTTCGCATGACTTACAATCCAAAATTATGAATGATATTGTTAAATGTTAAAAAATATCAGTCATTATTACAATGTTGCTATGTTTCAGTAATTCAGTAAAAAGAAAAACAGATTGCAACACAACGTTTAGTTAAGCATAAATAGGGTTGATATCTGAACGAAACTAATAAAGAAACGTCAAGTTCACGTTTCGTTTTCGTTATGTGGGAGTGGAGCTTCCAAATATACTTTACATTTATGTCTCATTTGCGAATGTGTATTTTCAAAGCAAAGTGAGGTTTAATTTAATTTTATAATTAAATAAATATTTTAAAAAAACTAGAAAGGCAATTAATAACTTTAAGAGTAATAATGTATTTAATTTGAAAACGTATGCGTTACATGGAACGTAATGATTGAAACCTTGAAACGTTGGCATTTTTGGCATTTCGTTGGCTCTCGTTTGGCAGATGGGAAAAATGAATTGATCGAAAAGAAAAATCTTTGCCAGGATTATCTGAATGATGTCATTTGAGTGATTTGGAAACGATAATAAGAATTTATTTTATTTGTTTATAACATTATTTAGTTAGGAAAATGGCTTCTCGCGGTGGTGTTATGGTGACTGGTACCAACGGTGCCGATTTTGAGCATAGAGAGAAAATAGCAGCACAATATCAGATCAGGTGCGTAATTTGGCTTATTTACAAGTATTTGAGGCCGAACCTACGATTTTAATCAAGTGTCGAATGTGTATTTGATGTGCAGTTGTTATATTTCCTTCGACCAAGTTCCGTCAAATTATTTTTAGACAAAAGCAGTCGATAGCAAATTATGTTTCGCGCCAATTATTTAAAAAGTGTTCTTACTGAGCATTTTAGACGACACATAATTAAAATAAAATTATAGACCAGCTTTAAGTGCTTCTTCCCATAATAATTATTTGTTATCATGTTATTATATTCTGTAATTAGAGAGCTTACCTTGTTTTAGAAAGCATATGGTTAATGTTTACCATGGAAAACTAAATGCCTAATTAGTAAATCATCCCTGAATTGTTTTGTAAACACATCTAAAAATTAACTAAACTTTCTTTCTCAAAAAAAAGTAGCCTATCACAACCCTAGACTCAAAAATTTGAATTTGAATTATTGTATTTAGTTTTTAAAATCTTTGAATGCTTATTTTTTTTAAATTTGTTATTTGGCACAGATTACAGACATCATACAGTTTTATAGTCTTTAACTTCCTCAATGAATCATTTAAGAAATTGGTAAACTCAGCCACAGATCTTTCTTTTAATATATTAGTGACTCAATAAACTTATATGCATTAATTTACCACAATTTGTGTTAAGATATTTGTAATATTTATTACTGCCTTTTTATGTTAATTCTTTTAATTAAATGATTAATATTTTAATGAAAGTAGAAGATATGATTGAGATAAATTTGTTAACACAAAGTGGGAATGTAAAGTATGAATTTAGCTGTTTAGAAGACGTGAGTAAAATATTTTTTCTAATTAATATATTATATACTACTAAGTTCTTGTTTTTGACAATACACTTAATTACCACTTAAAAATTAATATTTAACCTTTAGTGACGAATGGAATAATTTAACCGAGTTACACATACATATTATTTTTTATTCAAATTTAATTCTTATAAAAGCCAATAAGAATGTCTTAGAATATACATAATACATTACAAATTTACTTTATGGCTGTAATCACATAAAGACAAACCAGAGATGGATTATTTCATGTTTTAGTGAAACAAAAATATTATTGCAACCTTATGTACTACTAACCTCATTCTTATAATGAAAGTATATAATTTTAACATGCTATGTAGTGAATATAAGAACATAACATTTTAAATATTCATTGATATGAAAACCATAGTAGTTTTAATGAATATACAGACAGACAGTTCTAAAAAGTACAATGCAACCAGACTTTTTAAAATTATGTTCGGTTTTGCCAGCTACATCAGAGCCCATCAAAGGGATCTCCCTTTCCGGGATGAACAGGAGGGACTTAGTTGTTGTGTATTCTAAGTTTTATTCGAAAAACATGTGTATATATGAATACATTGTTACGTTTTGTAAACTCCTTTGCTGTTGAATATCAGTGTAGCTATATACTTATGCTACACAAACTTCAAAAATAAACAATTTGAACCAGTATTAGTTTAAATTGTTTAGACTAATTGATCAGTTTCTTGCATCTTTGTATAAAATAAACTTACATTCAATGTGTTTTATGTTTATTAGTATTACAATTGTGTTGGAATAGTTTGTGCAATTTATCTAAATTTACAAAAATACTTGATAATGTGGTTTTATTATCCATTTTGATCAATTTAAATTACTAATAAATAGGGTTTTTTTTTTTTTTTAAATTGTGTACTTAATTTTTGTAACAATGTTACTCTTTAATGTTGGGGATGTTTTAATTAAACTACTTCTACCCCGCTGCAGCAAATCTAGAAAGATAAGTAATGGTTTTAGGTCTATTTAAGTAAATGTTTGTATGATTCACTTATGTGCTTAAAATGTTTAACTGATTTTAATGAATGAGTTCTTGATACACAATAGATTCTTAATAATTGCTGATGTGAAATAGGCTCTATAAAATTATAAATAGGTTTTAGTAGCTTGTAGTTTAGACATCTATACTAATATATAGAGCTGAAGAGTTTGTTTGTTTGTTTGAACACGCTAATCTCAGGAACCGCTGGTCCGATTTGAAAATTCTTTCAGTGTTAGATATCCCATTTATCGAGAAAGGCTATAGGCTATATATCATCACGCTAAGACCAATAGGAGAGGAGCAACAATGAAAAATGTCTCAAAAGCGGGGGAAAATTATCACGCGACGGGCAATAGGAGACGCAAACAAGGTTGCGTGGGTCAGCTAGTAGCCTATATAAGTTTTTAGGTAGTTTGGTTATCATCATCATCATCAGCCTATCGCAGTCCACTGCTGGACATAGGCCTCTCCAATTGCACGCCACTTAGTTCGATCCTCGGCTTCTCGCACGTAGTGTAGGACGTCCACAGGCCAGGTGGTTATAGTGGAACAATTTGATTAGACCATATTAAATAATGAGTTTTTGAACATTTTTCTTTTTAAAATGGTAAGTTTACTAGGGAATACAAAGGGAATTATTTACATTAGCACACAGACCCCTCCAGTAATATAGTCTCCATCAATCAAATTTTTTTTTAATGAAATGCAATGTATACTTAAGATAAACCTTTGTGTTTCAGTGCTCTAAACAAGTCCCGGTTGAAGTACTGCGTGTTTTTTCATCACATGATGTTCTTGGCCATGCTAGCCAAACTCTCTGCTGACATCCTTGACAAGCTTGACATTTTTATACTCGAGATTGAGGAGTTGCAGATACCACAGGTTATTAACTTTTCATTATCAGCTTATGGTTGTCCTATCGGTAAGCAGGTAAATTTCCTCACAAGGCTTTTATCGGATCAACCTATCGCCATCAACTTCTGAACGAAGGTGTCCTCCAAGGGAGCCAACCATCCCGATCTTATAGATTTTAAGTCTTGAAATATAATTGTCTATAAGTATATAATCTTATTTACTTAAAAATACACACACATCTATACTAATAGTATAAAGAGGTAAAGTTTCTAACTTTGTTTGTATGTTTGTACGGGGTAATCTTCGGATCCAATCCTGAAAATTCTCATAGGCCATTTCTATTATATGAAAAAGCGGCCGGTTAACGCCCGATGAAGTGGGCACGGGTCGGCTAGTATACATTATAGAGTGTATTAAAGTAAAACTTATATCTTGCTGTTTTTATGCTGTAAAGGTAATTTTTTTTGTCTTACCTAGTAAAGAAAATGAAGACTGTCTATCTGCTTCCAAAGCAGATTTTTTTTACTGCCTATTCATTTCTGATTTTAAAGTATAGATATTTAAATTAATCTTTTTGCTTAGAAATTAGTCAAAAAATCTTTAGAATACAAGTTACTGTTATGACAACTGGATAAGAGTCTGGCCTATAGCTAATTAATTCATCTTTAATATTTTTTTGTTAATATTTCCAGCCTCTTTGGTGGGAGTACATTTGGTGCTTATCTCTATTGCTGTCCTTCCTGGGCCTATCAGCAATCAAACGCAACAACATAAAGCAACTTAGGCGCTACATGTACGGAGTGACAGCCCTGGGCTTTGGGCCACTGCTGTACTGCATACTGTACTACTGTGGGGATGTGTGGCGGTACCTCTCTAGTGATGTTGATGAGGATGACAGCTCTGAAGTGGAGATTGAGTTGTGGCAGGTTGGTATAACCATATTATTTGATGCTGTAGGGAAAAAATGGCAAAAAAGGAGGTGGACAGATCCCCTAATGACAAGAGATTATGGCTTCCCCAGATCATGCTGATCAAGAACTTTGGTAGTGGTTCTCCTGGAACCTCGGTGAAGGTCCTCGAATCTTTCAATGTTCTTTGTTAATTCATTACCTTATTTAAATGATTTTTGTGTACTAAATATGACTCTCAATGTGACTTCCATGAAGTGAATATTTATTAGATACTGGTACCTGCTTAGTGCCAACCATAAGTTATAAAGACTTCCTTAAATCTAAAGTATTTCTCTCTGATACTTCCAGGGCTACCCATACGGCCTGCTGTGGTACGCGTTCGTACTCCTGGCGTCCCAGATCCACTTCTTCCAGCTCTACTTCTCCTACAACCTGCTCAAGGCGTGGCGTGCGAGGGGAGCGCTCAGGAAAAGCGACTAGTCACTCCATCTGCTACTATCTCTATCACTACACACACTGCCAATATCTATGTGACTTGTACACGATTTATATGAAAATAGGTTTGTAGTTGACTTTGAAATCAATATCAGCTGTTTCTTATAAAAAAGACGTGTGCGTCTCGGGACGCCCGATAGAAGTGATAACATAAACTAATCTAAGTTAAACTATTTACGACTAGCGCTGTGGATTAGAGTGAGAGAGGTGGAGCCTGCCCACCGCTGCCGTATGCGTTAGAGAAAGGGAAGCCAGACAGACTGGCGTAATATCCCATAAAGCGTTAAACAAAGCGGTTTACCCTCCCATAAGAAGTTATCACTTCAAAAACATCACAATGATTTTTTCTGTTCGTTACATCTTTATATATATAATTCTTCTGTGAGTGTGTACGTCACTAAACTACTCTCAAACGACTGGACCGATTTTGATGAAATTTTTTGTGTGTGTTCAAGGGGATCTGGGAATGGTTTAGATTCACAATTTTGTCCGCTGGACAATGTTTTTTTAATTAATTTTTAATTTATTAGTAGTTATGGCAAAACGACGTTTGCCGGGACAGCTAGTCTTATATAAAACGATTGACCTGTCTTCAGTATGTTTATGGTTTATTGCATAGATTCCAAACTTCAAACATATTTCTCATAATCACGTTTATTAATTTAAATTTCTTCTTGCTTTTTCCGCGGCTCCGCCCGCGTTTATGTTGGTTATCGCGGTAAAGGGTAGTCTATGTATCCTCAAAGTCGATCATCATAGACAATTTATTGTCAGTGAAATAATGGTTTCTTTCTCTTGTGTCCAAACTCCTCTTCAAAAGTGTTAAGCTTAACTTATAGTTACTTACCTAAACGATTCTAATTTCATTGTGTTTAATATCACGGCATACCATTATTTAAATGCGTGAATTACTATTATGTAAACTCCATAATTTAAACTTAATTTCTTGAGGACTGCTCAGTAATTAATTTTAAAAGTGATTTAATTTATTTCCTTCCAAGATAACCTATTCTTTTAAATAAATGTATTTGGAGTATATAAAGAAGGAAAGAAGCAGAAAAAATTGTAAAGACAGCAAGCTTTGTATGTATGCAGAATTATATTTTCTTATAAATCATGTACATTTTAGAATAATAAATTGGTTATTTTATTAAAAGACAAGGCTAAAACCCGAAACAAAACTGTAAATAATATATTTATTAACTTTACAATTAATAGTTCTTGCGTTTGCTATCCATTGACGTTTTGACGAGCATAATTTTAGAAATTTTATGTGTGTAAAATGTAATGGATAGCAATCAATTTCCAGCAATCTTCAGAAGATCCGTAAAAGTCAATATAATAAGTACTTTGATATAAAAAGTAGTTCAATGTATATTTTAGATACATGTATAAACTTATTTTATTAATAACTGTATGTAGTAAAAAAAACAGTTTTGAATTCTAAAGTCTGGGACTGTAATTTTAACTAGAACGATTCATGTAGTAGCGCCATCTATTGCTCGTGTAGTAAGTTGTCGTCATACAACTAGTGACATCTTTAAGCGAACTACGTTATTAACAATGAACGTCCCGCGTGAAGGCTTGAATAAAATATTGGTTAAAATTATTGTTGTCCCCTAATATATTTCTTAAATCACTTTTGCTGTTATTTATATGTAAATAAATAAATTTAGTATTTATCAATTACATATATATGATAATGTAACACTGTTAGATTTTAAAACAAATTGCAATAAAATATTTTCCACTTTTCAAAATGTGTTCTGCAGGAAAATGGCGAAAGGGTTTCAGAAGTGTCGTGAACAAATTTGACTGAATAGTTGAATTTCAAATAGTGTTATTAAGTTTCAACGTGTCTCAAGTTTATTTATAAAATCATGGCAAAGATTTTTCTTTATAAACAACGAATAACGTTGGGAATTAATAAGCAATAAAAACTGATATTAATGTAAAATAATTTATTTTTTATTAATTTCATGCGTTAGATTATAATATAAAGTATGTTCATGAATGTTTTTAAAAGAATTACTCGCGATTTAGAAGCGCGGGCTTATGCAGTGTTCTAATTTTAAATATATAGAAATTGGACATAACTAGAAGAATTTTGGCGGTAAATGGTTTCAGTTCTATTTTTAATTTAAAAACGAATGTTTATTTGACAGTGTATCTGGCCAACCTTGTCAGTCTTGTCAAATGTACCTATAGTTTTATTTATTTGTGGCCTAAACCGAACACGTGTGTAAGTGTAAGATTGTATATAAACGACACATTTCAAGTCCAATATATAGCGTTAAGAGTTTGTTTTGAAAGTTTTTCCTCGATCTATTTGTTTTAAATAATAAAATATTTTAATAAATTAATGAGTATTTATTTTAACAAGAAGTGTAAGGTATCAAACAGTTGATTAATACTTAGCAATTGATATTTCACATATAGTGAATGCTAAATACAATAAACAATCTTAGAGCATATATCATGGAGGGAGTGTTGAACGAGCGGAAAGCGTGATCAGTTTGCATGACTGATTTGGTGGGAAATACACCAACCAATCAGAAGTCTGCCTGAGAGAGACACAGACTAGCTAAACTCAGCCTCTCTCTTTACTCCGATCACGCTTCCCGCTCGTTCAGCACTCCCTCCATGTTCTCCTTAAACATGGTTGCATTCTGGTAATTTTATTTACATACATACAGAGGTGAAATGATTTGTTTAAGTTTCTTACCGTAGAGGTTGTTATCTGCTTTAATTAAAACTGGGTCAAAGTTGATTTCTACCGAATGTACTAAGACACCCTTATGAAATAAATGAATAAGACATATAAATAAAAAATATAACAGAAATCAGTCCATTTGGAAATCTCTTGTTATGTAAATACATTAAAAAGAAATGCATAAGCCGCGAATTGTTGGCACATTCAAATTAAAACTACGGAAAATGTTGACAACGAAAATGTTTTAAAGATAACACGATTAAAAACTAGATTGAAATCCTACCATATCTATAGTTTAATGAGAAATAACAATTATAAGTTTTTAATCGATGTAATCCTGTAATGGATTACAGTGATAATAAGTTTGAAGCAGACAACTAACATTTTATACCTTTTATTTTCTATATTATAGGAGGGCTAATGAACACATGGGTCACCTGTTGGTTTGTCCTATCTGCTAATCAAGAGTCCAAAGTGAACCTTATCCAAAAGAAAGATATGTTTGTTGAATATTTTATACCTAAATGACAATATTTCAGAAATGGATACAACCTTTTGTCGCTGTTTCTGTTTTGTGAAAACTAAACAAAAGATGATGTTTTTTCGGACAACAAATGCGAACTCGTTTAGAATATTTAAAAACAAATTTAGAAAATATGTCCTCGAATTCTTTGTTTAAGCCTCGAAATTATATCATTGACCTAAATAAATACTTAAAACATGAAATCAGTAAATTCAAAGTCATTTATTCAATTGTGACACACAGTTAAAAATCATAGATCGACACAAACATACGCCACAGTGTACTGAATTGTCAAGGTAATTAGGTGAAAACACAAAAATCTACTGCCTGCTTGTGTCGATCCATAACTTCCAGTTTCCAAAATGCGTAGAGCCATAAGAGAAGAATACTGGCAAAGAAACTCATGGCAACTCTTTTTAAAAGTCAAATCTACAGATACAATAGTATTAGTAAGTATTACACGAGAGGTTAACAATATGCAAGCCGTTGCCACCTGAATTTCGTTTTATTAAACGCCTACTATGAGTATGTGGATGCCAGGTGTCAGGTGTGCCATGCATCCTCCATTAAATAGACATGATAGGTATGCAGATAGTGCGACAACGTCTCTACCTAGACCATTTTTTATCTGTTTGTTTTAAAGCGCTTTTTTTATGTTTGGCCCTGCCGAAATGACTACTCAACCCAACCGTGCTGAAATCAGCGTGGCTCTACTACCTAGCCTTTTAAGGTACCTTTTTCCTTAATTACCTTTTAAGGTAGTCGGATAATAGCTTATAATTTTTACAATGTTTGTTTGTCTGTCTATTCGGCTGATCTCTGGAACAGCTGAACCGATTTTGACGGGATTTTCACTGATAGGTAGCTGATGACCGATGACTGATCAGTAAAATTACGGACCCGACATAAGGAGTAACTTAGGCTACTTTTTTAAGACTAGTTTCGCCCTACGATATTTACCGAGGGTAACTCCGCGGGTTTCAGCTAGTAATGTAAAGAAAAAGCGCGCTTGGACGTAGTGTTTTGTCCGCGCAAGTGGTCTCCCTTGCGCGGCGTGGCGGCGGTCAGTTAGATTATTTTGTTTTGCTTACCGTTTGTTACTACTATGACTATGTTACTATATATATACATATATAAGCATTGCTCTTTTCAAGTTATAAGATGCATGAATGGCCGTAGTACCTACTGCGGTCGAGCCGGCCCAATCATGCCGAAGCTTGGCTCACCCACGGTACTTGATATCTGCGAGCTACCACGAATGCACCGCAAGAACTTCACGTCGCATCGCCCCCATCGCAGTTATGAATGTGAGCCCTAAAGGTTTACTTAAAGTAAAAGCCTTTTGATTTTTAAATAAAGGGCTGATAACCAAGTCATATGACTATTTTTCGGCCATTATCTGCAGATTAGTCATCAAATAATAATGATAGTGTGGATTAATAACTCAAGTACTCGAAGATGTAATGTATTGCACGTTCTAAGGTGCTATCGGACAGATAAAAAATATTTGTTAATATTAGGAAGTAATCGATCTAGATTTGTGGTAATTAGGGTCGTATCATATCTTTCGCATGGTAGAAGACAGGTAAATATTCTTTTAACATATTCATTTTATTAATTACCTAGTTTAATAAAATGCAAATCAATAGATCTAAAATACTTGGCAGAGTCAAGATCGCATGGCTATATATCACGGTTGCTCAGGCGAGTTAGATAATTTTTGTCTTGTCTAACACCAATTGAGTGAGTCAATAAGTGAGTGAGTAAGGGAGTCTGATAACTAAAGACTTTATGCCCCTTTCTCGCTCTGTAGAGGGCACTCTCAAGTCTGACAGTGTTCTGGTTTCGCATGTATTCTTCCACTAAAACTTGCTCTTACAGTACAAGAGATTACTAGTAAGTTAGACTACCGTAATTAAAAGTTGCACTATGGCGGACTTAATTTTCTGCCAGTCTACCTCAGGGTGGTTCACAAATGTGTAACGAGGTGAACTAAATATCTATTTATTTTTGCTGGTCCAAATAAGCTAATAAAAAAACTAAATATACAGTTGAAATCTTATGTATTTTTATAACTATATCGAAAAATCAAGTTGTTCACTGTCGAAAAAAAGTTCATTTAGATCCCATTTTCATTTTTCTTAAATTCTAGAATACTACAGAAGGATTATCTGTAAAGTTCTTTGGTTGAATCAGTCTTCGTCAGTATATTTATTTATCATCATCATCTTCAGATTCGTCGTCGGCTGTGGGTGGGCTGCCTGCGTCTGCGCAATCTGGGGCCGTTCTACGCCATTTTGCGCGACGATTCTGGAACCAGGTTTTGACCTGAAAGACAATAAGCTTTAAACCAATAGCACAGAAGGAATGATAAAGTATCAGCGGAAAGGAATCGGATTTAATAAAAATAAAATAATAAAAATTTCTTAATTGCCACAAAATTAAAGAGCAGTAAACAGCTGTTAATTGTAATCCGAGCAAACGATAAAACAGGTTATTAGATGCTCTGTGCTTGCATGCTTCCGACCAGGACTGCAGAAATAAGTATTGTTTATCCTTGCAGACAGACAGTTCGTTTCATTTATTTTCATTTTTACACATTTCTCTATTAAAGACACAGAATCCATTAAAGACACATCGATGATTTACAACTCTTTGAGGTCTTATTTGAACAATATTTTTGTAGCTGACTGCACAGTGCACGGTTGGCCTAGAGATTCAAGTGGTCATTACACCACTTTCTTCTGCGTCAAGTGTTGAATTTTCAAATCGTACACGAGACTGTATGCTCCAAAAATTGTTCTCCAAAAAAATCCTAAAGTTAGTACTAACCTGTCGGTCGCTAAGTCTTAGTGTGCTCGCTAAGGCTCTTCGTTCGTCAGGGCTGAGGTACTTGCTGGCACTGAATCGACGTTCCAGTGCGCCAGTCTGCACTGCCGTAAACCGAACCTGGCCACCCTTCCGCCTGCCTCCTAACCCCCACCACGGGTTACAGCAATTAGGTGGTACTGGAAATAATATGATAGATAAACGATAAAACTTTTATGAAACCACCTACACATTAAATCTATACAAATAAATAACATTAAAGTGTGTTCAATATAAACAATGTGCATTGATTTTGTTAGAGTTCCATAGATGGCGTTATATCGATTTTCTGTATCGTTATGTTAAGAGTCACTTTAGTATTGTGTAAATGCCTATAAATCGAGAATTGGATGTATTTCATTTCCTACCACGTTTCTATATGCGATTTTTTCTTCAAATAAAAGTATATACGGCACTCTAATCAATTTTTTACTATTTTTGTCTGTTCCCACTAATCACTGGAACGGGTGGGACTTTCACTGACTGAATCTAATAATATAAGGAGTAACAGAGGTTTCTTTTGTTACAAAGGTAACAAAAACCGCGTGAAATAGTGAGATCTTCTTATGATATAAAAGTATTAATTTAACCTATTCAAGCAAAGACCCCGGCCACTAAATATATCATGTAGATGAAATAGTTACTATAATAAATATTTATGTTAATTTCAATTTTACAAGGAGTATAACATACATGGTTGATATTTAGGTTAGATTAGAGTTTCGAATAAGTTAATGTAGATTTTGGAAACCAGCCTACTTCCTGGGTATATATTTGAACTAGCTGACCCACGCAACTTCGTTTACGTCTCTTATTGCCCGTAGCGTGATAATTTTCCCCGTTTTTGAAACATTTTTAATTGGTGCTCCGCTCCTATTGGTCTCAGCGTGATGATATATAGCCTATAGCCTTCCTCGATAAATGGGCTATCTAACAGTGAAAGAATTTTTCAAATCGGACCAGCGGTTCCTGAGATTAGCGTGTTCAAACAAACAAACAAACTCTTCAGCCTTATATATTAGTATAGATGAAGGGTTACTAATTTTTGACGGCGCTATGTGATCAGGTTTTAACAAATAAACATTAAGTATTTCAAATATCTACTTTTAGAATTTTGCGATTAAGAATAATAGTTTTTGTTCTACAGTGGAACTTAGTTATAACGAGCAACCTATTCGAAACATCGGGAAATAAGAAGAATCGTATTTATCTTCATATATCTTTAAAATAATTTTATCGCTAATAAGTCCAACAACAAAAACTATACCTATGTCAAATATGCTGATTATGGCTTCGTTCCCCAGGTGTTGATATATTTCTACTTACATAGATAATACTGAGAAACTTTATATACAATAGAAACTTAGTCATAGAGTATATTTTAACTTATCTTAAGAAATAGAAATCAACGTCCAGAAATTATTACTCACTCGATAACTATCTCATCAATATACGTCTACAATCTAACAATCGATAAAAATTGTTTCAATTTAACAAATTAGAGCAATACAACACAGATTATAATCCTTGTTCTAACTCCTATGTACTAACAAACAGCAGAAACAGCATATACACAGATACCAAATGATAATATACAGGAAACTTATATATTTTTCCACTAATAACCAATATTGTTATCGATTAAATAGGTTTTTAATCGATAAGAATTGATGTATTCTTTAATTGGAACAGATAACATGTTATTGAGGTTATAGATTGTATTTTTTACGAATTATTGGCATAGGAAGCAAGTCGGTACGGCCAACCCAGCCTACTCATATCTGATAATAATCTGTTACTCAACAAAAGTAAAACATTAAATGCAGATACCGTTCCTTACTTGCTTAGGGTTCTGATGAGTCGTTATCTGGAATCTCGAATCTTGATTCTAATCAAGACAACTTTAGAAATTTTAATTGATTGAAAAAGGGAATAACGTTTCTAAGTACTCCGAACGGTAATTTGTTTATTATACTCTTTTCGCAGCATTTCAACTGCACGAGAAGAGACTTATGTGATAACTTTTCTCACTTTGACAGTTAATATAGCTGGTGGAGAGAGAGCTCTAGATATTGTTATTATTTAAAAAAAAACACTAGACGGATTACGTATCGCTTCCACGTTACAATTAATGTCTTCCTATGTTTACTTTGTCGCGATTGGCTAACGAAATTTTGTCATTATCAACGAATGACAAAATTTCGTGTACAAAAATATATGTATGTGTGAATCTGTTGACTTGGGCTTGGCACAAGCTTTACATGTAAGGTTTTAAGATATATTCTTCAGCTTATTGGCAACTACTGCAGAACTAACAAAGAGCATCTATTTACATTTACCTAAATATTTGTACCTAAAGTTTTTTTTCCGGCCTACCCTAGCCCGGAATGGTTGGCACTCTTTGGAGACGTTCCTTCAGCAGTTGACGGTAGTAGGCTGAAGGATACTAATAAATGTAACTCGTTATTTAGTCTCTTTAAAAGCTTAGAATAAATAAATAATATTAAATATTTTGAACATCTAACACACACTGCCATCTAGTCCCAAGCTAAGCAGAGCTTGTGTTATGGGTAGGTACTAGATAACTGATATAAATGCATATTTACATTTTTGTTATAAATACATACATATTATACATAGATAAGAATAATAATGTAAAACGCACAAAATTCAGCAAACAGATTCGACTATTGAAAATTAAATTGGACAAGTTTGACTGTGCGCAAGACTCAATAGTAAAAGTGATCACTTGGTTACAGAATCGTGTCTTTATGAGTTTGAATCCTACATGAGACAAAATCTTGAGTGATCCACAAATCTATACAAATAAATAAAATTGGAGTGTCTGTTTGTAATATTAAAATAACCGCTTTTTAATTATTGCATATATATGTATACACGATACATACACCAAAAATGAAGTTAAAAAATGTTTTGTCTGTCTGTCTGTCTGTTTGTTCCGGGTAATCTCTGGAACGGCTGGACGGATTTTGACGGGACTTTCACTGGCAGGTAGCTGATGATCCGGGGAGTAGCTTAGGCTACTTTTTTTTAGACTAACTTTGTCCCGCGGCGTTACTCGCGGTACAACAATAACCGCGGGTAACACCGCGGGGTTCAGCTAGTTTACTGATATAATTTTTCTAATTTTAACAAAAAGAACCGACTTCAAGAAGTGGACCAAATTGAAATGAGACCACACAGGAAGTACAAGCTTTCAAATAAAAAAATAATCAACAAAATCTGTTCCCAGTCTAAAGTTATGAGGTAAAAAACATTAAAAAAATTAACAGTCGAATTGATAACCTCCTCCTTTTTTGAAGTCGGTTAAAAAAGATAAAAATACTACTTTGAATTGAATTAAAAAGCCTCGACTTTAGTAAATAAAACATTCTTATAATATAGATACTTATATAGTTTTTATCAGGCTGTAACAATACTTCTGATAACACGTAGATAGGTGCACATATCATTACATTACAATCGTAATAAAAATATTAATGTATATACTAAGTATAAATAATTATCAATTTCGATAACACATGTCGAAGAGTAAATAAAAGTTCTCAAGGGTTAATAAATCTTATCACAATGAGATAAGATTAAGTTTACCTTTTATTCTCACCATAATTTTCCTGAACTTTTCTTTATTTACATTTTGTTACTAAGATAACAGATTAGGTTTTGGTTGATGAAAGCGATCAGGAAGATTTTGTCTATGAGGCCAATAAAAGCTTAAACGATCTGAAATTCGTTTTAAAAATTTGTTAAAAGCTCATTGGGGAAATTGAGAATTAGGGATTCAATAAATCAACTTCCTCCTTATCAAAGCAGGGGTAATAATAAAACTCAAAATTTTCTTAATCAAAGGTGTTTCCATACAGAAAATAAAGTACGAAACTAGGCAAATAATTGAAGTTAAACTTACTATAAGGTTATAAGGTAAAGCTTATTACAATTCATTACGACGCCAACCCATTGAAGGCGATGAAGCTCTTTAAAACTAAATCATGGATCTAAATCATCATAGGATGGAGTGCTCAAGAATACTCCACTACATCCCCAACAACACGCATATAGAAAAGGCAGATCAACAGAGTCGGCCCTTCATATGGTAGTACCGAAGATTGAGTCGGCTTTCGCAAGTAAACAGTCAACAATGGCGGCCTTTATAGACATAGAAGGCGCCTTCGATAAAACTATACACAACAGCATAAACCGCGCTCTTCAAAAATTTAAGGCAGAACCAGTCGTCACAGACTGGATTACTGAGCTAGTCAGTAAAAGGGCGGTTGAGACAGCGGTGAATACTACTATGAGAGCGAGGGTAGTTAGAGGATGCCCTCAAGGTGGGGTTTTATCACCATTTATTTACACAAGGAACATAGTAGCAGACAGCCTCATAAAGACACTAAATGACCGAGGATGCACTACTATCGGGTATGTGGATGACCTAACAATTCTGACAGGCGGGAGCGCGGAAAATGTGTTATGTGTGGTCATGCGTTCGGCTTTTCAGATTGTAGAAGAACGGTGTGACGAACAGAAACTATCAGTAAATCCGAGAAAAACAGAACTCATCCTTTTCGCCAACTAAAGGAAGTTACTAGAACTGAAGTTACCAAAAATATTCAACACTAATCTCTCCCTGTCAACTCAAGTAAAATATCTGGGTGTTATTCTTGACAACAAATTGAACAATAGAAGACTAGTTTGTAAAAGATGGGGTCTTAACCCAAAGATCACACTTTGGTTATACACTGCAGTTATCAGACCCTCCATTACCTACGGATCAATTGTATGATGGCCCAGAACGCAACTATCCACAGCTAAAATGAAACTCCAGAGTCTACAACGCCATAAACGAACGAAACACCGAACTATGTATTGACCTAAAAAGGCTGCTTAGCTTCTGGGATGATCTGGGATGGTTGTAGTAAGAAGATGACAAACTCACGTGCAACCGCCCAATCAAGAAGCTAAGTGCGGAAATGGCCCCGTAAAACAAACAAACAAACAAATACCTACGCGTATTCGGACAGGAATCGAGTCCTCAATCTCCGGTTTAGCAATAAGGCCCACTAGCTTTTAGCCCTGTTGCTCTACTAAGTTACTTTCAACGGATTAAAACTAAACTTCTGACAATTAATTACAACTCAAATAAATAGCTATCGTGTAATGAAAATCGTATCTATACATTATAGGAGACTTCATGGCTTGTTGCTCTATCCAAGTTGATAAGCCGTTATCTAAAAGCCGAATATATCCTAAGCTTAAGCTTGTGCATTGATTTGTTTTATTAGAAATGATGGAAGTATCAACAAGTTTGATTAAAGCTTTTGCTAAGAATGATGAGACAACTTTGGTATTTAGAACTGACGGATTACGCGTACGGAGAGTCGGCAGAGGCGACTAATGGAGAAAACTATGCGGGATAACTATGCACGATATTGCAAAGAGAAGGCAAACTGTGACGTACGTATGATAGGCCAGAATCTCATTTTTTATATATGGGCCTGAAAAAGTGATTCTACACTGCCTGATGGAAAGCATGGTGGTCACCATCCTCATTGCGAATGTACACAATGCATTATAGTGACCCACACTCTTGGATTCTGTTCATCCTACTGCATTGTTGCATTGTCTGTTGTCTGCGTTCGCAATGAGTATGGTCACCACCACTCTTGGATTCTGCTTATGCGTTCCATCAAGCAGAGTAGAGTCATTTTGGCAGTTCTTAGATAAAAAAATGTATTTAGGGTGGCCATATTGCTACTGCAATTTTTTTCAGGCAACCTTCGTTTGCATCAGTGTTTCAGAAACAGTAGCAGTTTGTTGCATTTCAATTTTGAAATATTACATTCTGTACTCCCGGTTTTGGTAAATAATACAGAAAGAAATACACCTGTCTATCTAGTCTAGTACCTCTAAACGATCAATTATTATATTCATATGTATGTATATGTGAAACGAATCCAACGAGTGAGTGAGGATACCGGAGGCCTATACCCTAACCCCTTCCCCCATCATCTTCCTCCCTATCCCCCCCAAAGGCCGGCAACGCACTTGTGACGCCTCTGGTGTTGCAGGTGTCCATGGGCGGCGTTAATCGCTTACCATCATGCGATACATCTAGTCGTTTGCCGCTTATTTTATTTACTATGCAGGGGGTTGCGGGGGTGATAAATCGTTCTAGCTAGGAATAACGGCACCGGTAACCCAGATACTTATCCATACTATTATATAAAGCTGAAGAGTTTGTTTGTTTGAACGCGCTAATCACAGGAATCGTTGGCCCGATTTGAAAAATATAGTACATTTATCGAGGAAGGCTATAGGCTATATATCATCACGCTAAGACTAATATGCAATATATATATTATATATATAACCAATGGAGAATTTTTCAAAAACGGGGGAAAGTTATCACGCTACGGGCAATAGGAGACGCAAACGAGGTTGCGTGGGTCGGCTAGTCTATTATAACAGATTTCTGACTTAAAATAATAATTAAATATTTCGTGTATTTTGTGGAGAAAAAATAAAGAGATCATCCCGACTTTACTTGAAAATACACAATGTGGAAACAGTACAGTGTTTTACTTAAAAAAATCATCATAATAAAATAAAAAGCGGTAAAATTATACAGGCTAAGTACATTGATACTCTAATGACTAGTGGTATTTAGGTAGACATTTCCGAAATTAATACGTGTTTAAAACCTTATTTTTTCTAATGATTTTATCAGTTTTAGTAAAGCTTTTATTTATTTCTTGTCGACAAATACACACCTATTTTATTTTCTAGGTTACACTAATTTGTATTAATAAACTAGCTGAACCCCGCGGTGTTACCCGCGGTTATTTTTGTACCGCGAGTAACACCGCGAGACAAAGTTAGTCTAAAAAAAGTAGCCTAAGTTACTCCATGGATCATTAGCTACCTGCCAATGAAAGTCCCGTCAAAATCGGTCCAGCCGTTCCAAAGATTACCCGAAACCAACAGACAGACAGACAGACAGACATATCGACAGACAGACAGACAACATTTTTTTTAAGTACATTTTAAGTATATGTACCGTGTATACATACATATGCATTTAGTAAAATGCGGTTATTTTAATATTACAAACAGACACTCCAATTTTATTTATTTGTATAGATAAATTATGCATGTAATGTTTACAGAATGTAATGTTTACAGTCCTTAATGGTTAATAACAACAACCCGGTTACAACAATCATTCTTCAAATTGTCTACACCAAAGTTTCTTGATATTATCATCTGAACAAACCTTGTTAAACAAACATACAAATATGACAGGTGAAAACATAAAATATTACGATTAGATACATCATGACGTAAATATTGATTCAATAATCATCACTTGTACAAAATCGTGGAAATGATTATATCGATTAGTTATCTAACTCGATGTAAGAATCGTCATATTTGTTTTTTATCGTTGCAACCCTATCTTGTACAGATTAAATATATCGTTGATGTTCGCTGAAATACACTATGAGTAGGAGATTTAGGTTTAAACAGCTTGTCACCTACCTCTCTCAAATCCATAAGCTTGCCGAACCGCATAAGGATGCGTGATAAATCTATTCGCTGCTAACTGAGTTCTTAAAAGCTGGCTGGAATTTAATATCGGAGTGCTGTAGTAACTGAACGGCGGTCTTTCTAAGTAACCAGACTCTTTTCTGGTGTATGGCCAGGGGGTATTCGGTTTAATCGGCATGGGGTAAATGGGATAAGTATTTCTTCTGTGATCTAGGGCAATTTTTGTATCACTGTTTTGTATTTCGACATTAACTTGTGTGTCAGGTTTTTCTGTGTTCGTTTCGAGAATTTTTGTTTCAATGATCTTAAGCTCTTCGACTGGACGGACTCCATTGCAGGTAAGCGGTTTCGTAGGTTCTTGGCTTAAAGTTTTGTAAGGTTTCTTTTTAACATCTTGGAGTATATCCTCGATGAGGAATGATTTCTTTTGTCTACACGCGCACATGACGGCAGTTAGTATAACACTGTCGAATTTTATCAGTTATCTGTGCTGCCAAACATTATCAGTTACACTGTTGTAATTGATAGCTACTTATTTAATGGAGGGCTTTAATCTATTGCGATTAAAATGGTGGAAGGCACTTAGGTATATTTTTCTAGGATGTCATGTAGGATTAGTTAAGATAACGGTGATGATATGTAATCTGACTTATTGAAAGCTTTTAATTAGCCTACGAGAGGAGGACTTGTCACTTTCAATAATGGATGACGTACGGGGAGTGGTGGCATATCTGGTAATGTATTGATTGCTTGTTGTACAACATCATCAGGCATGATTGCAAAAGGTTTTAGGCTTGTTGATTTTGTGGTTATCTATCTACCAGATGCTAATATTTTTGGGGACTGTAATGCTTTTAGATAGGATAAAAGAAGAACTGAAATTGAACTACAGATAGTTGATTGACTAGACTATGGTTTATCAGTCTCAGATGGCCTGGAGGTACTAATTTTAACTGTTTCGGAATCCCTTCAATTTCATACATTAAATATTCTTGCTTCTTTTATGATGTTGAACATGATCATTTGTTATGTCTGTGCCTGATTGTAATTTATCTATAATATAAGTAAATATGTACTTAGAAATATTTAATTGTGATTATCAGCGATTTGGTCACCAGGTCATAGGATTTACCTAGCTTGCAATCAGAATACCGTATCATCCACACGTTTGTGCCATTATTATTTATCTAATTAACGCGAACGATGTGTATCTCACGCGTTTAATTTGACTGAATTTCGGCAAATGACAAAGACAATTAGATTCCTTAATAAATAGTTTAAAAAATACGTTTTTATAAATAAACATAACTAACGTAAAAATTAAAATTTTAACTAAACATAACAAGGTTTGACTCGATTTCTCTTGGATGCCATCATCAGATCTTAGTGTCCTTATTATGGTACCACCGTTGGGATATCTCCTTTCCATTAAAAAAGAATCATCAAAATCAGTCCATAAACGACGAAGTTATCCGAGAACACACATAAAACAAAATTGAGAAACCTCCTCCTTTTTTTGAAGTCAGTTAAAAAGTACAAAATAATTTTATTGTAAAACAGCGTGAGGCGACATTATTGATTCGAAGTAACCCGAGTGTGTTCTTCGCGAAGTTGAACGAGTGAGTACTCTTCACTCGTTCAACTTCGCGACGTTCGGACTTCGGTCGACTTTCCCGTGTACTTCATCGAGTAACTTCGCAAGTAGTCTGGAGAGGCCATAACAGATAAACAGACACACTTTATAATATTAGTTTGGATAGCACTTCATTTGTAATAAAGCTTAAACAGAGATTAAGCCATATATAGTTTTAGGACTGTAGATTGTATTTCTATTACTTTTTCTATCATTATTTACATTTTCATTACGTGCACACTTGGTACAAATTTGGTACAGTTTCATATCTTATAAGATATCGGAATTAATTCCCAATTACACATCTAATAAATGTTGTCTTCATTTCATTTTAAATTAATTTGATTGATATGGATTACAGGTTGTGTTGCCAGTTTATTGGATTTCCTACGATTTTAGGAGAAATATACACGGCAAAAAAGTATGACAAGCACCATAATTTATTCCGCATCTGATTTATAAAGATATGGTTATCTTGTTATCACAACCTGCACAGGTTTTGTCTACTTTGGGATCAGATGGATGTTAAGTATTTTTTTTTAATTTCAAGTGAACATACAACTTTTGCTATTTAACACAACTTATTGTAAGGTTTTGTAAGTAGTAGAAGAATAATAAAACTTACATAGAAATGTAACAATCGTTGGTTAAAACTCGGAATCCTGTTTGATTTAATAGTTTTTTGTACAACTGTTGTATACTAAGGGGTATTAAAACAATCATGTGATAATAGTATCACATGAGTGTGTATGAGTAATTATGTACAGTTGCATATAAGACTTTATATACACCCATGATATGAATTCTCAAAAAAAGTTCTGAATCAGCCAGCTAAATGGTAAAAAAAAATGGCAGGATACGACGTGAATTCGAATAACAGTTCTTTTTTTGAATATGGTGCTGAGGTACTGAAAAGTGCGTGCCTGACAATGTTCTTTTTTTGAAAAATTTGTAGCTTTATGAAATTTTACACTCGTTTGGATAACATTAGGGTTATTATGACACAGGATGTTTTAATGTTGGCAACAAGCTGTTTCAGAAACTTTTATAGATGACTAGTTGTTGAACGCGGCTCCGCCCGCTTGTATCGCGGTTATCGCGGCAAATAGTAGCCTATGTGTTATTCTGAAGTATAAGCTATATAACTGTAAAGTTTCATCCAAATCCGTTTATTTGTTTCGTGTGACAGAGTAAAAAATTCAATTCCCGAAAGGCAGTACAAAATGCCTTTGAAGAGTTTGTTGCCTCCCGTCCAGCTGATTTTTACAAGAATCAATAAACTGCCAATGCGTTGCAAAGATGCGTCGATTGCATGGGTGATTACTTCGAATAACAGAAATAAAAAAGTTTGAAAAATAAGTATTTTCACTTATTGCATACAAAACGGCAATTTCATAGGTAAAGACCTATTATTAGTATCGATATAGATTTATAGGATGAGTTTAGATAATATATCGTACTCATTGGCCATGAGCGTCTAAAAAAACGATTTTTATATTTATCCAACTGCGGCAGAAAGCCGGTTATATTTTTCGAGTGCATATATTCTATTTATTTTTGTAGCCTTAACGGTTTCATGAATTTTCTAGTCTTAATTCTTAATTTATCAATTAAGAAATTGTAAGATTTCTAGAGATAAGTAGGTACGTGAATATTATACAAATAAATAATCATTAATAGTTTTTACTCATGGACGCGTGTAGGGTATAGAGGTAGTAGGGTCTGTGTCAAATATTTGTTCTCTTTGCTGTGACGTTGTCTTGCGTGGGTTGCTCGCTTACACGTCTACATACCAGCTTTTTAATGATTTTTCCCTGTCTTAAGCAATTTCAATAAATAATTGCAAAAGCATTTGTATTTATCGGCTTATATTGAAAATTTCCGGTGATACTAATTTAAAACATTGCTCTGATTAGTGACGTATGTCAGTAATGTTTTTAAGACATTACATTGCATTGTTTTAATAATTATTTATCAACGATCTGCTTAGATTTAGTGTTTTTATATCAGTGACGAATATCAGCAGCTAACAGCACACAGACGTAGATACTAAAAGTTGGCAGAGGCCTACTGCTAACATACTAATCGAATATCTATACAAATAAATATAATTGGAGTGTCTGTTTGTAATATTAAAATAACTGCTTTTTACTAAATGCATATGTATGTATACACGCTACATATACCAAAAATGTAGTTAAAAAAAAATTTGTCTGTCTGTTTGTTCCGGGTAATCTCTGGAAAGGCTGGACGGATTTTGACAGGACTTTCACTGGCAGGTAGCTGATGATCCAGGGAGTAACTGAGGCTACTTTTTTTAGACTAACTTTGTCCCGCGGCGTTACTCGCGGTACAAGAATAACCGCGGCTAACACCGAGGGGTTCAGCTAGTTAATTAAGTATAAGTCTCATTCGCCTGAAGGGCGCGAGATAGATGCTCTGAAATAGTGTTACCTATTAGGTAAGATTGGAAAGAGCCACGCTTTGGCATGAATGGGCCGTGTCGACCGGAGTGATACCACGGCCTCACAGAAAACGGGTGTAAAACAGCGCCTGTGCTGTTTCACCGAGTGAGTGAGAGTACCGTATGACCGGGAGCCCAATGATGCAGAAGCATCACTAGCCCGCCATGGTGTGGGTCGCCATGCTGCATTGTTGCATTGTCTGCATTCGCAGTATGGTGACCACCACTTTTGGAGTCCGCTTATGGTGTCCGTCAGGAAGAGTAGAGTCATTTTGGCAGGGCCAAACCGAGTCTCTTCACAAAATTACCTCAAATCAAACCCTCGTCCTTTGGCTTTACAGGCCGTCTTACTAACTAACATGCTAGTCATATACATACCTATATACTAATATTAACACTGATGTGGTTGTTTAGAACGAGTGCAACACATATTTAGGCCCTTATTGTAACCACGCGCAAGTTTAATCGGATTTATTGTACAAATCGCCTATCTACACGATATTTCAAAAAAACAACTCATAATCTCCAAATTAACTGATAATGTTGGGATTGTCGATCGATCCTTTCATAATCTTATCAAAATAGATATTATTAATTAACTTTTAATACCTGTACTTGTAAGAGAATGATTCAAAAACATATAATATTGACTAAAAATATGTCAGGTATATATAAGGTATCTAACATACCTATAAAGGAAAAATAAGTTACAGACCAAGGAAAAGTAATCTTTTATATATATAAACTAGCTGAACCCCGCGGTGTTACCCGCGGTTATTGTCGTACCGCGAGTAACGCCGCGGGACAAAGTTAGTCTAAAAAAGTAGCCTAAGTTACTCCCTGGATCATCAGCTACCTGCCAGTGAAAGTCCCGTCAAAATCGGTCCAGCTGTTACAGGTCCAGAGATTACCCGGAACAAACAGACAAACAGACAGACGGATAGATAGATAGACAAAAATTTTTTCAAATACATTTTTGGCATATCTACCGTGTATACATACATATGCATTTATTAAAAAGCGGTTATTTTAATATTACAAACAGACACTCCAATTTTATTTATTTGTATAGAAGAGTCTTTACATGATATCGACTCAAAACTAGCTAAATTCGTATAATATTTTAATATCTCATAACAAAAAAAAATCAAGAAGCAGCAAATATTCGTCCAAAGGTTAAGAAGATTATAATAACCGCTTGCCAATTAATTATTTCCTTACAAATACTCATGGGCAAGTACTCAATTAAAACACACTTTGATTATAATATTGATAGAACATAATCGTGGAAAATATTCATCAAATAAAGTTGATTATAATGTTAATCTTAATCACATGTAAATCACTTTACAATAAAACAAATGAAAACAGTAAACGATCAATTATGTGAACGAAAACTCAAAATGAGGGTAAACTCACCGATTGTCGACCGCTGTATTTGAAGCAAATACAACAGACAAAGGGAATAAAAGGGGTTTAAAAATACCCCAGGCCCAATTAATTAGAGACAATTAGCCGCCCTTCCACCAGCAACAAAAGGTAGAAAAACTCTTCTCATTAATTACGGAGGAAAGAGGGCGAAAGGCGAAACACGAACGTAGGAATTCTCCCTTTGTTTTTAAAGAGAAATCTATTTGAGAGATAGATACGAGTTGTGCAAAGAGGGTGGATTGCGTCGATTTGCGAGTACTGTACTTAGACAGGTACAATTATGACGAATAGTCTACAGATTTTAAGTGAACTTGAGTGGAAAAATAATTTGAGTGAACTACTTCTTGCCCCTAGCTTCTGTAACATCAATAGAAGAATTTGTATTTAAGAAAAATTCTAACCTTTCCAGGACTTTACTATCCACACTTAAATTCGATTACAAAACTGCCCAATAAAAATAATAACAAATCTTTCTTAATTTTTTAATTTTCTCAATTGGCATTAACGTTAATTTTCCATAACCTTTCACCATTTTTAACTAAAGCGAAGTTTTTGAGAACAGTGTGAATTTACTTTAGAAATAGTTTTTTACTTTTTTGAGAAAAAAATTGATTCTGCGTATTAATGAAAGCACTGAATCAATCATATTAAAAACAATAAAAGAAGTAAACCATCTGCAGTTGTAACTAGATACTTTACGCGATTGTCTTGTGGCCTCCACAGCTTAACTACAAGTACAAGATCGACCTACAATGACAGTATTAGTGCTGTCGTGTTTCGTTGGTGAGTGCGAGACCGGAGAGTAATGCAGAAACATCACTAGGCCACCATAGTGTGGATCATCATACAGTATTATTGCATCGTCTGAATTCGCAATGAGTATGGTGACAAAGTCAAGGTGACAATGAGCAAAGTCGAGTCACTTTGCCAAGTTCATACATAAAAAAAGCTTCATCATTTGTTGTCTAGGTGGAGTTATCTATGCAAATAAATAAAATTGGAGTGTCTGTTTGTAACATTAAAATAACCGCTTTTAATAAATACATATGTATGTATACACGATACATGTACCAAAATAACATTTTTTTCAATTTTTGTTTGTCCGTCGGTCTGTCTGTTTGTCCCGGGTAATCTCTGGAACGGCAGGACCGATTTTGACAGGACTTTCACTGGCAGGTAGCTGATGATCTACGGAGTAACTTAGGCTACTTTTTTTTAGACTAACTTTGTCCCGCGGCGTTACTCGCGGTACAACAATAACCGCGGGTAACAATGAGGGGATCGGCCAGTCTTTAATATAAATGCATGTACTGTGCTTAGGAATATATATAAGTACCTATGTTTGTCGAGTTATAGTCTTGATAAATTTTGATGATAAGACCTTTAATACTAAAGTATCTCTTGCAAAAAATTAAAAAAAAGAAGAAACGTCTTTATCAATAATAATTATTCTTTTATGTAGAATATCAATGAAGAAGATTATTGTATCATCAAAATTTATCATTGAAACACGTAAATCAGAACTAGAATGGTATTTTTATTGACCTAGAAACATACAATTTGTCACGAAGCAAGATACTGAAGCCCAAGGAAATGAAAAAATAAGTAAAATTTTAACAAAAATGAAACCGACTTCAAGGTTCGACGCGATTTCTCTTGGATGCCATCATCAGATTTTAGTGCCCTTATCATGGTACCACCATTGGGATTAAAAAAAAGAATCATCAAAATCGGTTCATAAACGACAAAATTATCCGAGGACACACACAAAACAAAAAAAAAAGACGGTCGAATTGAGAAATCTCCACCTTTTTTTGAAGTTGGTTAAAAACAAAATCGCCGGGATTTTCAATGATTAAGGGGTTGTAATTTTATGTTTTACCTAATTTGACACTATGCTATTAGTTTTTTATGCATTAACTGCCACAATGACAATACTCGATCTCTTTCTGTCACTCTCTTTTTCTACATCCATACAAATAAATAAATTTGGAGTGTCAGTAGCAGTTGTTTTAATATTACAATATTAAAACAACTGCTTTTTACTAAATGCAAATATATGTATACACGCTACATATACCAAAAACGTAGTTAAAATTTTTTTTGTCTGTCTGTCTACTTTTTTAGACTAACTTTGTCCCGCGGCGTTACTCGCGGTACAACAATAACCGCGGGTAACACCGCGGGGTTCAGCTAGTTTCATATAAAACTAATATTCACAAATCACCACTAAATTTTATACATAAATACACAGAAGCAATGCATACACACTACATAAATATGTATATACATAACGCAGGTTGCACCGCGGGGCTGGTATCTAATAACTTTAAGCTAGTAGTTATAAGTACATACGTATAGTGTGAATTTCGGAAACTGCTTCAACGCTTTTCATTAAATTTAGTATGCAGGTGGTTTCGAGGGCGTTAAATCGATCTAACTAGGATTCATTGTGAGAAAATTTACCAAAAAAAAAAATCGAGCAAAGCTCGCTCATCCAGATAAGTACCTTAATAAATAAAGGTTTTTTTTCTGTTTCTTTGTTCCAACAGTTGAAAAAGACGTATAAAGAATGTAAGAGTTAATTTATACTGAATAATATGATACCACGGCCTCACAGAACCGGTGTTAAACAGTGTTTTTGCTGTGTTTCACCGAGTGAGTGAGGATACCGGAGGCCCACACCCTAACCCCTTTCCCTTCCACCTCCCCATCCCCCAAATGCCGGCATTGCACTTGTGCCGCCTCTGGTGTTCATAAAGAAAATAAAATTTCATGCTTCAAAACCTGTTACGTAGCGTTTCAACCTAGAATGGGTGTCCAGTGGCAAGCTGAATCGATTTAGATAATAAGCATCTACTTCAACAAAAAGTACAATTGGGACAAAATAAGGTTCATTCCTGTTTTGAATTTTTCCTTTTATATTAAACTAACAGGTATTATTATAATTAATTACAGTATTAAAATTAATGAACTCGAGTTCCTTTTAGCTAGAGAAAGTTAAGTAAGTCTGTTTTCCATCCAACCATAATATATACTAGCCGACCCACGCAACCTTGTTTGCGTTTCCTATTGCCCGTAGCGTGATAATTTTCCCCCGTTTTTGTAACATTCTTCATTGGTGCTCCGCTCCTGTAGGTCTTAGTGTGATGATATATAGCCTATAGCCTTCCTCGATAAATGGGCTTTCTAACACTGAGAGAAGCTGACCAGCGGTTCCTGAGATTAGCGCGTTCAAACAAACAAACAAACTCTTCAGCTTTATATATTAGTATAGATTTATACAAGGGAGGAAAAGAGTTACAAATTAGCAATTCGCATATATGTGAACATTTAAAACCATATACACCTATGTAAACCTTATTAAGTAGGCTTGCTGTGTGTACATAAACGGCCTAAACATCACTATACTAGTGCGTGATACTCCAGTGTTGATTCTTACCTTATCTACTAATTAAAGACTAATTATTTACATAATTATTGAAGATATTTATTATAATAACAACCTTGAAAAAATATGCCGATAATCCATCTAAATCCAGTGTATTCAAGAAATAATTTCATAAATCACTAATGAACAATTTAAATTATCTATATCGATATAAATTCTTTATAGTCGCGTCACTAGTGATATCTAATTGTATTTATTTTGAGTTATTGTCCTTTCCACCTGTGTTGTAAGCTTGCTAAATACAAAAGTTCCATGCTATTACTCGAGATGTTTTACCTCAAGACTTACAAGAATTAGCCGGTTAATATTTTACACGTCATTTCAAATTAATTTTTGACAGAAATGTAGTTGATAAACTTTTTAAAATTGAAGCTTTTGTTGTAAATATTTTTGTTAATATGATTATATTTTGCTATCTTTAAATGTGATTTCGATGAGTGAAGATAAATAATTACTAAATCCCTATTTTTGGTCACTCTAATATTTTTTTATTTTTAGGAATTATTTTCTACCATTTTAATTAACACCTGACCGGTTTCGCCTTATGGCATTCTCTTTTTTTTAGAGAATTATTTTCTAGTTTTTTGATTTTACTTTTAACAAAGTTATTTTTTTATAATGATTATTTATTTTTAGGTTTTTTATTCTTTAATTCATTTCTTAAGATTAAAAGAAGAAAAAGAAAAAAAAATGTTACTCGGTCATTTAATACGAATCTTTAAAAATCAACCTCATTCATGGAAATCGGTTCAGTAGTTAAGACACTACGGTTTAATGTACATAGACTTGTAAAACTTTTGCCATGCCTTTTGGCTTCATCGTCATCATCATCACCATCATCATCAGCCTATCGCAGTCCACTGCTGGACATAGGCTTCTCCAATGATACGCCACTTAGCTCGATCCTCGTATTTGACTTCGCCGTAGTCAAGTATATAGTAAGTTACATACGCTTCCGTTAGCGCAACACAAGACACTAACGTGTTTTTAAATATGGAAATAAATTGTTAATCTTGAAGATCCGTATCAGATTAATCGGATAAACTTATTAAATTATTGTATTTTTATCGGTGCTTGATTTCAGTGCGAATTGCGAAGTTTCAATTCAATTTGACATTTTGAAAATACTCATTATATTATACAATTCAAATTCAAAATCATTTATTCGATTACGACTCTAAGTGACATTTATGAACGTAAAATTGAAGCTACGGTTAAAAATCATAGATCGACTCAAACAGACGCGACAACACGCACTGTGTTGTCGCGTCTGTCTGTCAATGTAAATTAGGTGAAAACACTAAAATGATACTGCTTGCCTGTGTCGATCCATAACTTCCAATTTCCAAAATACGTTGAGCCTTATGAGAAAAATACTGGGAAATAAACTCATGACCACCTTTTTTAAAGTCAGATTCATTTATTTACATCTAAAAATAATATAAGCCTACCAGTTCATGCACCAAGACGTTTACACATTATGTCAAAGTAATGATATGAATAAAAGAAAAAAAGTTCATTTTTAATTTAAATAGTAATAATGTTTACAAAATAAGGCCTTGAAGTATAACATACAGGTGAAATTAAGAAAGTGTGTCAAAAATACCTAAAAATATCTTGAGGATTTATATTTATACGTTTAATGTTAGGTGACCTTCTCACCTCTGAAGTAACTCAACCCTGGAGCTGTCGTACAGAATAATATTTTTATATAAACCCCGAGGGCAACAAATAGATTGTAGGTATTAAATTTAAGTGAAGGAATTTCTGAGTGAGAAATAATTCAATTTCTTTGCATTGAAAGAGTTTTGAGTCTGAATGAGTCACTGTGGCTCATTGTGATTGCAAAAGGTATATAGAATTATTGTACCGCACACAAAGCATCTTAACATTTTTATATATTTATAATTTAGAAGGTCACGAGAGAATTACCACGATTATGTAATTTAAAGTTCTTCTCTATGAAGGATCCGGGACCCGTTGGCAACCAACATATTGTTCTTCAAGTTGTTTTTACGAGGAAAAAGTTCGAAAATATATCTTTTTATACAGCTTTTAAATTTTTTCTTCATCCCCCATCTCGGAAAGAGTATTTTTGCCCTTCAATATCTGAGTGCAAAAGCCGTTTTTATCCACTGGAAGATAAAGTAAATTGAATTTAGAACACCGTGTGCACTAAGTTTGTGAATTCAAAACGTCATTATACCTATTTACTTCTACCTCCATGGTGCCGAATTTATCATGCAATCCTTTCTCATTTGTTAAAAACTCAGACTCGGAACCTTCTTGGTGTGCTAAATTTTCTTTGCCCGCTCCATTTTCTTTTCACGATGAAAATTTACGTGTTGCCCTCGAGTGCAAAGAATTTTCACCTCGTGCTCTTTTGATTCCCTCGCTGACGCTCAGGATTCTAATTTCTGAATCACTCGCTGCGTTCGTGATTTAATTTTAGAATTCTTCGTTTGCTCGGTCATCAAAATTGAGCATGCGGTTAAAAAGCAGTTTTGCCCTCTTGTATAATCTATAACTATTAAATGTTAAGTATTTACTTCGTGGTCGATCGATCATCTACAATCAGTAAGTAGGAGATGGTGGGCCTATTTCTATCACAGTATGGCTTGCCCAAGTGCAGTATCGTATGGCTAAAGTATGGTTAGGTGAAAACCTGTAAAGGCCTTCAATAGAAACTAGTTTGGGGACAAGTTAGAATCTACCACGATTTCCTATGAAGCCCTGCAGAAAGATTGTTGTCGCTCTTTTTAGGGATTCAGCTACCCATATCGACTGGTTAACTATGACAACCGCTATCAGTAACTTAACGGGCTCGATACAACATGGCGGGATCCCAATATTGTCGTGGCAAGACTGGCAAGGACTGTTTAACTTTACTACTCAGCTTCCACTTAACTACGAGCCCCTCAAATGTGTATACAGCTATGATATACGACTATATATAATATTGTTACTATAGTGAGCAAAATTGCTTTATAAAGTTATTGCAAAGGCAGTATAAGTCCATTACAATAAAATATCGTTAATGCGTCCCGCTAATTGCGTATAGGTGTGTATACGCGACGATTGTTTTAGTTTTATTAACCACTTATAAAGTATTATTAAACGGTTTAATGGCCCTCAAGCGTGGGGTCCCGTTGATTGAGAAATGTCGGATAATCTACTTCGGGAAATTAAGAGAGGAATTACATGAGTTATAAGTTAGGTATTTTATGTATTTGTTTTTTTTTATGTGATCTATAGGCGAGAGATAAACCTGATTTTTGGCGTGGCGAGTGGCGACGCTTCGCCGCGAAATGGTTTGGGCCTACATTACAAGCTAGCTCGACGGATCGGTAGGTGTATTATCATTATAAATACGTGATTATCAAGCCTCCTCAGAATTAGAACTTTAATGATCTGGGTTTACCTGAATAAAGCAAGTTATCTTTAATTATAAAATCAAAGTCCTTGTTGTACAAAAGTTTCACTAGATGGCGCTACACGTAGTTAAATGTTCAATGAGAGATCTTTCAAAATTTGTATTTTTCACTACAATAATTTAAGCAATTTTCTTGGTTTGTTATGTTTAATCTTATTCTCGTCTATATCTCTTATACAACAGGGTTTTTTTATGGTATAGGTGGCAAATGAGCAGACGTATCACCTGGTGGTAAGCGATTACCGCCGCCCATGGACCCCGGCAACACCGGAGGCGCCGCAAGTGCGTTGTCGACCTTTGGGGGATGGGGAAAGGGATGTAGGTATCTCCGGTATCCTCACTCACTCGGTAAAACACAGCGCAAGCGCTACTTCACACCGGTTTTCTGTGAGGCCGTGGTATCACTACGGTCGAGCTTATCCATTTATGAGGAAGCGTGGCTGTTCCTCGATCCTGGCATAGATATCATGGTATATTCAGCAGGTCTTTTATACCTACAACCTCAGCGGTTACGAGTGCTTTTAACAAAATCCTTCTTAATATATTGATTTTCATTTGTTTAATGAGTATAGGGTTGAGGATGTTCGATGCCAGTCACTCCGGTAAAACCCGTTGGACTAGTAGCCGACCCCAAATCTTGGGAATAATAAAGGCTAGGAAGATGATGAGGTCTTTTCAGACCTGACTGCATATGCTTGTTCAATTCATAATAAGTCTTGTCCAGTGTTTTACTCTTCTCTCATTTATTAATTTATTTGGTTTACCAACATTTGTTTACACTATTACATGAATAAAACATAAATTATTTATTATTTACAACTGCCTCGGTGGCGCAGTGGTAGCGTACGCGACTGCTGTTCTTGAGGTCTCGGGTTCGATTCCCGGGTCGGACCAAATGTTTGATCTGCAAATATTTGTTTCGGAGTATGGGTGTTTTCTGTGTATATCATGTACTAGCTGAACCCCGCGGTGTTACCCGCGGTTATTGTTGTACCGCGAGTAACGCCGCGGGACAAAGTTAGTCTAAGAAAAGTAGCCTAAGTTACTCCCTGGATCATCAGCTACCTGCCAGTGAAAGTCCCGTCAAAATCCGTCCAGCCGTTCCAGAGATTACCCGGAACAAACAGACAGACAGACAGACAGACAGACAGACAGACCGACAGACAGACAGACAGACAAAAATTTTTTTAACTACATTTTTGGTATATGTATCGTGTATACATACATATGCATTGATTAAAAAGCTGTTATTTTAATATTACAAACAGACACTCCAATTTTATTTATTTGTATAGATATGTATTTACAAAAAAAAGTATATAAGTATTAATACAATAATAATAATAATACAAGCTCAGCTTAGTTTGGGACTAGAAGGCGTTGTGTGTTAGATGTCCGAAATATTTATTTATTTTTAACTAACTTAAGTGCAACAAACAATTACAGATAAACACCCAATATTTAATGTTAATTCTACATTAAAAAAACCAATGATCATAAAAATAACATTTTGCACTTACAAAAGTCCCCATCCCCCAAAGGCCTGCAACGCACTTGGGACGCCTCTGTTGTTGCAGGTGTACATGAGTGGCGGTAATCGCTTACCATCAGGTGATACGTTTGCTCGTTTGCCCCCTATTCCATAAAAAAGAGAATGCAGGGCCTACATAAGAGAATAAGTTCCTTTTTGAAAGTTTTGGAATTATCTTAAGTATATCCAATGAAATATAGTATTATTAGAGATAGCCTTATACTTAACCAGCTGACCCATACAACCTCGTTTGCGTCTCCTATTGCCCGTAGCGAGAAATTTTTCCCCCGTTTTTGAAACATTGTTCATTGGTGCTCCGCTCCTATTGGCCTTAGCGCAATGATATATAGCCTATAGCCTTCCTTGATAAATGGGCTATTTAACACTGAAAGAAGTTTTCAAATCGGACCAGCGGTTTTTGAGATTAGCTTTATAATATTACTAGCAGACCCGCGCAACCCCGTTTGCGTCTCCTATTGCGCGTAGCATGATAATTTTTCCCCGTTTTTGAAGCATTATTTATTGATGCGTCTTAGCGTGATGATGCATAGCCTTCCTTCCTTCCTCGATAAATGTACTATCCAACACTGAAAGAATTTTTCAAATCGGACCAGCGGTTCCGGAGATTAGCGCTTTCAAACAAACAAACAAACTCTTTAGCTTAATAATGTTAGTATAGATATAGTACAGATTAAACGAAAACAAGTTTTAATATTGACACATACCTAGACACGAAAAAGATTAAAATGATAAAAAAATTAAGTACAACGATTACTAATATATACCTACTTAGATAAGTTACGATTACATATGTACCAGCTGAGCCCCGCGGTGTTACCCGTGGTTATTGTTGTACCACGAGTAACGCCGCGGGGCGAAGTTAGTCTAAAAAAGTAGCCTAAGTTACTCATTATATCAACAGCTTCCTATCAGTGAAAGTCCCACCAAAATCTGTGCAGCCGATCCAGAGATTAGCCGGAACAAACAGACAGACAGACAGACAAAGTACCATGTATACATATATAAACATTTAGTAAAAGCGGTTATTTTAATATTACAAACAGACACTCCAGTTTTATTTATTTGTATGTATGTATAGAGATGAAATAGATTATTAATTAAACAACAAAATTGGTTCAGCCTTTTAAGAATAGAGTTACGATATACAGACAGATATAAAAGAGCACAAGAGCTTATCAGCCCTCTCTTTTTCCTATTTAAAAAGGGGAAGGGGTGTGGTTCTTTAAATCACATTTGTGGTAGCAAAATATTTCATTAAAATTATTGTGCTTTTAAACAAAGAGTTTTTAATAAATTGCTACGGACCCCAACATTTATAAAGGGTTTCACTAATTTTTATTACCCAAAGCTACCTGAGATGATCGTAAACCATAGACGCGACTCCATATCTACAAACCAGTCCAAAAATATATAAAGATAAAGAAATCAATGTTAACTTAATACAAATAAGGTTCTATTTCACAAAATAGTAATGCAGTGTTTATGGTAGTATAATAATGATGTTTAGTATTGCCACTGCTAAAATCTGTTTTTTTAATGAGACTTTTTTTTGTAACTCTCCATTAGAATGTCGTCGGTGATTTAAGGTTTAGTGGTTTTATAAGCGTTTTGGAATGTTGGCAATGAAGATGTATGTTTTGGTATACATACGTGATACTGAACCGTATCCTACCTTATTGCTAAATAAAAATATACTTTATGATAGTGTAGTAAGACTGTTTTTACCTATGATGTAGCCTATAGCCTTCCTCGATGCCTAAATGGGCTACCCAACATAATAAGAATTAACGAAACCAGCCGTTCTCGTGTGTTGCTGCGGAATTATTGTTATTTACTTATATTATAATTCTACAATATTATACACAAAAATATTGTACCACCAAATATATGTTTAATTTGAATGCCCACCTTAAAAATTTAAATCAAAGTTATTTAAGCAAATTAAATGATGACATAACAAAACCGGTTCACAAACAAACTGTACTTCATCATGACAGGTCTACTTAGAAAACCAGGTAAAGAATAAATCACCCATATTCGTCAATCAAATTCATTAAATTCCACAAGAGGATAGATAAAAAACTACCTCCGGACTCATCAAACTATTAAAGGGGACCCATTAAGTCGGCCATTTTGTTAATCGTTCCTACAAAAAAAGCTATAAAAAAGTTTTTTTATGTCTTCATCACATGTTTAGTTTTTGTAGTTACGCGGCACCCGCGCTTAAAATACCATGTCTCTATAAAATTAGGTATTTAATGTCCCTTTCTTGTCGCTTTAATGTTGTGAACAACATTGATTTGAATTCTACTCTATTTGATTATTTATTTAAGTTTTTAGGACTAGGAAGAAAGAATAATGCTACTGAAAACAAGTGTCTGGATTTTGTCCCTGGTCTTTGTACGGAAATCCCTCCGAACATCGGACACCTCCGATATTCGGGGGGACAAGTAAGGGGGTTTCGAAGGTAGTAGAGTCACGCTGATTTCAACACGGTTGGGCCGGCTCGACCGAGGCGGTACTAACCTCGCACAGAAAATCAACGTAAAATGACAGATTTCATGCTGTCGTGTTGTCGTTGGTGAGTGCGAGGCCGGAAACCCAATGATTCAGAAGCATCACTGGGCCGCCATGGTCTGGGTCTTTATAGCGTGGGCCCCGATTCTGCCTATGGTTTCCACCCGACAGAGTAAGTCATTAAGCAGGGCCATACATAGAAAAAGTGTTACAGAGACACAACCGCGTTTCTGCTCCTAAGATCAAATCACCAAAAACCACACACCATCTCGTGTACTGGTAGTCGGGGAGCCATGTAACCCTAGGAAGGAATAAAACTTATACTACAAAGAGATGGATAACTTAAAACAAACCCTATACCAAACCGTCTGGAATACATGGACACTGAACTTGTAAAGGTAGTTGATGATGATGATATCACCGACTGATTGAGGTCATCGTAGGCTCACTCCCGACCTAGGTCGACCTCCACTCGGACCCATCGGTGCGCTTACCAGGGCCGCAAATGTGGCCGCTAATGGACGGGGCGGGATTTCCCCTCCATCTACTTTAGTGGTTAGCAAGGAGGCGATGTTTAGCGTGTGCCGTACGTCGCCTCTATTTAGAATTTAATAGTAGATGGTGCCCGCATCAATGCGGGCAATGTCTTAACAACAGCAGTTCCCCGACACCTCCTATCTCAGGCGCATAGTGGCAAAGCGTGTGATTTTAGTCGTTCCGATTCGGACACACTACTCCACCGCAAACCCCGGTGGGGTGACGGCCCGTGGGGGTTTCCTCATGTAAAAAAAGGCTCGCTCTCGGCTTGGTTGAGGAGCATGTGTTCATGACGATGGTAGTTGCAAATCATATGTGAATACAAATTCTTCTTTTATTTTAAATTTATTTCAGATAACTGCGCTCGTGGTGTTAATCGCAGTTGCTGTTGTATAGTTACAACCAAAACCGCAGGTAACATCGCTGGGAGCGGTTAGTAAAGTATTAGGCCATATTCAGATGACGAGCGCTCAACGCGCGTTTTGCTAACGCGCGTTAACAACTACATGTAACAACGCGCGTTAGCATGTGTACTCCTAGAACGAAATTACATGTAGTTGTAAACGCGCGTTAGCAAAACGCAGCGCAGCGTTATATTTTTCTTATCAATATTGTACAGTTGGCTATGTCACGTCGAATTATAATTTGACGATAATTATCAAAAGTAACAAATAGTACTCATTGCATTGATTCAGGTACTCCGTACTTTCCCGAGAATAAATACATTGATTGACACCAAATGATGATTGAAAGACACCAAAGGAACAGAAAAAGACACTAATTACATTCTTACCCCGCTCTAGCTTAACTCAAGAATTAACAATCTGTTGTCTATCATTATAGAGCTTACATACAAAAGGAAACTTATTATTGATGTTTGTTTGTTTTTAAAAGACAATTTCCGCACTAAGAATAAATTTATGTCGAGCGGAGGACTTTACAAACATACTGATTGCCTCGGTGGCGCAAGTGGCTACCACTTACCAGTACACTACACATACCAGTATGCATGTAAGCGATAGCTGTACTTTAGATCTCGGGTTTGATTTACGGGTCGGACCAAATGTTTTTATGATCTGCAAATATTTGTATCGGAGTTTAGGCGTGTGTATGTGTGTGTTATGTTTTTATATGTTATGTGTTGTCTAGTACCCATGACACAAACTCGGTTTAGTTTGGGACTTGATAGCGTTGTGTTAGATGTCCGAAATATTTATTTAATTATTATACATGATGTGGACACAAAGAATACCAGAGTCAGTGTTGTCCCATGTGATATTTGAACCTATAACACTTAGCGAAATAGAAAGCGGCGTGCCGACCGCTTAAACCACTGGGCCATATCTTCAAGCATCAACTTATCGAGGACCCTTTAGTACTAAGAGTTTTATATTTATGAGATATTTTATATGATCGTTAACTGTATTCGTCCCTTTTCTCGGGAACTCGGGGGCTATAATGTTTAGTGCACCGGCGTACAATAAAATATTTCTACAAGGTAACTTTCTTGAGCTTTGTATCAATCGTTATCGCCCTCTTTGCTATTTTATTGAGGAAATATTACATTATTTTTCTAAAATTACTTATGAATACATCAATCGTTTAAGAAGATATTATTTTAAAATCGGCTAATTCGATCTGCAGTTTAGTCAAAATAAATATATAGACAAAAGAAACGTCACTTAAAAACTAATAAAAGAATGTACTAAATATGCCAGATTTTATTTTACCCGCAATTTTGATCGTGTTATAATCGATGTTATTGGTAATGTTGCCAGAATAAAAATCTGTGTCTGTGTGTGTCCAGATCCGTTCAACAGTATTCGCGTAATTTTAGAAAACTATAATTCAAATTTTAACATTTATAAAAAAATATTATCAGTTAGAAGTAACTAAAAACACATTTATTTTGAATATGTACTAGAGAAAGCTTTCTTTCTTTAAAAACACAATTCCTATATTAGTATTATACTCTCTTGTGCCACGAGGGACCTTACAAACATACCAACATAAAGCGAACACAAAGAACACCCAGACTCAGAACAACAATTTGTTGATCACAAAAAGTGTTGTCTCTAATGAGTCGATCTTGTTGTGGGTTCAATCTAAATCATAACAAGATCGACTGCCAAGATGTTTCAAGTAGGCTAGACTACTAGTCTCTCTGGCGCGTCGTGACCTCGCTATGCATCTTCTATCGCTTTTACTATCAAAATGATGCCTGCCGCCTTTTTTCGCCATCATTCTATGCGACAGCAGTTTCATCCCCATTATTTAGACGGTTGGCAATCCACAACTGTGCGCTTTTCCAGGAACTTTCTGCCTCGCACAACAAAACTGTGGAATGACATGTGGAATGCCTGCGGTATTCCTGGACCAATACGACCTTCAAACCTTCAAGAAAAGAGCGTACTCCTTCTCAAAAGGCCGGCAACGCACTTGTAACGCCTTTGGTGTTGCGATATAGGTAATGTGCAGACGTATCGTCTGCACATTTACCCCCTATTTCATAAAAAAAAACTCAGCTCAGCAGAAAACGCCATGGCCACTGCTAAAACCCCTACATCATTTGTACAATCAAAGCTGTTAGGTATTTTAATATCATAAATGAACAGTGGCATGTGAATTTAAACTATAAATTTACCACAAATTTCGATAAATTAGTCTCGTGCATTCTTGACACCAAAATATCTAATTGGAAAACATAATATAAAATTTATTAGAAAATATAAACGGAATCAATAATTGATTAGTATTTCTCAATACAATTTAAATGAGCGTCTCACATTAATTGTAATTAGGCATAAATTAACATTTATGACATTTCAATGTAAATATTCATTAACATTTTAAGAAATGTTTAATAGGCCTTTTTAATGGTTATCCGGTTTTGATGTCCGAAACGCCCACATACGTATAAATATATATATATTTATATCACACATACACACACACGCGTAGAGTAATACACCGTGGAATAAAAAAATCTGTTAAGACTGTGGTTGTTATGTGAACATATTACATATTATTATATAATACTGTTAATGTTTCTTTTTCAAATTCATTATGAAATAAGTAATGAAATATATTTCTCCAACCCACACCACAAATAGACTGAGCCATATGATAACCAGCCTCGTGATAAATGATGAAGTTTTTTATTATTTCATTGTACCTTTTGTAATTTTCGAAGATGATAAATCGTTTGTTTTGCTATTGTTTTTGGTTTACGTTTAATAATTCGTTTCTCGAAATGTATATTGTACTAGCTTTGATTGCATAGTATGTCTGTAATCGCGGTGAAAGTAACTAGCTCCTGTCCTTCCTCAAAAACCAAAGTGTCTCTGTGCCAAATCTTATTGAAATCGGTGGAGTGATGATGGTGATTAGCTGTGAAGAAATAACAGACACACAAACGAAGTTCCTTTCGAATTTATAATGTTAGTATAGATCTTTTATTTTTTTACATTGATTAAATCTCTTTTATATCCTAAGACATTTTACTAACCAAGAATAAAAGGTACCTCTAGTACAAATACTGTTGCTTGTTTCTTATGACACGTTTACGTTCCATGACTGCCTCGTGGGTCTCGCGGTTGGCGTGAGCGACTGCTGATCATGAGGTGTCGGGTCCGATTCCCGGGTCGGACCAAATGTTTGTATGATCTACAAATATTTGTTTCGGAGTTTGGGTGTGTTCTATCTATAATATGTATGTATTTACAAAAAAAAAAGTATTTATGTATTTGTATCAGTTGTCAAGTACCCCATAACACAAGCTCTGCTTATCTTGGGACTAGATGGCGTTGTGTGTTTAGATGTCCGAAATAT
This sequence comes from Spilosoma lubricipeda, assembly GCA_905220595.1. Classification (NCBI taxonomy): domain Eukaryota; kingdom Metazoa; phylum Arthropoda; class Insecta; order Lepidoptera; family Erebidae; genus Spilosoma; species Spilosoma lubricipeda. The sequence goes on from HG992295.1 coordinate 15,859,961, forward strand.
TTATTTATTTATTTATTTCAAAAAAATACTCCCAAAGCTGGAAATTAAGATATTTATTATGTATAATAACTAGTATTTGTACACCTGTTACTTTTTTAAATTTATAAGTAAAATCAAAGTAATTAAAGCATTCAAATTGTTTAATTTTTCGTCTGCATTTCACCTGTCTTTTAACACGCTTTCATTAGCATTACCTGTATGTTTATTTATTTGTAAGTTTTTTTTTAGTTTTTGAAACTATATTTACTTATTTAGTAGACCATAGTAGACCCATGATAATTGTCAGACAATACAAAATTAGTAATTAAAATCTGACAAACAGTTCAAGAGATTAGTGCACTTGAACAAACAAGAAACTGAGACAACAGCAAAAAAGACAGCATTAAATAAGAAGAATAAGAGCGATCGATCACTTACATTTAAATACCGAAAACAGTAATCAAACCTACTACAAACAAGGTGCATAACCACTGAGCCAGAGTCATACTATAATATTACACATGATAACGATTTACTTAAGTGTTATAACCACTTTAGGAAATAATCACCGCACGTTCGTCATTTTACAACCGACAGACAATGAACCCGGGACTTTTAATAGTCCATAACGTTTTTACATGCACCCTCAGTTGACTCAGACCCCACATAATTCCAGAAAAAGCTATAAATTATGGTTTAGGAATACTTTATTGTTGAATTTTAGTGATTATTGTAAATGTGTTTTTGAATATATAAAGTTATATTAATGTGTTTGGATGTTATTAAATGTTTGACTTGGAGAGTTAATGTTTGAGGTTGTATTTAGTTCGGGTCGGGTATAACGACTTGTGTCTTCTTCTTGGCATCAAAAACTTTGATAGATAACTTTGTGACCATATAAAAATGTTTAGAAAAAAATATTTCCAGTTTTTCTTTGAAAACAAAACGCATATTAATTGATGTGTATTCCTTCTATGAAAAAATACAAGCTATAATACTCTTCCTACTAAAAGTTTAAGTGCATTTTTTATGCTGACCCAGCGAACATAATGTCTCTATTTTTTCGAAATTCTTTTTTAAATTTCCGAAAATCTTGTTTTTACTATTTACTAGCGATCCGCTCTTATCGAACGGGTGAATTTCAGATGTACCCCCAGACGACAGGATTTGTGCATTTTAAATCTGTAATATCTTCGGAAATGTTAATTTTAATTACATACTGTTAAATGTTGATCTGCTTTAAATCGAGCTATATTGATCTACATTAAATGCACAATTTAAATGCACAATGTATTTAATTTTATCTTAACTTTATCGTTTTTTTATGGTATAGAGGGCAAACGAGCAGACATGTCGATTATTAATCGATATAAGCGATTACCGCCGCGCCGCCCATGGACACCCGCAATACCAGAAGCAGCACAAGTGTTTTGCCGACCTTTGGGGATGGGAAAAGGGATATGGGGAGAGGTCGGGGTATGGGCCTGCGGTATCCTCACTCACTCGGTGAAACACAGCGCAAGCGCTATTTCACACCGGTTTTCTGTGATGCCGTGGTATTACTCCGGTCGAACCGGAATACGTAGACAATTTTTTTCTTTTTTCGGACTGAGTCAGAAGGAAGCAATGTTTTTTGAGCGTTTGTTATGTTTGCATGCATGCCCTTGACGGTTTTCGATATTTGAGGTGATATTAAAAATTAATTTTGTATATATACAGTTATAGAAGCAATAACAAAGAGATTTTAAATCTCCTAGTTAAAGTCAGCTAATATTATTGTCATAGTTAGAAAACTTAGAAAATGTAAGATGCAAAACCATTCAATACAATACTATGCACAGGTGCATCAGAGTCGTAGCACGTAGAGCTAGCTACGACACGACGTAGACAGCAACTGGTGGCATATCACTACGATACCTTTGTTAATCCAGACATTTTAGTTATATACGAAAGGAACAAGAAAATATTTGAAATACTCAGTAAAATACAATAATCGGAAGAACATCATTGTCACTATGATTTTCAAGAAATATAACTAATTTTATTTAAGGTTTAATGTCCTTTTGATTAGAATATGAAATTTTACCTACCGTTATTGCCACTTTACTTCTTTGAATTTAAAAAATAATCTTCTCAGGATATCTGGCAGATGTAGAAATAATGAGTACAAAGCATTTGGATATTAGCGTGAGAAAGTTGCAGAGTCATTTCGGTCGCAGTCGGACTAATGCGACCTTCAAACCTTCAAGAAAAGAGCTTCTTCTTAACTGCTTCTTAAAAGACCGGTAACACACTTGTGACGCCTCTGGTGTTGTGAGTGTACATGGACGGCGGTAATCGCTTACCATCAGATCCACGCGTTTCTGAGAAAAAGGGTCTTGACAAACAGACAGACGGGCAACAAAGTGATCCTATAAGGGTTCCGTTCCGTTTTATCCTACTGAGGTACGAAACTCTAAAAATCAGTCGATATGATAAAAATACCTTTACACTTCTAAATAAACATAAAATAGTGCATAATTATTAAGATGAACTAAGGCTATTATTGTTATAATGGACATATTATAACTAAACGACAAAGTAAACTACCGCATTCATTATACAACTACGAGTATATGTTTCGCTCATGGAATTGAATCCATGACATATGGTTTAGTATTAAGCGTCACTAACCACTCAACAAGTGAGAGTAAACCATGTCAAACATTTTACGAAGATAGCTATGGATTATATTCTCCTAGCCGATAATTTCAACAGAGACCAGCCAACTACGCAGGAGTTATTATAGTGCACAAGTGTGTGCGCAAACACAGGTGCACTCTCTGTTCCCTATCTCTCATAATCCGATAGGACGGTTAACTGACACGATCGGGGAGAGATCAGGCGCAGGAGCTTTACGTGCTCTCCGTGGCACGGGGGTTCAGACCCCAACTTCCAAACTCCAAGCTGTTATAAAGAAATTATATAATCAGAGAAAAACTCAATAATACTTTTGGCCCGACCCGGGATTCGAACCCGAGAAATCCCAACGTCAACCGCAAGATCAACGAGGCGGCTATGGATAACAGACATTAAAAATAATATTATCACATTCGCCAATAAATTTATATTAAACCAATCGAAGACATTAAAGTAATCGATCGTTTAACCATCTATTATTCATATTAACAAACAAATTTACACTCTCATTATTCGAAACTAGTTATAAAACGAAAGCCTCCATCTCACGGATCGTTAATAAATATCGTTATAGAAACCATAACCAGTTATTTTAAACACGCTTCCGTCAGTAAAGGAAATAAGTTATTCATTAGTATTCTAACTATTTATAGGCGATAAAATGGCTCACAGTTTAGTATTGAATTATAAATTTGATTATCTGATTAGATTTAAAGATGAATGTACGTATTTTAATTGATATTGCGTACGTACCTACTATCTTATCTCTTCGATTTTCTTTATTAGTTCTGTGTAACTGTGTTGATGTAATAGATTTTATTCTTCCGTTTCACTTTCACATACTTTTACTGGATGGAGTGGTACACGAGTATCACGTATACTTTGAAGATGTAGGGGTAAGCAGAAGTGTAAAGTCACTTATATTTGGCTGGTTTATTATAAGTAAAGTAGGCATGTCTATTGTCAATACTCAAATGGTGTTCTAAGGGAGTATAAAGTAAATATTGATTTTATAGCTTGGTTAATAAATAGTCTGGGATAGTTTTTGGCAAATTTAACTCTGGTGCAGTATGGAGTTTTTTAATAGTAGTATTGGTAAAATTAAATGAAATAAAATTGAAATGAAAAACATAAATTTAGAACACCCCAGACATGAGTACCGATATTTTTTTTTGGGTAAAGCATCCATGTCATGGAAATAAGTTATCGGAGTAAGTTATTGAGATCCCTTCATTAATTAAGACATGAGGTAATGATAATTCGAATTATATCTAAGAACTATTTCCATCTCATCAGTTCTCAAACAAAAAAACGACATTATAAGTGGTCCATTCGTTTACGATGCCAGAGTGACATACAGTTTATACATATAAAACTTCTTTTCTGCGACGAAGCCAATTATGAATTACAAAAAAAGAAATAGTGTTTTTTTTTGCCATAGATCATCATGAAATTTAGAAAAGCATACTTTATATAGACAAAATACTCGTGAGAGACAGCTGAAGTGATTGACATAGTTTACATTCACACGAATGAAGCCTCTCTTAAAGCCTCTTTTAATTACTGCTCAATAAATTAACGTCGCTATCAAGGAAGTCATGCTTGTAACATATAAATTATATTTATTATTAGACAGAAAAAATGTGTTACATGTTTTTTTCTAAATCTGCTTGTGGGTACCGGAAAGTTGCAACAAGAATCTTATTCTAATTATAAGTTCGACTTCGAATGGAGTACGGCATATAAGGTTTTCTTATGATACAGGTTAGGCTGTGTATATATGTGAAATACTCTGGATTGAGTTTGGAGTAAGTCTTTTTCTTAAAGATGTGGAGCTCGTAGCGTAAATATTGCAGATGATTATATGGTTGTGTAAAAAAATAGAACAATGTTTACACTATATTGTTTTAAACTTTCATTGTCAGTAACATTAAAATAGGAATCTGCGGGATTGCTACCATGTTTACACATCGAACAGTGATGGAAAGTCGAGGTTGGTTCTAAATCGTGATCAGTGTAGTAGAAGGTCAAGAAGTCAAGGTAGTAGAGCCACGCTGATTTCAGTACAGAAGATATACGTAAAATAACATCGATCGTGCTTTCCTGTTTCGTTGGTGAGTGCGAGACCGGAGGCCCAATGATGCAGAAACATCACTATGCTGCCATGGTGTGGATCACCATGCTGCATTATTGCATTGTCTTCATTTGCAATGAGTATGGTGACCACCACTCTTGGATTCTGCTTATGCATTCCATCAGGCACAGTACAGTCATTTTGGTAGGGCCAAACACAAAAAAAAAGTGTTGTCCACCTATGAACGAAAGCCTCCCCCAAGAAGTACTAACCATCGCGGTCTTGAACAGTCTGTATCTATTGATTTCTAAATAAATATGTACTTAATATAAATGAGTCACGCCCAGACGCAGAAGAAACGATCGTGGTCATAACACAAATGATTGTTCTGGGTAGGAATCGAACCTACCGTGGGAGAGCCACGCTTCGGCATGAATGGACCGGCTCGACCGGAGTGATACCATGGCCTCACAGAAAACTGGTGTGAAATAGTGTTTGCGCTGTGTTTCACCGTGTAAGTGAGGATACCGGAGGCCTTTACTCCCCATCCCTCAAAGGCCGGCAACACACTTGTGACGCCTCTGGTGTTGCAGGTGTCCATGGGCGGCGATAGTCGCTTACCATCAGGCGATACGTATGCTCGTTTGCACGCATATTACTTACAAAAAAAAAGAACCCCCGACTTTGGTTCAGGAACAAATATCTCAGAAAAAATATTCGTGTTACTGTAAAAATATTCGTGATTTCAGATGTAGTTAAAAAGCTTGTTAAGACTTTAAATCATTGAAGATTGTCCCCCATCCCTTATTTGCTCAGTCAGCATAGAGCTCGCGTCCCTACCCTCACGGAGGCATGCAATAGAAAATTTACCCTCCCGATTTCTATCTCGTTGATACTTTGCACCCCATCAATTAAAGACCCATACCAATATATTATTACGCTTCTTCATATCGTCACACAGAATAGTGAGTGTTAGCATCTTATTCATGCCGTTGGTGTCGTTAGCACTGCAAACAGAAGAAAAACTAGACAAAAATCTTATACCATCTCGTCTTGTTAGTGCAGTACAGTAGGCAAAAACCTCCTTTCTTAAGAGAGGCTTATGTAGAATAGAATAGAATAGAATAGAATAGAATAGAATACATTTATTAGTCACACATAACGTACATGTAAAAGAGAAAGATAAGACATTTGACTTAGAGTAAATAACAACAAACAATATACAAAACAAACAAAATAAAAGCAGTGAAATGTCTAGCTGTGTGACCAAAAGGCCACAGCTCACATGTCTAACAGTGGACTGAATAACTATGAATGAAAATTTAATAATAATGAAAAAGATAAGTACTGTTAATGATTTCTTTTTAGTATTAAAACTTTTGTGAGATAATTCTTACTTTAAGCGGAGCGTAAAAAAGCATCTCACTAGGCGGCCATAGTGTGGGTCACCATGCTGCAATGTTCTTATTCACATTGAGGATGGTGACCACCACTCTTGGAATCTGCTCATGCTTTCCATCAGGCAGAGCAGAGTCATTTTGGCGCATCTAAAATATATAATATTTAAAAAAAATCATTGACATTACAACGATTTAGCCACGAAATCGTTACGTATTTCAGCGTTTTTGAAATTCAACCCCTAAAAGGGTTATATAGGGGGTGAAAGTTTTAAATAAAGGCACAGCCAAAGTCATTAATATACTGACGGAAAAGAAGCAGGAAAATATACTGCCACCTTCTGATAAAATGACAAAAAAAATCACAAAGCGTCACGTGGACTGCCGTCAGAAGTGAAAACTCAAAACTATAAACAAACAGTTGTTTAAATAAAATGCGTGATAAAAAGTAGTAAAAAAAAGTTTATTGTGATGTTATAAAAATATAGGTTACAGCTGTCACCATGCACACTCGCACAAGCGCACTGCACCGTATCTTACGATCAGATCACGTGTGCTGACGCGAGTTTAACATTTTTACCCATCCCAAAATAAATTATGCTAAAGTTTACAACGTCGCCAAAGAAGTTTTAACTTCAAAATATAGTATTTAAATAAATATAATGAATATGTAAATATTATTTTTATACAATACTAGCAATTTACAATAGTAGCGGCTCACTCGATTACGTAGAGAGTTTTCAATAAAGTACATAAACCTAAAGAAAGATGAAAGAAATTCTAAGTAAAGGGACGCGAGCAAAACCGCTGGTATAGCTAGTAATGAATAAACGGTTTTAATGTGGGTACACAAAAAAACACATGACTAAAATTGATGAAATAACTTTTAGCACCGTCAAATCAAATTAGCTTTTAATAACGAAGTAATATAAATATTTTCCATTAAAGTAACAACTTTTTATTAGTGTTGTCACGCCGGTTTTTATAATAATATATTATATCCGGACGCGCAATTCTTCTACTAATTGCGTGTCGCCAGAAATTTGATTAAATCAAAACTCATCGTACACATAAACTTGTATAAAACTTGATTGTTTAATATCCGTATATATCCGTACATACAACCCTAGTTACGGGTACAAATTCATGGAATTCAAAAGTCAACCGCTTTTCATAATCAAATTACCAACAAGTGGTAATTAAAGCCCGCCCGACGGAGCATCGTGCCCCACTTGAACACATTCGCCTTAATTACTGTTATATTGTTATACTTGTAATGTTTGTTATGTTGTTACATAGCACGTGTGTAATATAACGTGTGCCGTTAATATTTCAAATGGATACATAGTAATAACAATGCGATGTGATGGCGCTCACTCAATTAGGCGAAATGAAACGCTCGCTAAAATACGGTGCGAGACTTGGTTGTTTATTTTTGTTATTGTTGACTAATATAATGTTGAGGTAACTAGTTACTTATTATACTTTTATATTATTTAAAAGGTGTTTTGCATGAGGTGACATTGGTAACTAATAAATTGGTCTGGTTGCCGGGGATAAAAAAATAGCAGTCATTAAACATTTATTCTGATAATGTTAAAGGCATAAGGAATAAAGTTTAAAAATCTTATTTGAAAAGTTGATTACATGCAAACAAACACAGGTGAAACTAATCAAAGAGTCAGTTGCTATCTGCACTCTGATCAGTTTCTAACGGTATAATCAGGTTAACTTTAGGTCGATCTATTGAACACTTCATTAAAAACATTTAAACTCAAGTTTGAGCGATTTATTATTAGTCAATGTTCAGTTATCCACCAGGTAGATAGCTTTCCAACTTCATCATCAGTATAGTTCCAAGAAAGTCGTCTTATCCATTATTACCTAAACTACCTCTAAATATAAAAGTTTGACTTTTATTTAGTCTTACTATCCGTGCAATCACATCACTAGCGATTGGTGATTAGAGCGATGTATACCAGAATGTTACTACCCTAATTTACACTTAAATATAAAGTTTTTTCTATGGGTATTAGGAAAGAGTCTATATCAACTAATGGATTGCGGTTGCGATGATAATAATCACTTTTGCAGTCGACCTAAAAATATACCTTCATAAGATTTTATCTCTGTTATCTGTAATTTTTATTTATCATTTATATATATTATTGGTCTAATTTTATAAATTATTATAGTTATTGTAACAACATATATATTGTTATCAAGAAACAATATCTTATTGATTGATTATCGCGAAAATTTAAAAAAATATTCGAGGACAACATGCATTTCCTGGTAACTTATGAGATAATGCAGTTACTTTATACTTTTACTATACTTTTGATAGTATTATTAGTATTGAATATCCGCTAAATAATGTACCGTTTGTTGTCTATCTCCTAGATGTGGCAAATACAGAACCTTCTTCCTAGCCTTTATTATTCACAAGATTATTTGGGATTGGCTACTAGTTCAGCCGTTTTTACCTGAACACGGACGACTGGCACCCGACCTTAACAACCCTGAGGGTAAATAGAATTAGAAGATTGAATAAGTTGTCAGTATACTTGAAGGCACTGACTTCCCAATAACGTTATCTCCAAAGTGGCGATATAAATTTAGCAATGAGTGAATAATAAATAAACACTTTTTTTTTAATGTATGGCCCTGCCTGATGGAAAGCATAAGCAGAATCCAATAGTGGTGGTCACCATACTCGTTGCGGATGCAGACGGACACACATCAGCGGCCTTCTGCATCATTGGGCCTCCGGTCTCGTATTCACCAACAAAACACGATAGCACGTACGCTGTCATTTTACGTTGATTTTCTGTGCGAGATCCTTTGGACACCTGCAAATCAACATTCAAATTCATTATCATTTTTTTAAAGCTATCTTCTGTTACTATTATCATCGAAGCTCTGTCTACCGTTACAAATGACTATCAGTTAAGTGTCCGGGAAATTACTAATAACTTAAACGCTTAATTTCTTTTTACCTTCGCTAATTACTTCCCTTTATTTTAACGACAATATTACCGTTCAGTTATTTATTGTAAGCATGTATCAAATCTGATTTTCACTGACACGATTTTCCAGAATATTTATACTATAATAAAACATCCTCCAAGTCCGATTCCATTTTGTACGATAATTGGCAATGATAAAAACCATTAACAATAGCAATTACTAAATTCTTCTCATTTCTACAAAGGTTTAATAACTTCAACACTCATGTCTAAAGTTACTAATTCGCAGAAAAAGTTCACATTAATCACAACTCTACTTTTAAAGTAAAAAAAAAGTAAACATCAATTAAATTCGCCACACTCTCTAGTCGAACACATTTCCCGCGCGTCCGACATGAAAATATCTATGTAGGTGTAGCTTTGGCTGTGTGGGTGCTGTAATAGAGCGATGACGTGATTTCCTGCGCTGAGTTATTGCTACTGTACCGGCGCTAAATGCTTTGAGTGATGTGACCTTGTTTGGGGGAGTATAGTTTCCCATGTTTTCAAATGTATTTTTTTTTTATTTTGAAATTAAATGTGTTTATTATATCCATCCCTCTATACTATTATAAATTCGAAAGTATTCGTAACGCTTTCACGGCACCTGAACCGATTTGGAAGAACTTCTAGAAGGTAAGTATTTGATTGAATCTTTTAGAAGGTAAGCAAAGCCGCGGTTAAGTAGTAACTAATAAATTTTGTCGAAAGTAGTGATATGTACCGGAATAATAAAATTTTGTAATAATAAAAAAAGCTTAATTGAAAATTTACTAAGCAGACTGTTTACTTATCAAAGCAACATCACACCACTGCAGCACTGTTAAAATAATTTAATGTCAAGTTAAATTAGTCGATATTGATTAAAGCATGATTTTACTTTGATTAAAATTTTGTGCATTAAATAGTTAGTCATATAATAGTACATTAAAAAGTATATGTAAACTAATTTTATTACAATCACTCATTATCATACAATATTAAAATTGCTAACGATAAGAAAACGATTACTAATAATCGTTGATATCTACAGTAATTGGCATAATGTGAATGCCTCATTCGACAATTTTTACATGTTTTTTACGATATGATTTGGACAAAATAGCTTATCTTAATATAGATATCTGAAATTAATAAAGGATTTAAGTAATTGCGATACCAGGTAATACAGTTTAATTACTCAGTGACGCAATTCGCATGGGATAAGTGTTTAAAAATGTTTTTTAAACAATGCAATAATCCTATAGACTATTTAACTTTCAATTTGTTGTTTTTTTTAAATTAAAAATACTTAAGAAATAAAGAAAATGAAAGAAAACCAAAAGAGTTGTAAATGTTCACATATAAATAATAGTCACACATCAACACCTGTTTTAATTCACTTCCTTTTGCTTTCTTAAATTTGTGATTTATCGGCGATAAACCTATTCAGCTGAGCCGCTCTAGTGACTTGAGCAGTTTTTGACATCAATATATACTATTTCAATATTAATACGATTCGTTGCCCAGATGTAGATATTCAAAAGTTCTTAAAAAACATTTAAACCAATAGTGTCATGAAAAAGGTTTACAATTTCTTTAATATTAAACTGCTCAATAACTCACCAAATAACGATACTGAGCAGAAAAAAGTAACGTGCTGTATCGTCTTTGTCTATTTGTTTATAAATTTCATTTACACTACTTCAGAGCAGATACTTTTATTTAAGAACATTACTTACAAATACTAATGAAAACCAATCTATTTACAACCAATCTCAAAATGTCGCTACGAGACGCCACTGCAAAGTCACAACGTACGTCCCTAGCGAGGGGGTGGAGAAGGCAACAACTCATAAAATTAAGCGATTTGGATGTGAGTTAGTCTAACTGTGAGGATCGTCGAGTTAACAGTTCGCTAGCTATCTTCCTCGCACATACTCACACGACTACAACGTGTGTTTTACACAGTTCGGCATCACACACACTAAGGTGTAGGCTTCGCGCGCCGTCAGTATAACGTCATATCGCCTGGAATACGTTTCGTTCTCTTGCTCGTTCCCGCCATAATGCTTTCGGAAGTGTAATTTGACGTTTGACATTTATGATCTGTGACAATTTTTGTGTTTTTTTTTTATTGACTGTGATGTTATTGTTACTCGGATCACTTGCCTAAGGTATGTTTGAATTATCAATTAAACTGTTTTTGTGTATTTTTAAATAATGTATGTTGGCGATTAAAGTATAACATTTGTAATCTAGTGATGATTGATCGATCATTAGTGATTAAATGGGACGGGTTGTAGTTCTAAAGATAACTTAAATATAATGGGCTCTTTAAAAAAAATCGTAGAGTACTAACAGTTTGTAACTTAATCTTTTGTATTTAAAATAATTGTTATCATTAAGAAGTTTTTTTGCGAGATTTATTAGACTTATTTAGATTAGATAATAGCAAATGTTTTCGTTTGCAAAATAGTCATAATAACAAACTATCAACAAAGTAAGGTTTTTTCTAATACCTACTTCTCATTAATACTTTTACTATCAAAACCGTATAGCACTATTATATAGGACGCATACTAAGCTGAACGAAGTTTTTATTATTTAAAACTCTTTATATGTATTAAAGTTGGTAGGCCTTATTAGTTTTTGTTAATAGAATTTCTAAAGTAGGTAAATTTAATTAAAATATACTTTTCAAGAAATATATTATCTACCTAAGCCTTTTAACGGTATAACCTCTAAAAGATCATATGGCGGAAAACGAGCTCCTAACTCATGTTCAAATTATATAATTATTTTCAAAGTTTTAAACACGATTATAGGGAAGTATTAAATGTATAAATCGGGAATTACAATAAAAAATGTAATATGTTTAAAAGTCGGTGCTATTTTCCGACTTCAATAAATTCTGCTGCAACTTAAAAACTTTTAATAGGTAGGTACTAATGCAATCAACACCTTAGTTACACACACTAGTTGTCGAAATAAAACCATTATTAAATTAATTTTGTTTATATGTTTCTGCAATCCTGTTTCATATAAACTTTAACTTTGCCAATTTTCCTGCTTCTCCGTTGGCATAATTTTCGTAATTATTTAAAAAAACCTGACTGCGTCAATATTTGCCATCTTTATTAAATTCATTGAAGAACTGAAAGGAAAAGATTTTTAATTTTGATGTCTATCTATTGACTCACATAAAAAATACGGCAAGCCGGGGAATATCATACGGTATAAATACGATAAATCAGGGGATGAAAGTCGGCGTGAGCGAAGCCGCGTGCTAAAGTTAATCTATACTAATATATAAAGCTGAAGAGTTTGTTTGTTTGTTTGTTTGTTTGTTTGTTTGTTTGTTTGAACACGCTAATCTCAGGAACCGCTGGTCCGATTTGAAAAATTCTTTCGGTGTTGGATAGTCCATTTATCGAGGAAGGGTATAGGGTATATATCATCACGCTACTACTAATAGGAGCGGGGCAGCAATGAAGAATGTTTCAAAAACGGGGGAAATTTTCACACTACGGGCAATATAAGGCGCAAACGAGGTTGCGTGGGTCAGCTAGTATAGCTATATTTTAGACAACATATTCAAAAATTTTACAAAATATATATGAAAACCTTCCTCAAAAACACCCTATTGGTAAAAACCGCATCAAAATCCGTGCAGTAGATTTTAAGGCTATCGCGAACAGACAGACGCGGCGGAGGTCTTTTTTTATGATACGTAGTGATTAATATGGTAAAAATAATCTAAATAATAAAAAACAATGATTTTTTAAATCTACTTTGTGAGGTAGTCTTCTAGAGAACTGTTATAGTTGATTATTTATGACGAGGGTTTTTTGAAGTTCACTATCCCAGAGCTTTTAAGCAACTTGGGGAGTCAACTGCCTTCAGCTGACATCCACGTTATATGTGTGTAGCGCGTTAAAGTAATTAATTCAAAATATTTTAGATTTCACTTGTAGCAAAATCTTTAATAATAGGTCTTTACCTATGAAATTGCCGTTTTGTATGCAAATAGTATTATTTATTGTTAATTACAAAAAATAAAAGAGGTTTAATAACAAATTATTAGATAAAACATAATTATAACTTAAGATACATTTCCGTAGTTAAATTGAAACTATGCAACACAGTTGCATGAAGGTTTAATCTATACTAATATTTATAAATTCGAAATTAACTCTGTTTGTTTGTCTATCTGTTACGCTTTTACGGCTTAACCCGTGCACCCATTTTGATTAAATTTGGTATGGAAATACTTTGATTCTTAAAGGAGGACATATGATATTTTTTACCGCAAGAACGGACATAGGTACCCATAGCGGAGAAGCAAGATTTTTTTATTAAACAGTCTTTAAAACCTCCAATAGAAATAAGCTGTTAATAGAAATAAACCATTTTTTAATCGATACAGATATAGAGACATGGTTCTACTACGTTAGTGGAACTTTTAAACTTCTTTTAAACATATATAATCCAAGCTTTTCCTGAAGTTCTACTGGCGTAAGAGTAGTTTTTCCAACTTAATTTAAGATTGAAACTTAGGTTTAGTCCGACTTATCTAATTCCCTCTTGTAAAAAGTAAATTCATGGAAAATTGGAAACTGGAAACTGGAAGTTATAGATCGACACAGGCAGGCAGTAGATTTTGGTGTTTTCACCTAATTTACCTCGACAATACAGCACATGCTGTGGCGTCTGTTTGTGTCGATCTATGATTCTTAACTACAGCTTCAATTTAACGTTCATAAATGTCACTTAGTGTCTTAATTGAATAAATGATTTTGAATTTGAATTTGAAATTTGAATCATGTAGTTTAAAAGCAAAGGTTTTGCTACATAACTGGTAACGAGTTTCCAATATTCATGATGGTCTGGTAAATGTACAGTACCTTTTTTTATGAATGGGCCTGCCAAAGTGATTCTACTCTGCCTGATAAAAAGCATAAGCAGAATCCAAGAGTGGTGGTCACCATACTCATTGCGAATGCAGACAATGCAACAATGCAGCATAGTGATCCACACTATGGTGGCCTAGTGATGCTTCTGCATCATTGGGCCTCCGGTCTCGCTCTCACCAACGAAACACGACAACACAAATGCTGTCATTTTACGTTGATCTTCTGTGCGAGGGTAGTACCTCCCCGGTCGAGCCGGCCCAACCGTCCTGAAATCAGTGTGGCTCTACTACCTCTAATAGCTTAAATATCTAGTTCCTTCAATAAACAAACTATGTAACACTTGTTTATCATGTAAAATTAGTTTATAAATTCCTGGTTCTCTTTAGAAGAGTATTTGAACATAATTAAATAACACACATACATTGCACTTACTTGTTTTCTATATTTGATCTACTACTATTAATACTTTTATTGTACAGCAAACAAGTGTAACATTTGCTTGTAACTAATTTTAATTGTTTAGTCATGTTTGTACTTGTTTAAAAGTTATTTTTAAATCAGCCGTGCGCCAAAATATAATTACTAATCAACCATGCAATCTTTACATCGATAAATTCTGTTCTATATATTTTTGGACTTACCTAAATTATTATATACCATATTAGCTGAACCCCGCGGTGTAATCCGCGGTTATTGTTGTATCGCGAGTAACGCCGCGGGACTAAGTTAGTCTAAAAAAGTAAATTATTAAAATACTACCTGGATCACCAGCTGCCAGTGAAAGTCCCGTCAAAATCCGTCCTGCCGTTCCAGAGAATACCCGGAACAAACAGACGGGCAGACAGACAGACAAATTTTTTTTAACTACATTTTTGTTATATGTACCGTGTATAAATACATTTGCATTAAGTAAAAAGCGGTTATTTTAATATTACAAATGGGCACTCCAATTTTATTTATTTGTATACATATACATTTACATATATATATTATCTTTCTATACTAATATATAAAGCTGAAGAGTTTGTTTGTTTGTTTGTTTGTTTGTTTGAACACGCTAATCTCAGGAATCGCTTTTCCGATTTGAAAAATTCTTTCAGTGTTAGATAGCCCATTTATCGAGAAAGGCTATAGGCTATATATCATCACGCTAAGACCTACAGGAGCGGAGCAACAATGAAAAATGTTACAAAAACGGGGGTAAAATTATCACGCTACGGGCATTATGAGACGCAAACGAGGTTGCGTGGGTCGGCTAGTATACCAATATATGTTGGCCTTTTAGTTAGCGATCTTGGTTACTAAGCCTAAGGTCCTGAGTTCCATTCTCATTCAGGACAAACTTTTATAGCGTATAGTGTAACAGGCACGATGATTTGTTCAGTGTCTTGCTGCAATTTATTATAATCTGTATGTGTTTTGGAAATATTTAAGAATAATATGTTTGATTACAACCATTTGTGCGTGGTTGTCAAAATTTAGATTTTCACAGTTAGACAAACTATTTATACTTTCATTTTAACAAAATACTTGCAGTTGAAAATGTTAAAATAGTAATTTAAGTTATAAAATAATGTTAGAAGTAGAGAACTGAGAAAAAATAGTCACGCATATGTCATATTTATTAAGAAATAGTGTTACTCACGCGTGTTATCAAAGGGGAGTATAGTGACAAGCCCTGCAGTCGGCATCAGGTAGTTCTTCAAAGCTAGTCATCCACAAATACCTATACACTTTAGTACATATCAGGTAACTATAGACTCTTAAATAATCAAATTACCTGATTTTAAAACAGGTAGCTTATTCAGAACTTTGTCATTTAATCTCTGATTTGGAATCTACTTTAACTTTAGAGGGTCTATTTACTCCCATTTAACCTCTTTCAAATTTGAAAAAAAAAAAAACTATCAAATACCTTTAATCGAGTAATTCTTGTATGTATCACGGAATCGGCTGCAAAGGTTTTCATGCAATTTAGTATTCAAGAAGTTTCAGGGATAATAAATCTTTCTAGCTCGATCGATAGCGAGCAAAACTCGTTCATCCAGGTATGTACTATCATCCCTAAGAGCGAAAAATTAAGAAATGAACTAACGTGGGAGAGCCACGTTTCGGCATGAATGGGCCGGCTCGACCGGAGTGATACCACGGCCTCACAGAAAACCAGTGTGAAATAGTGCTTGCGCTGTGTTTCACCGAGTGAGTGAGGATACCGGAGGCCCATAACTCAAACCCCCTTCCCCTATCTCCCTTCCCCATCCCCCATAGGCCAGCAACGCACTTGTGACGCCTCTGGTGTTTCTTGTGTGTGTGTTTGTTTACCATCAGGCGATGCACCTGCTCGTTTGCCAGCCTATTCCATAAAAAAATATACAATTTATTGCAATTGATGCCGTCATTTATACTTTTTAAACTTAATTTCACAAACCAAAGTACCCAGTTCGTGTAATATTGGTGTGATAATCATTACGATAACAGAATCGTGATATCTCTGTACGTTTGTTTATCACAATTGTCGATTACATGTCGTCAACTACGCGTATTTAATGTCATTTAATTTATGACAATTGAAGTGGGGTCATTTATTTATGGATACGACTTTATAAAGTCGTCAAGTGATAGTTGGATGTTTTACGATTGATAAATAAATGATTTTGGGTTCGGATGTACTTTGTGCGATTGTTTGTACTTTATTAGTACTAAGAGCTTGTACTAAAGATTCTAGAATACTCTTATCATAGTACTACAGTGTATCTATATGCACTTGATATTATGAAGCTAAAGAGTTGCTTATTTGAATGCGGTAATCTCTGGAAGTACTAGTCCGATTTGAAAAATTATTTCACTGCTAGATAGCCCAGTTATCTAAGAAGGCTATATGTCATCAGGCTACGACCAAAAGGAGCGGGATATCAATGAAATGTGTTAAATAATAAACTATTCTTTATCAGATCTTCCAGTTTAACAAAAACGATGTATGAAAGAATTATTTCCATTAGAAAGATCAAAAAAAGAAGTCCGCGACCTTAATAGATGGCATATATATGCATCAATCTTTTGAGGTTTAAACTGCCCGTTGTCCAAAATTCTAAGCCCACCAATTTTATTACAAACTAGCTGAACTCTGCGGTGTTACCCGCGCTCCGCGGGACAAAGCTAGTCTAAGTTACTCCCCATATCATTAGCTACCCACCAGTGAAAGTTCCGTCAATATCGGTCCATCCGTTCCAGAGATTACCCGGAACAAAGAGACAGACAATCAAAAAATTTTAAAAAACATTTTTGGTAAATGTACCGTGTTTACACACATATGCATTTAGTAAGAAACACTTACTTTAATTTTACAAACAGACACTGAAATTTTATTTATTTGTATATATATAGAGTATATATATAGAGTATATAGTATGTATATATATATATAGAGTAGATAATCATGCTTAAATTTCTAAAGAGATAAGTAGAGATGTATTAAACATCTAAATTAAAGTAGTAGACACGCTGATTTCAGCACTGTTGGGCCGGCTCGACCGGGCCGGTACTACCCTCACACAGAAGATCAGCGTAAAATGACAGCGTTTGTGCTGTCGTGTTTCGTTGGTGAGTGCGAGACCGGTGGCCCAACGATGCAGAAGCATTACAAGACCGCCGTGGTGTGGGTCTCTATGCTGCATTATCTGCATTAGCAATGAGTATGGTGACCACCACTCTTGGATTCTGCTTTTGCTTTCCATCAGGCAGAGTATAGTCATTTTGGCAGGACCATACATAAAAAAAACATTAAAGTTTCGTTTCAATGTTAAAGCATCCATGGTTGCCTGTAAGAGATTGCCTAATGGCGATAAGGCCGCCAATTGTACGTCCTAGTTTGTTTAATTTAGTTATATAATTAATCTGGTGTACAATAAAGTGATATATTATTATTATTATAGCATCAATCAATTATTTAATTAAGGATTAAAATACCAATAGTATGATACATACATCCATATTTAATCTAATCCAGACAGTAGCGTTGTCATAGTTAAATAATTTAATTTTAAATTTACCTTATTTGGTAAAGAGGACTTTAATTAATTTACAAAGATATATTACTGGTTATCATCATCTTAGACTTAGGCTCCTTAGAATGGAGTTTTGGGGTAATATACCAATTATTGACTGAACTCTACAGTGATAACATTGTTATAATGAATTTATTACACATACAAAAACTACATTGAAATAAGAATTTATTCTTGGTTTATTTTATCGTATATAGGTGGCCATGGACACGCGCAAAACCAGAGGCGTCACAATGCATTGCCCACCACTGGGGGATAGGGAAAGGATGTGAAGAGAGGTTAGGGTATGGATCTCCGGTGCCGGGAGGGGTCCGGAGGTCTTACTACAGCAGTTCCCGGATCTCTCCCTCTCTCAGGCGCAGAGTGGCACACCGTGTGGTTTTAGTCGGTTCGATTCCGACACACCGCCCCGCCGCAAACCCCGGCGGGGTGACGGCCCGAGGAGGTTTTTCCACACGTAAAAAAAAAAAAAATGGATCTCCGGTAACCTCATTCACTCGGTGGAACACAGCGCAAGCGCTATTTCACACCGGTTTTCTGTGAGGCCGTGGAATCACTCCGGTCGAGCCAACCCATTCATGCTGTAGGTGGCTCTCCCACAGTATTGGTTTTTAATAACAAGCTAGAATAATAAAAACCCGTACGAAAGCCCTTAATCTAGACATCATACGCCAAAAATGCTTTATATCATTTCGGAAAAGAGCTGATACTCTTACACTGCTGGACCGATATTAACCAAGCATAGTACATACTAAGAACCACAGCAAGGAAACTGGCTTGCAAAGAAAAAATCACATCGAAAACGGTCCATCTGTTTGAGAGCTACAATGCCACAGACAAACACGCGCACACAGACAGACGGAAAGATGATGAAAAAACAGACAGACATCGACGTCAAACTTATAAAACCCATCTTTTTACTTTGGGGGTTAAAATATGTCGAAAATAATCATCTCACTGAACTAACCTATTTATTATTCTTGATAATTCAAAATAACCTATAATTCGTTCAATTGATAGAAATTATGTTGATTTTAATTTAATATTTATATGTTTGTGGTCACTCCTCTGGAAAGAAAGAATTTATATTCTGATTTAATTATGTTCTACTAAATTGAGACATTTGCATTTTCCAACATCTTTAATTCAAGCATTAACTGATCTACACAAAAATCCCATCTGAGATAAAATAGACGTATAGAAGCATCGCCAATAAGTTTGGAAGCGTATTTTTAATTATAAACGATCATAACTCCTAAATTAAAAATAGCAACAAGCTGAGATAGGCGCCTTTTTTGGCATTGCACAGGATACTGAAGTTGCTTGTGTTCCGTTACCTTAACTCTGTATAAAACCAAGTGTTGGTCCTGTGTACGTCAGAATAAACGATTTTTCTTTGTTTCTCTTCTTTATTACAACTTTTTAATTTGTCAACGCTGTCTATAATAACCATAATTTCTTAACAACACAGCGTTCAACATCAAAAACATTTTCCCTCCCTCACGATAACCATAAACTAAATCATAGTGTATCAATACCTTTATACCGTCATCCGCACACAAGCCTACAACATAATATTGCCGGTGACATCAAAGCCCGACCACACACATCGACTTCCGCGACTTTGTCCGCCCGTGTCCGCCGAGTCCGCCGATGTCCGACTGGGTCCGCCGGTGTCGGCCGATGTTTGTCCTCGCCTCGTTACCAATTAATGTCATAATCCTTTGCCGTAATTGGCTGGAATGGAAAAACATTTTGTTGTTCGATTTCCAAGATGACAGGGAAAGTAATAGGGGCCTAATAAATGTTGAGATCATAGGATAGATATGTCCTGGAAAATTTAATATGAGGATTTTATTTATTAACAGCTGTTTTTGATCTTTAAAACTGTCATAAATTTGCACTTAACAGCCTCGGAAATCGAACTCAGTCATTCGTCCTCGGAATTAGTTTTGTTTTAATTATTACAAAATCTATAGGTACTGGTTATAAAATAGGTTTTAAAATTTCACTCCAAAACGAATGAGAAATATATGTGTAACTATATATAGTTTTAAGACGATACAGACGTCTCATTACTGTACTGTTAATGATTACCATCCAATCCCACTTGCTATTTTCAATCCACCCATTAGCTATTTCGAATTTACCAGTGATAATTTGCATGGTTTCATACATAATTAAAAAATATCTTTTCCTGTCGATTCGTGTGGAATAAAACCCAAAAATAAGTGGTAGCAATAAGTTAAACTCCGCCCCGTCATCATAATCCACTTATACAATTAACACCACAAATATCAAAAGAACACATCTGGCATTTTTATTAAAAACAAATTCACTTTGGCTTTCATCAAAAACATATGAAAAAGATATAAATTAATTGTGGATATCAAAGCGGGATGTTATGAGATCAGGAAATGTTAGAAAATAATGTTTTTGTGATGCGGTGACTCCGTGGGTGTTCAGTGACATATACAACATCCGATATTTCGTCACTGTTACTCCCAACCTTACCGAACAGAGATGGACTTACTAAATACCTATTAAATACTTTTGGCCGCGACTGTACCTCATACATACTTCCATCCCCTTTTCACCCCTATAAGGGATTATTTTGGGGATAAAAACTGCTATGTCTTTCCCTACAACTCAAACTATGAGCGACATTGTCATAATTGTGGCTAAGCTCCGTAAATAAAGATTAAAAAAAACAATTATCGTTACGAGATCCTAAACCTTACTCTACTCTATCCTCTAAGAAGCCACCTCTGGGGTCCCTTAGGTTACATCCTCTCAAGGTAGTAGAGCCACGCTGATTTCAGCACGAACGGGCCGACTTGACCGAGGCGGTACTACCCTCGCACAGAAAATCAACGTAAAATGACAGACTTCGTGCTGTCGTGTTTCGTTGGTGGATGCGAGGCAGGAGTGTGGGTCACCATGCTGCATTGTCCGCATTCCCACATTGTCTGCATTCGCAGTGAGTATGGGTGACCACCACTCTTGGATTCTGCTTATGCGTTCTATCAGGCAGAGTAGTTATTTTGGCTGGGTGAAACGTAAAAAGAAAACATGAGTTAACGCCGGCGCCGGTAATAACGTCACTTACCACCAATGCCTCTACTGCTATATAGTTTATGTAATGTACTTCAATAAAACTAATCTAAATTATAACTAAACAAAGCAAAATTAGTACTGTTTTAAAGGAAAATAGAAAGCGTTTCCTCAAGTTTTAATATAAGATACTCAGTAAGTACCTAAACGTAAAATAAGCTATCACACAACATCTCAGGTAAACAATTTCCACAAACATACTAAATATAATTTCTTGAAATACTACACTCATTCAAGTAAAAGCCTCTAATATTCCTTTATACAATAAACCATATTATCTTTTACTGAGTAAGATTCATTTTCGTTGATCAAATATACGTATGATTATGTAGAACGGCCGATCTATTGACGTCAATCCGAGTGCATAGGTAAGCATTATATTGTAATTATTAAATCGATGTGCATTAACGCATAATGTAGTTATAAGGCCCTTACACACTCGCTATTAATAAACGGTCAATAAACGCATATGGCTGAATTGATTTAGGTTTAATGAGTAGACTTTTTAAAATGAAATACCATCATTCACTTTTTTTATAAAAAAAAATTAATATTTAAAAAATCTGTGTAAGCAAAAAATAAGTACTTTAAGAATTGAATCGTATCTGTCGCAAATGTACATATGTTTTAGAATACATATATTTTATAGCTAAACTAACTGAACCCCGCGGTGTTTGTTGTACCGCGAGTAAAGCCGCGGGAGAAAGTGATTCTAAAAAAATAGCCTAAATTACTCCCTGAATTATCCGGTACCTAAAGTCACGTCAAAATCGGTCCAGCAGTTCCAGAGATTACCCGGAACAAAGAGACACACAGACAGACAAAATTTTTTTTGGTAACTTACTACATTTTTGGTACATGTACCGTGTATACATACATATGCATTTAGTAAAAAGCGGTTATTTTAATATTACAAACAGACACTCCAATTTTATTTATTTGTATTGATTACTCACAGACTTTGAATACGTGATCGCAATAATTACACCACGATGACGAAGATGAACGAAATAATAAGAAAAAGATAGAACATTTCTATACTCCACTGTTCCAGCAATACGAAAACGTGCGAGACGTTTTGTAACCAGTGTGAAAGCTCCTTACAAAGTAGATAGATGAGTATTATCGCTGTTGGCATTTTATCGACAGTTCCTCGATCTCGCTGATAATTAACTCCACTGTAACCTTATGTAAGTAAATGTATAATGTCTAACTTTAATACAATATTAATTGTATGAATCGTACTAAACGGAGTCGTATTACACGACCAATTACTAGATATAGGTGTTAAACTTGTAGCCCTCTGCATGGTAATTCAGGAATTAGTTTTTTTTAATGTATTGCCTGCCAAAATGACTCTACTCTGCCTGATATAAAGCATAAGCAGAATCCAAGACTGGTGGTCACCATACTCATTGCGAATGCAGACAATGCAACAATAGTGACCCATACCATGGCGGCCTAATAATGCTTCTACATCATTGGGTCTCCGGTATCGCACTCACAAAAGAAACACGAAAGTACGAACGCTGTCATTTTACGTTGATCTTCTAAACGAGGGTAGTACCGCCCCAGACAAGTCGGTCCGTTCGTGTTGATATCAGCGTGGCCCTACTATCTCTGAAAAGTTGAATAAAATAAGTTTTTACTTATTATTTCGTTTATTGGACACTAGCTGACGCCCACGCAACCTCGTTTGCGTCTCCTATTGCCCGTAGCGTGATAATTTTACCCCGTTTTTGAAACATTCTACATTTGTGCTCCGCTCCTATTGGTTTTAGCGATGATATATAGCCTATAGCCTTCCTCGATAAAGGTACTATCCAACACTGAAAGAATATTTCAAATCAGACCAGCGGTTGCTGAGATTGGCGCGTTCAAACAAACAAACTCTTCAGCTTTATATATTAGTATAGATGGAATATTGATCGTACATATGGATTGCGGAGTGTTAGTTAGATAGTTTAAGAGTTGTCTCTTGGTAAAAAACATCCTGATTCTGAGAACTATAAAGATAAGATTTTGTTATATAGGTGCTTATTATATCATGTGACTTTTTGTAAATTTCTAAAAGTATTAATAAAGAGGCGATCATTTATTTTATTGTTACGCTACATTTCTCGTAAATTCTTTAAAACAATAGTCATTTGCAGGTGTTACCAATTGTTGCATATCTTGAGTGAATCTTTGTGATGTAAAGTATAAAATAAAAATATTATGGATATTATTGCATTCTATCTTTCATGTTTTCTTTAATGGGTATGTTTTAGAAAGATGGATCATACACATATTTGGTATTTGGCTACATATTTGGCCTAGTACTTTAAAGGGTCGCTTCGTCGCTTTGTACTACGCCAAGTGTTGTGGGTACACATCTCACTATGACAAACTTGTGTGCTCGACAAATTGTTGTTATAATTCTGGTTGTTTTTTGTGTTCGCTTCATGATGTATATCACTAATGCGGGATTGTTATTAAGAAAAGAAAATTATGACCACTAGTTAGTGATCAGCACAATCATTCTGGTTTTTTTGGGTGGTATTTATGTATAATTAGGTGACCCTCGTAACTTCATCTTGGAACGCACGATCTTGGAGCGTTCCACCAAGAAAACAAACAAACAAACTGTTCAACTGTATACAATTACGATATATAAAAGAATGGCTATACAAGAAACTACTGAAAAACCTTAACAACTTAAAATTAATTTATTCAAATTGCAAGATAACTATTGCTATTATCAAAATAAAATAATTAAAAAAAAACATGACATTTTGGAACAAGATTGTTCTTATCTTACATTTCTCAATCAAAACACACGCACAACTATTACGTACTAAAACGACCTAATCAAACGTTCTAAGAAATTATCTGCGAACAAATCATTACTTACTTCATTTGTAATTAGTCACGTTTGGATGGAAATCATTTATGTAATCTATACATATCTATACAAAAAAATAAAATTGGAGTGTCTGTTTGTAATATTAAAATAACCGCTTTTTACTAAATGCGTATATATGAAACGGTACATATACAAAAATCACATTATTTTACAAGTTTTGTCTGTCTGTCTGTTTGTTCCGAGTAATCTCTGGAACGGCTGGACCGATATTGACGGGGCTTTCACAGGTAGGTAGCTGATAATGTAACTTTGGCTACTTTTTTTAGATTATCTTCGCCCCGCGGCGTCACCCGCGGTACGACAACAACGGAGTTTAGCTAGTTGCAAAATATAAAAGAAAATGCCCGCGGTTATTGTCGTACCATGGGTAACGCCGAAGCTAGTCTAAAAAAAGTAGTCTTAAGTTACTCCTTATATCATCAGCTACACATCAGTGAAAGTCCCGTCAAAATCGGTTAATCCACTCCGGAGATTAGCCGGAAATAACAGACAGATCGACAAAAATTCTAAATAAAAATGTTAGTAAAAAGCGGTTTTATAATATTACTAACAGACACTCCAATTTTATTTATTTTTATAGATATAACACATTTAACTCATAAGATATTTGTATATTATTACTTTTCAAGAGTACTGAAAATATTATTCCGAATAACTAAGTACACTTGTTTTTTCCTTTCTTTTTTTTCATCACCATCATCAACCTATTGCAGTCCACTGTTGGACATAGCTTCTCCTATATACATGCCACTCTGATTCACTTAGAGATTAACTTTGTTTTTATCTTATTTAAATAAAAATACAAAATTTTAACAAAAATAGATGTTTTCTAGTACCATATTTAAATGGGATGGGATCACACAGGAAGCTCAAGCCTTCAAATAAAAAAAGAATCATCAAAATCAATTTACCCAGTCGAATATTATGAGGTAACAAACATAAAAAGTACACTTGATCGAATTAAGAACTTCCTCCTTTTTTAAGTCGGTTAATGAAATACATAGTACTTCAAATGTATAAAATAAAAATCATTTAGATCTCGCGCAGAACTGTTGTGAATTGATATATTGCCTTCGAATATGGTAATTTAATTGAAAATTTGTGTGATAATTAATACGTGAACTGAATAGAAACTCTATTAATCTCTGGTTATAACTTTTACTGTTGCTCACTGATTAGATACTCGATGAAAGTGTCAAAGACAAATATGGACGGACAGAGGTTTTAAATATTCCTATTTCCTTACTTAAAAACATAACATCCGCAACGTTGCGTGTTTCTGAAAGTTAAAAAAATACTTGAAAATCGGTAAGATAGTTCTGAAGTTCATCGTGTTGCAAAAATTATATTAAATAGATATTTACATTGGAAATGTCTTTCCGTTCGCTCCAGTGTATACTACGATTTCACAAAAAAGTGAGTTCCTATATCTCGGAGAGTTGTGAATATATGATATACAAGAAAAGCTCAAAAAACGTGTATTCACGAGAGCCGTAAGGTGCAAAATAATTATTTGCGAAAGTCAAAAACGAAAAAGTTACGGGCGAAATGATGAGAAAATGACGCTCGATATTTTGGAAACGAACCAGTTGATTGTAACAAAGAACCCAAGCCTTCCTACATAACTAACTGGTATTTATAAATTAGTGCAATTAGACCGTTGAGTGTTGAGTGAAAGGAAACGGATAAAGAGTTCTTTATAATATACTTCGATTTATCGTGCTCACAATAAACCGAACTGTTGAAAAGCACAGATGAAGGCGTGGTTCATTATCCTCTGCGCCAATAATCCCAACTGTGTGGCATCTAAACAGTACCGCACCATGTATAGCTTGCAGAATATTCTAGAATTTGTTGTGTGTAATTGCTACGTATAATTAACCGTATTGATTCAAATAGAGTGTATACGATTCACGCTGTAAACCCTGTACGGTAATGTTGCATCATATTTTGAGTTGGAGTTTTGTTTCCCTTAGGGCTGGCACGCGTACACATTTAATTGTATATATATGGCTAACACACACCACGGACAACAATAAAGTGTAATCTAGTAATACAGGTGGAAATGATTTCAGAAAAATGTAGGAGAAATTATTTATTGATCCGATTTTTTTTCAAAATTACCAATTTATAGAAAAAAATATGACAATATCTAAAGCAATCCTAGCAAAGCTATAATAACTACCAATCTTAACTTATAAAGGTGTAGATCTCATTGTAATTATAAACTAAATTAACCTATAATTGATAAAATTTTGTTGTAAAACTCTTAACAAGTCATAAAAATAATTTATACATTTGAAATCAAAACAAATAAAAGTCTTATGAGACAACCCTGATATGTGATTCCAATAAAAATCAATCAGCGCTTACCGATCACTTGATCCCAGTGTGTATGGGGTGACCGACGGTATGGGGTAGGGGGTTGAAGCGCGGGGGGGGGGGGGGGAGGTTGAACAGGGAGTAGGGGCTTGCTACAAGATAGGGCACGCAGGTTTATTGGGCTGTTAGAGTATCGGTTAATTCGTTTTGTGAAAAAGATTTTTTTACCCGACTGTGTGAAAGGGTTGTTTTCTTCAGCGGGTTATAGTTTATTTCTATAATTGTGTTATAGTGCGTATGAAAGTTTCTATCGGTTGTTAAATAAAAGGAGTAATATCAATGAAATATATATATTTACTTTTTTGTACATTATATGTTTGTCGTGAAGTTAATAGTAAATATACCTTCATCTAAATAAATTTAATATATATATATTGTTCCAAATATATATACGTGAGTAAAATATATATATTTCATTACACTTTGGTTCAACAAAGGAGAATCGTTTTATTCTAAAGCGGAATGTTAAATAACTAAATGATTAATAATCTTCTTATATATAAAAATCAATTGCTGTTCGTTTGTCTCTCTAAAACTCGAGAACAGCTGATATCTAGGTACATATTCTATTTAATATAACCATAAGGAAACGGTATTCATAACTTATAAATGGTGGTAGCGTACGCGACTGCTGTTCTTGAGGTCTCGGGTTCGACTTCCGGGTCGGATCAAATGTTTGTATGATCTGCAAATATTTGTTTCGGAGTTTGGGTGTTTTCTATCTATAATATGTATGTATTTACAAAAAAAAGTAAATAAGTATTAATATCAGTTGTCTAGTACCCATAATACAAGCTCTGCTTAGTTTGGGACTAGATGGCGTTGTGTGTTAGATGTCCGAAATATTTATTTATTTATTTATTTAAATCAATAATAATATCACCATCGTCGTAACCCTATACCACCTATACCTATTCACTGTTCTGTGGTCGTAACGATATGAGATTCTGAACTGCTTTTCTAAATTACCTAAAGTACTCACCACAATTTATTAGTTTCATACTGTGACATTAAAATTGTCAAACCATGATCTCTAAAAACCTATTTCAATCTCAAATCACTAAATAATATTTAAATCTGTGTTTGTTGCAGGAAACGAATGAACACATCAAAACCAACATCAAAGTGCTACATCAAACGACGCCCGCGCACCAATCAAACACTAATACAATCATAAAAACAAACATGTTTTATATCCGCACAAATTAACAACATTAAACACATGACCGAGAACATTAAAAACAAAGAAATGCAAACTGTAGTGTCTAATTACACTCCACACCAAGATGATAATACTCTGATAGACCCACAACACTTTACGAACGAAAATTTTTACGATGACCGGCTCACTCCAAACGAAAAGATAAACGTCGACGAAGATAAAGAAGAATTAGTAATAGATGAATCCAGAGAAGAGATCGATCTCAATGTTGATGGAACAGACACGAGAGATGAAGAAATTAACGTCAATGAAGCAAGGAAAGAGGAAATTTACGAACCGTCATGGCATCCACACGTTTACGGCAAACCGCCCAAGAAACCAACACCGCATTCGATAGACTACATATTAGGTAATATAGATAAAAGTGAGAAGAAATCGACAGTCTCTCAACTGATGAATGTTAAAATTAATTTCGATGTAAAAAAGTCGTTTGGTTATCAAGAGAAGAGTATACAAGTTGAAAGTGATAGAAACTTAATAAATGTGCATAAAAATAAACTGCAGGAACAGTTGTTGCAAAAGGGTGTTAGAACTAGTGATAGTGATGAAAAAGTGTTTCACAAATGTGAAGAGCCGCTGAACTTGTCTGTGCCAAAATCTAAGGACTCGCCGGGGTGGATTGAAGAAGAGAGGATGGCTAAAGGTAGGTCTTGAATTGAAAAAAATTTATATTTTCAACAGCTTGGTTGTTACAACAAATTAGCTGCCTCCCTTTAAAAACTTTCTTCCTCCTTTCTTCCTTTGAGACCAGAAACAAGGGTAGAGGTTTTAATAGAACAGACATAATAGGTTGCGAGTTTGGTTGACATCCTAAATAACTAATAAGCACTTTAATTTCTTTGGTGTCTGCGTATAATTTATGCAGGTAGACAGATATAGAAATTGGATATAAGAAGACATGATAAGAATATAATCTCGTTTCATTCTCATTTCTAATAACCATAAACCACAATAAACCACAGTAAAGCATGGCATGCTATAACTAATTATTGTTATAAGATGTTTGTCTGTAGTTAAATCTTACAAGTTTAATATGACCCACTTCCCGAATTCCGATTTAGCTGATATTTGAAATATACCTTTAGTTCTGATGACAATGCAATTATACATATATATTATTTTTTTATCAACAAGTAATAAAAGTTTGTTTTAAAACAAACTTAATATTAATTACTTGTTTCAAATAAAATTGGAAAGAGATAAGAAATACAGTAGATGGTCCCAGTGACATTCATAGTTTGTTAATCTGTCTAGCTTAGCTAAATACTTGCGGTAGAAGTCTGTTCATCCCATCCCACTAGTGGACTAAACCGGGATTGAACCCCAAATCACTAGATACACTACCCACTTGACTAATGTCTTGTTACATTCAGTTCAAAGATATTTAATCTGTGCACGCCAAAACTAATTTTGGAGATGATTTAGTTTAATTGCTTGAGATTAATTGGCTCTATTATAATGCGTGGGCGTGATGTGACATGACGTGAATGAACTCTACATAAATTATATTTTGATACTGGTTGCGTATATGCTCACTGATGTTTTTTATATGAGTGTTTGTTTATTTTTTGAAGCTTTTACTGCTTAAATACTGAATATCATGATGTAGACGTTTTTAGCTGACTCTACACCAGCTGGAAAGTATGAGCAGAATCCAAGAGTGGCATTTCAAGGTAGTAGAGCCACGCTGATTTCAGCACGAACGGGCCGGCTCGACCGGGGCGGTACTACCCTCGCACAGAAAATCAACGTAAAATGACAGCGATCATGCTGTCGTGTTTCGTTGGTGAGTGCGAGACCGGAGGCCCAATGATGCGAAAGCATCACTAGCCCGCCATGGTGTGGGTCACGATGCTGCATTGTTGCATTGTCTGCGTTCGCAGTATGGTGACCATCACTCTTGGATTCTGCTTATGCTTTCCATCAGGCAGAGTAGAGTCATTATGGCAGGGTCAAACATAAAGTGGTGGTCATCATATTCGTTGCTAACAATGCAGCATGGTAACCCACAATATGGCGGCCAATTGAGATGCTTCTGCATCGGTGGGCCTCCGGTCTTGTTCTCATCAACGAAACATGACAGTATGAATGCTGCCATTTTAGGCTGGTCTCCTGTGCCTTAGAGGGCAAATGAGCAGATAGATCACCAGATTTCAAGTGACTAACGTAGCTGCGAACAAAGCTCATACAAAGAAGGGATAATGGTGAAGCCAAAAGGAAGGGTAATATTTTTGGCCTTCTATGCATGTATGTTCCACCGTAGCATCTAAACTACTCAATAGATTCGTAATAATATAATAAAGTCTTTTGTTTAGGTGTATTCAGTAGGTAGCTGTGTGACTTCATACCTTTTAAATTAAGCAATTACATTTAATATTTTTGAAAAATATCTATTTAAAGTCGTAGAATATAATATCTTTACACATTTGAAAGTCATCAGCCACCATTATAATCGTTATGAATTTAAAATTTATTTGTTTTAATTATAAGGTCGAAGTTTTTATACTGTTAACGCTTTTAATTTTAACTGTTATACTCAGACCAAATAAAAAAAAGGTAGATAAAGAACCGCCTTGTTCTTGTTGAAGCAGAAAAAAGTAGCGTAGTTCCAAGTAAACACACGCGTTACGCACTAACTATGCTATAAACTACGCTACTTTTCGTCAGTATCGTAAGAGTATCGACAACTTAAACGATACTAACGAAAAGTAGCGTAAAGTAACGCGTGTGTTGTAACGTAGTTATAATAAATTGTGACGATGATTCAGCAATTTTGATGTACTTGGTTTATTTTAGTACGGAACCCTATGAAAAAACCTGGGCCATCTATCATGGGGTGGAATTCCTTCAACCCTTAAATTAAATGCAATGAACTTGCGTACCTATGCGTTGATAGAGACATTAAGGGGTTGAGGATTGATCGAAACTGATGGTATTTTATGAAATAAAGTTGATTGTTTATTGGTTTTTTTGTATGTCGTCATTTTAGGGACTATTTATTTACTGAATTTTATCAATTGAGATTAATTTGTTAGTAATTTTTAAAATTCTTATTTAGATAATTAACTAAAATAGCAATCAATCATATCAATCATTTATCACTTTTATCAAAACGAATTGAATATTATAAATGCAAAACTATATTTTTAATGCCTTCACATTATTAATACGCTCATCATGAGTCATAATCCGGCTCAGAAAATACCTTGAAATATGGGAAATAATTCTAAACTTCATAATTTTTTTTTGTATATTTTAAAAAACCGTACTCGCTGCGAATGCAAAAATGCAGCATGGTGACCTACACTTTGAGGTGAGCCCATTGAGGTGCTTCTGGATCATTGGGTTAAATTGGAGCAAATTAACATATTCACAAAAATGTTAAAATGCTCCAATTTACTCCCCAGTTTAATGGCTTAAAATACTATATCATACTCAGTTCTACGTGGTCCTTCGAGCCAACTCCTTAAAATTTCCTTAATCACCATTTCACTCAATGACTTCACTTACTCAGTCAATTTAAAGCGCTACTTACAAAAACGCTTAACGTATAAAACCACCATCATTAAGTTTTAAAAACTGTGAGCTCATAAACCACACAAAAGTTAGCGTCCATTACCATCCCACACACGTTGCCAAATAAACAATACGCACTTCGGCGAAGTTCACGAGGTTACAACCCGACCGAGTTGTAAATCACACTCAATTAGTACGAAGACCTCCAGTTGGTGTACCTCTCTTTTTAGTAGCGTTACAATTTTTAGTACACGCCAATGCGCGCAGATGCGACTGATTGTTTTTGTAAGGGTCAGCGCACGATCTCGAATACTGCGTTTTTTGAGTGTTTATTTTTCTTGTCTTTATAGTGAATGGAGTGGAGTATTTTGGGTTAATAACATATTTATTTAAGCTGTCTGTTAACATTGTTAATACTTAATTATGGTATATAATTTCGGGGAATGATGCAGTCGGTGTTTTTATTTACTCTCTAAATAATTTTGTCTTAACGACTACAAAGTTGGCTTTGTGGTTTAAGCGGCAGCCACTACGATTGCTACTGCCCCAAGTGTTGTGGGTTCAAATCCTACATGGGACAACAATGTGTGATTTGTGTGGAGTGTTTAGTGGTTTAGTGAGTCTGGGTGTTCTTTGTGTCCATGTGTATTTCGAATGCAGGAGCTGTCTTTCAAAAAAAGTATTGTTACTTATCAGGCATAAAATTCTCAACCTTATAAAATACAAATTAATTAAAAAAAGATAGGGATTCAAATCACTATCCTGTCTCTAGGTCTATACCGTATATGTCATTCAAATTTATTACGTTTTGGTGTGAAAAGTCAAGCATTTATTTAAACTCTTATCTAAGGAAATGCTTATGTCCTGTATTGGACTATTAAGGGTTGTTGACGATGGTACATACAATAGATAAGTATGAACAGTGTATATTCTGGTTGACTTTTTTTCTTTTTTTTTGTTTGGCCCTTCCAAACAAAAAAAAATTACTCCGCCTGATGGAAAGCATAAGCAGAATCCAAGAGTGGTGGTCACTATACTGCGAATGCAGACAATGCAAAAATGCAGCATAGTGACCCACACCATGGCGGGCTAGTGATGCTTCTGCATCATTGGGCCTCCGGTCTCGCACTCACCAACGAAACACGACAGTATGATCGCTGTCATTTAACGCTGATCTTCTGTGCGAGGGTAGTACCGCCCCGGTCGAACCGGCCCGTTCGTGCTGAAATCAGCGTTGCTCTACTACCTTGAAAATTTGATTATGTAATATGTAATCTCTGTGCACCTAACTTATAAGATTTAAAGCACCTGAAGGTTGACTTAAAGAAAACATCCTGGGCATTTATGCATTTTTTTTTAAATTAAAAATAATTGATTATAAGATATTATTTACTGAGGTTGAAATCTATATATACTAATATAAAATGCTGAATAGTTAGTTCGCTTGAACGCGCCAATCTCAGGGACTATTGGACCGATTTAAAAATATTTCAGTGTTAGATAGCCCATTTATCGAGGAAGGCTATAGGCTATATATCATCATGTTAAGACAAATAGAAGTGGAGTACCAATGAAGAATGTTTGTAGAAAGGGGGAAAATTATCACGATACAGTCAAAATAATAACTTGCGTGGGTTTTCAATAAAAATTACCAAATAGTACCATTCTTTAGACATGTAGATAGATCACAAAAATAAAATCATATAAATTATCTGTATCAGTTACAACTATGAGTACGTGACATTTCTAAATATTATTTAACTGAAATTATATCATTTTTATTAAATTACCCAACTGTTTTAATCGCAATTAGCAATTTTCTTGTTACATAATATTTGTCTATTTTGTGTGTAATTTAAATCTATACATCTATACAAATTAATAAAATTGAAGTGTCTGTTTGTAATATTAAAAGAACCACTTTTTTATGTATGTATACACGGTACATATACCAAAAATGTAATAAAAAATTTTTTTGTCTATCTGATTTTCTGTTTGTTCCGGATAATTTCTGGAACGGCTGGACCGATTTAGACGGGACTTTCACTGATAGGTAGCTGATGATACAGGGAGTAACTTAGTCTACTTACTACATTCGCGGTACAACAATAAGCGCGGGTAACACCGCGGGGTTCAGCTAGTTTCAAATAGAACTATGTAATCTCTAGCATGTCCTGTCATAATTATTAACAACCACTTAGTAGTACGATTAGTCCACTGGCTGGATATGTCGTTAGAAAGGAAGTTTTGACTCATATAGACCTTAAATCTAAACAATTAGAGTTCATTTCCAGTTCTCCTTCTCTTTGCAGAGCATTTGCCCTTTCTAAGAGAGGGCTATTACCAGCACTGTTAGAAACAGTTGAAAATATAATTAACCAGCTGAACCCCGTGGTGTTACCCGCAGGTATTGTTGTTCCGCGAGTGACGCCGGGGGACAAAGATAGTCCAAAAAAGTAGTCTAAGTTACTCCGTGCATCTTCAGTTACCTGCCAGTGAAAGTTCCGTCGAAATTAATCCAGCCGTTACAGTGATTATCCGGAACAAACAAACAGACAGACAGACAAAAAAAATTGTAACTACATTTTTGGTATATGTACCGTGTATACATACATATGCATTTAGTAAAAAGCGGTTATTTTAATATTACATACAGATACTCCAATTTTATTTATTTGTATAGATAGATTATTTTTTGTAAAAGAAACAATGAGTGCTTACATATGAAACATATTTGAACTTCGTTTTTTTACCATCTGTTACTTACCGTTCCAATTTAATGAGTAAGAATTCGATACGTCCAGTGTCAGTCGCATAGTGCGTGTTGAACCTTACTTGTTAGGCATCGCATTGTCTTTTTATCGCTCTTTATATTGTGCGATTCTTTATGCAGTTTATTCTCCGTAAATGTTGCAAGCCAGTTTTATTTAAGGCTTTTTAAAATCAATAATAATTTTAGGAAATGTGTTCATGGTATTACCAAAACACCAATTCATACCCTTAACTAATAAAAATCATTTAGTAAACTTGTACAAAAATCTAATCTAATCTAATTACACCATCAATAGCTTCCAATAGTCCACTGCTGGACAAATGCCCGTAACGCAAAAGGAGATTTTTGGTCTACTAATAACAATTATTTTTAATATTGGTAAGCAGTGTTTGTCATATCAACGGGGTACCAGAGATTTCCTTTAAGGGTACTTGGTTCTTGGCTTCTGGAACCGAGACGGTGTGTAGTTCGGTTTGAGTTTGACTTAACTGCCCCATTGACCGTCCCGTGGATCGACTGGGTATCGGGATGGGAATTGTTTTTTTTGCTATTCTTCCTAATCATGTTTTCACTATATCGTAAAAGAAGAATGCATCCATCGAATAGGGTCTCTTTTTATTAATTGTAAGTTGTATTTAGAAAGTTTTAGGAGGTAAAAGTTTAAACAAATATCTCGTGATAACCAACTACCCCCCTAGCCAAGTTGCAAGCGTTCTTTTTTCTGCAATCGTTAACGCCTAAATTATTGTGTGTCATTGGGGGGCTGGCTCGATACTTTATAGAAACTTCTATAGACATTGTGGTACATTCTGGAGTAATGGAATGTTTTCTTGAATATTTGATTTATTTTCCTTTTCAGTCACTTCACAGTTCACTTGGAGACGATGAAAACAATAACTTTATAAGTGGTTAAGGCTAACTTTTATTCCCAGTATCACCCGTTACAGGCAGGTTTAGAATAGCTTATCTGACAGATGATTTGACGTATCTTCCATTTAAATTGTGTCAAACCATCTGTCAGCTATCTAGAATTTATCATTAACAGGTAAAACAGGGACTGACTGTTAAATATTTTATGTATTTTATTAATGACATCATAGTCATAAGTTACTATTATAATCAAACTGCTGATGAACCAAATAATCATTCAAATAAATAAAATTGGAGTGTCTGTTTGTAATATTAAAATAACCGCTTTTTACTAAATGCATATGTATGTATACACGATACATATTTTCAGCGCGCGGGGTTCAGATAGTAGATAAATAACCTTCAGACACAGAAAAAATATTATGCTCATCACATAATTGTTTGTTCCGGATGGGAACTGAACGCACTACGTCTTTATTAGCAGGCAGCACCATAACCACTGTACCAGCAGCCACATCATTACTTAAATTACTATTAGCTTGTTAAACTCTTTGGTTTTATGGCACTGCAGTAACAAGCAGAGTCGGAGTTCGATTTCACGGCAATTACTTTTATGATAATTACTTATAATACTGAAAATGAAGTACTATTAACTATGATTAAATAGGTAGAAGGTAAAGGTAAAGGAAATAGTGCTGGCGCTGTGTTTCACCGAGTGAGTGAGGATACCGGAGGCCTATAGGGCCTATAGGCCTATAGGGTGGGGGCACCCCAGGCAAATGAGCAGACGTATCGCCTGATGGTAAGCGATTACCGCCGCCCCATAGACAACTTTAAACACCAGTGGCGTCACAAGAGCGTTGCCGGCGTTTGGGGGATAGGGAGGGGAGATAGGGGGAGGGGTTATGGGCCTCCAGTATCCTCACTCACTCGGTGAAACACAGTGCAAACACTATTTCACACCGGTTTTCTGTGAGACCGTGGTATCACTCCGGTCGAGTCGGCCCATTCATACCGAAGCGTGGCTCTCCCACGGTAGACCTTCTCCAGCTTGCTCCATGTTTTTCTATTTTTTGCTTTAGTTCTCCAGTCTCTGCCCGCTACTGCCATTATTTCGTCGATCCATCTGATCCTTGGGTGACCTCCTTTTCTTTTTCCACTTGGGCCTTTCCATGTTGTTGCTTCTAGTCTTCATCTGTTGTCCTGTACCTCGCGACATTCCATTCCCATCGCCACTTTTGTTTAGCGCATATTTAAGCGCATCTATTAAGTTGGTTTTTGCTCTTATCTGTTAACTTTTACTTTTACTTCTAATAGTCAACTCATATTCATTAATGAGGCAATACCAAGCCATCACAACAAGGAGTTTATTCTATATTTATTTGTCAATCTTTATCGAGTATAGAGTTGTGAAATACTCCGTTCACTATAACTAATATCGAATAGCCTTTGCATTTCTATCGTTTTAATCGAGACGAATACTAACTCATCTAAATAACATCCTTTAAAACTAATTTACAATCTAAATTGAACTTTATCGAGCCGTAATAAGTGTTATTTATTAGATAAACGACTATATTCGTATGTTTGTAAGATGTAATTCAAACGTGGAACGTCCAAGCAATAAGCTATTGGCCGTTGCAGCTGCGCTTAGGGTTGCCAATTTATTTTTAGCATTTAAATTTATATGGATTAATAGTGGCAATATTAACGTGGGCTTATTGCGTCAATCGCGAGTTTGTTGGTATTACGATTTGTCTATGTTAATGTTGTTCAGGGCTGTCACGTTATGGATTAAAATTTGACAATTCCTTTTTAATTATAAATGTTGTTGAAAATATTCTTATCAAAACATGGATTTGAAGATTAAAATGGTGGTCACTTTTTAAGAAGCTTGGTGTTAGAAAATAGTTAGAAAATATAGTTTTTATAGATCAAAATGATTTAAAAAAAGGACTTCATAACATTTTATAGGTTAAAACAAGTTATTAACTTTGAAAACTTTTTAAAACAAAGTTTTTAGTTACCGTGGTCAAAATTTGGGATGAGTAAAATGTTAGGTGACACGTGAACCGGCACGGCACGACACGGGTGACGCGTAGGGCGCTTGCGCGAGTGTGCATGGTGACAGCTGATGGCTCGACTGTCTATTATGAAATAACTGGTCATATGCCTATACTGTATGGCATGAACCTATATTTGTTTGTTTATAGTTTTAAGTTTTCAGTTCGGTCGGCAGTCCTCATGACTGCTTTATATATTTTTTCTTGTTTTTTGATTTAATTCTTCACATCTTCTTTAAATAATGTCTCACTACTGGGCTTGGGTCTCCTCTCAAGAGAGGGTTAAGGCCACCTCCCCACGCTGGCCAAATGCGGGTTGGGGACTGAAAACATAAACCTTAACTGTATCAAATTTTATACTCTTCTGTTCGCATAATTTTCGTGAAATGGATTATAAAGTTCTTCCTTCACATATTAATATACAGATATCAGTTTACAAAACCCTTGAGAACGTATAAATTTCCACTAGTATGTAATAGGTGTATGATATTTCAGTTAAGTCAACAAAGTAAATGTCGGCACAAAGGTCATTTACTCGTTCAAGTCACGTGTAGTTCTATAACACCTATGAAAACGATTTTGTAATCTCTATTTTTGTGCAAGCATTCACTTAAAAATTCACTCAATTTAAAACAGTTATTAGATTAACTGCACTTTAGACCATTGCACCTTTAAAATGAAAGCTTTTCAAAAGGCATTTTGTAAACCTTGTCATTTATGTTATAGGTAATTGACTGGCATTGGAGTGTTTCGAAAAGCAATGAAAATTAAAGTCGCTTCACCCGTTTAAGAGTTATGACGACGCATACAGAATCTCAAATACAGTTATGACATAAAATTGTTGATTTACCGCATCTAGTAACCCTATTATTGCAATGAGGCATCCTTGACAGACGGTTACTTGCGCGATCTCAACTCGCAATGCAATGGTTCAATTTGTAACTCGTCTGCCCCCTTGTTTAGACTACCGCTCGATATTGCATCAGGGCGGTCCTCCACTGTCTGCAAAGCTATGCTATAAAATATTTAATTGGCGCAAATTGTAGGTGACATTTATCGTTGAGCCTGTCTGCTTTTAAGTGCTGGATAGGCTTAGCAAAAGCCTATTGGATGTCTTTTTAAATATGGATGAGTTAATAAAAAATAAACACTAATTGACTCTAGGTGAAGACGCGAAATAGCTGGACAGCGCATGAACAATTGTTGCGGTAATACTTGTAGGAGGTCTATTGGAGTAGTCATGGTCATGAGCATATTTAGCAATCGTTATTGGAAAGTCAGTGCCCTCAAATATACTGACAACTAGTTCAAAATTCGAATTCAGTTCACTTTCAGAGTTGCGAAGGTCTGATACTAGTCGCGCCATGGAGAAACTGATATTCTGGTAAAAACAGTGGAACTAGGAGCCGACCCTAAGTACTCTAGGATATAATAAAGGTTAGGAAGATAACTTGGGGGATTCCTATGTCCAGCAATGCATGTCTTTTGGCTGAGAAGAACAAGATAAAGACTCTAGTCTTGGCTACAATGATCGAGACGCTGTTTAAATTTGAAAAGTCTTAAATGTTTTTTAGACAAGTTGTCGCTAAGATATATTTTTAAAATAAAATTGACTTACGTAGTTTGTTAAAAGATTTAATTGACTTGTCATAAATTTATTTAAAAAAAATACTAGAGTTAAAGAAAATGTTTGTATGTAAAGTCGGTTTACAGACGATAGTTTAAAGTAACAACGTCATAACAAAATTTTAATGAAATGATCAGAGATAAATGACGACGATACACAACAACGTACAATAAGCGTAACAGGACAATGAACAAACGCTGACAATGAGCATGTGTGTGTGTGTATAGCTGGCGTTCGTCCATGTATTAGACGTTGTAATATTGTTTATCAAAGAGAAACTATAGTTGAAATATTGATGTGTCAAGTTATTACAAGAGAGAAAACTTTAACTATACGATATAATATCAAAGTGTCTACACAGATTTTCTTAAATATAATGGAATGAACTCTGAAACATGGAACTTTATAACAATGCTTAGAAATTATAAATGATGTTTTCAACATCGCGTAGCTTCAGCTACATCCAAACCTTATAATGTCCCATCGATAATGAAGGCTTGTCAAAATAAACGCATTGCTAACGTTTTACTCCGACGTTGCTCGCAAATAGAACAACGTCGCAGTCGTTGATAGGCCCATTAGCGGTTCATTTTGTCTTGTAGTAGTCTGACTTTAGTATTGGTATTATGGGAATGAGATCGAAGAGGAATTACTCAGGGCAGGGTTTAATTTTATCGTTTATAATCTTTAGGATTTTATTGAAACGGTCTTTGTGTGGTATATAGTCTTTCGTTAACCGACTTCAAAATAAGGAGAAGGTTCTCAATTCGACCGTTATATATTATATTTTTTTGATGTGTGAAGCTGATAACTTCATCGTTTATGTGCCGATTTTGATGATTCTATTTTTGATGGAAAGAATATATCCCAACAGTGGTACCATGATGAGGATACTAAGATCTGATGATGGTATCCAAGAGAAATCAATTCGAACCTTGAAGTCAATTTTATTTTGTTAAAATTTTACTTGTCATAATTTAATGGACTGTCGATCTAATGATAAATGATGCTGACTATGAAACCTGATGTTATGGGTTCTATTCGTGTCGATGAAAAAGAAACAATAAACTTGATCCCGGATGCCTGTGCCTCGTAGAGCACGTTAAGCAGTCGGGTCCGGTTGTCATCAACATCTATGGTCAACGTTGTTGGGAAGTCAGTGCCTTCAAATATACTGACAGTTGAACCTTCGAATTCAGTTCACTCTCAGGATTGCGGTGGTCTGATGCTAGTCGCTTCGTGGAAATACTAAAATTTAGATAAAACTGGTTCAGCTAGGAGCCAACCCCAAATAATTGGGAAAATTATGGGCTAGGAAGAATGGAATTCACGTGGATTGGAGAGTGTGAACTATAGATCGAATAGCAATAGTTGTCGGTAGTATATATCTCAGTAGTATGGTAGTATTACGTAGCCACAACGTTGTGTTGCCAGTCCCCAACCCGCACTCGGTGAGCGTGGGGATGTATGACCTTTACCCTCTCCTGAGAGGAGACCCGAGTCTAGCTGTGAGACGTTATTGGTTGTTGATGATATCTCGGTCCTCAAACTGAATTCACATTTCAGGTATGATAATGCATATGTGTATTTACACTCAACTATTTAAAACACTGAACCATCCAAGTTAAAGTATACATAGGTAATCATCTAAATTTAATACAACCGGCCTGGCCGCGTCCCAGGGGGGTTGCTCGACTTTAATCTTCACGGCGTGTCACCGCGGCGCGGGCGTTGGCAGACATCGTAAATCACTCACTCACTCGCAGCTGCGATGTACGTTATTAGTTAATATGTCTTTGTTACGTTACGTATACGTGTTCAGTGGTGGTATTTGGTGATCTTCTGATCTTACTTTGAACTTTGGAGGTAATCATTTGCTTAAAAATACTCGTAGTGATGGGATAGATGTTTTAAAAACATCGTTACGTTTTTTTATCATATTCAGAAACTAAACTATACAGATAGCTTTACTTATAAAATCTTTAGACTTACAGATATACTGTGTGTGAATTTGAATATTTTTAAACTCATCTTGAAATTTTAAATAATAGTACAGAAAGTAAAAAGATTTACCTCACTCATCTTACTCCGCCATTTAATCCAAAATTAGATTGCCTCTGTGTTATGATAAATTGCTGCTGATATCCATATTTGTATATTTCTAAATTAAAAAGAATATTAACCACTAGACTAATTGCCTATCCCAATAAAATGCTTTCAAAGAACTTTGTTTTTTTTTAGACAAATTCTGTCAAATTTCGGGTCAAATATCGACGAATAACGTCACAACAAAAACAAGAAACAAAAATCACTAATTTATGGAGTAGTTATTTAAATCGTCGGTACACTATTTCGAGTAAGCCAGTCACCTGCCTATTGTTGTCAACACACCATATATATTATTCTACGCAACTGCAATAACTTACTGCAATAATCGCATCTGCATTGTCACGACAGATTAATAACATTCATAATGAACGCTAATGTTCGAGGGATCACTTCAAAATGCACTCTCCAGTATACAACATTGGAAATTTAACCTTATTTATACCCCCTTAGAAGCTAATTTCCTTTGGTAAATCTAGTCAAAGTGATGAGCCATAACGATATTAGTAAATAACGTTATACGATTACGGATAATCGTTATAAAATTAACGTTAAATTGATTCGATAAATTAGGTAGTGGTTTAGTATGGAGCTTTGTTGATCTGAATAGTATGGTTTAATATGTGGTGTTATCATCTTAATGTGTTACGTTATATTAATAGGTAGGTAGATAATTTAGCAACTATTTACTAAACAAGATATTTTATAGATAAAAGTCTATGTTTTTTTTCTACAGGCACCCCTCACAATGTGTACCTATCTAAAACTGCGTTCTGATCGTTTCAAAGAAAAGAAAGAGTTACTAAAGTTATGAATTGATTCGACATTAAAACTATTTGACAGTACTTTGTTTTTTGATTTTTTTAAAAATAAATAATAGCTAAATCGATTTAATTTATCGCCTCCTAAACCCCCTGCATACTAAATTTCATTAAAATCGTTGTCGCCGTTTCCGAGATCCATTAATCTGAATACAGGTACACAAGCATTGATATCGACAAACATGTTGTCAAAAGGACCACATAACAAGAGGAAACTCGTGGCGTAGCAAATCTACTTAAAAAATATAAATAATTATAGTATCTTTTTTTTTGGAACCCATCGTGAGACTATCTTTACTAAGCCCAATATTTAATATTTAACTTGGGTATACTTTACTCTATTCTCCTCCACTACTAAACAAAGGCTATAGCATAAACCATCCCGATCTTAGTAAGGCTGTCACCCGACTACACAAAATCTTTTGATAAAAATTTTCCAGTCTGTGTCACCCGGACCATTATTTATTATGAATCTATTAACACATTATTCGTTAAAATCAGTTCAGTAATTTAGGCGCCACGGTTGAAAATAAAACAAACTGCCAAAATGATTACCCTTCCCTTTGGCTTTGAGACACTTGAGCATAGGAAGAAAATGAACCTGATGATCTATTGAAATTTATACTTAT
The DNA here is from genome assembly GCA_905220595.1 of Spilosoma lubricipeda. Lineage (NCBI taxonomy): Eukaryota > Metazoa > Arthropoda > Insecta > Lepidoptera > Erebidae > Spilosoma > Spilosoma lubricipeda. The sequence goes on from HG992295.1 coordinate 15,902,085, forward strand.
TACATAAATGCATTTATGTTATATACTAGAAGGCAAGAAACCTGCGAAAATAGACCGGCTTATAACTAAAACAATTTATGTTCTCCACCAGGAAAGATCACGCAACCTGTTGATCGAACTCCGAACCTATAACCATTAAGTAATTACAAGCCACAGCATCATAAAACAAACAAAATCTTCAACATCTGTCACATCGAGCTCAGTATCCGGCAGAATGCCAGCCACATTGTCAAACAAAAACAATAACCCAAGGGTGCCATAAACACTAATAAACCACCACATTCGCTCGTTCCATGTAAATCACCGTTGACTTCAAAAGATCTCGAGCTGTACTGGCACGGTCCCAGGTTCGAGTCCCGATTTATTAGTCATAATACGCTCCCAGTTGGTCACGTTAAGTGGTTCATTGATTGTCTGTAATTATGTGTATTATTTCCTGTTTGTGTACTTTGGTGGTTAGTGGTTCGTATGAGATGTGGATTGATGTTATCTCAGTTGGAATTGTGGTATATGATGTTAGATTTTACGTTGATAAGTTATTTGTTATCCAAGAGTGCAAAGTTGTTTTTTAAGCAAGTGCTCAATTTTGATGACCGAGCAAGCGAAGGGTTCTAAAGTTGAATCAGAATCCTGAGCGTCAGTGAGGGAATCAAAAAAGCACGAGGTAAAAAAACCTTTGCACTCGAGTGCAACACATAACTTTTCATCCCATCTCAGCGATGAAATGACTAAATGCAAAAATGAAAACGGCGCGGGCAAAGCAAATAAAAAGAAAACTACACCAAGAAGGTTCCGAGTCTCAGTTTTTAAACAAATTAAAAAAGGTTGTATGATAAATTCGGCACCATGGAGGTAGAAGTAAATAGGTTTAATTATGTTTTAAATCCACAAACTTAGTGCACAAGATGTTCTAAATTCAATTTACTTTATCCTCTATCAAATAAAAACGGTTTTTGCACTCAGATATCGAAGGACAAAATTACTCTTTCCGAGATGGGGGGATGAAAACTTTTTTATCAAATAGCCCGTATATAAGGAAAGGAGGTCTCATTTCAACGGTTTTTTGTGTGTTTCTTGGGAACTGCTTTAATTTGAATATGTAGCCTAATTGTTATATTTAAATGCCATTTTAGTAGACGTATCCTCTTTATCTGAGGACCACATGCATAATTACATTTCAAAATGGTGATTTCACGTAGCTAATACGTGTACACCTCTCTAATCTTCTATTATTTACGGAGAACGATTATAAAGTAGGCGTATGTTGTTTTTTTTTTTTATGTTTACTAGCGAACCGGCCCGGCTTCGCACGGTTTTTGTTTTTGTAATTTTCGAATTTCCTCTACCTATAGGCTGCTTGATATAATCTATAAGAATAAATAAAATTGGAGTGTCTGTTTGTAATATTCAAATAACCGCTTTTTACTAAATGCATATGTATGTATACACGGTACACATACCAAAAATGTAGTAATTTTTTTTTGTCTGTCTGTCTGTTTGATCCGGGTAATCTCTGGAACGGCTGGACTGATTTTGACGGGACCTTAACTGGCAGGTAGCTAATGATCCATGGAGTAACTTAGGTTACTTTTTTTTAGACTAACTTTTTCCCGCGGCTTTGCTAAGGTACAAGAATAACCGCGGGTAACACCGTGAGGTTCAGCTAGTTACATATACAAACCTTCCTCTTGAATCACTCTATAGTTGAACAGTCTAAGCGCATAGACAGCGTGAGAGGCTTCATTTTATACTATGTAAATGTAAATATTTATGTATGTGTGTAATCGTTTTCTATATATTTGGATAAAACACCCAAAGGTTGGCTAGTAGAAAATGCCTAAGATATTAAGTCCACCGATGTACCTACATATGTAAATGCATAGAGTTGTAAATAAACCAACTTTAGAGACTTTTACTTTCGAACTTCTAATAATTAATTCATTCAAATATTACACAATGCTACTATAAATTATGAAATAGGTAATTTCTTAAGAGCAATACGTCTATTTCTTTTCCTGTATTACGTAGTGTTGCCTAAAATAACAGCGAAAGTTAATTTACTACTAAAGCCACATCCTGTGTCGGCGTGATTTACAACACCCTCTATTAGTCTAACCCACTGCAGGACACATTCACGATGGTTCTTTCGGAGTTTATCCAGAAAACAGATAATTTCTTTGCTTCCATGTTTAGAAGGGTGTAAATACGTGAGACAAATTACTTAATCCTCAAACTCGCGTACAAGGAATCTAAAAGTGTTTGTAACTATTCCTACAGATGTAATCATACTAAGCTTTATCCTAATAAAAAATAGTCCCAAACTAAGCAGAGCTTGTGTTATGGGTACTAGACAACTGAAAAACTTATATACTTTTTTTTTTTGTAAATACGTACATATGATACATAGAAAACACCCAAACTCCGAAACAAATATTTGCAGATCATACAAACATTTGGTCCGACCCGTGAATCGAACCCGAGACCTCAAGAACAACAGTCGCGCACGCTACCACTGCGCCACCGAGGTAGAAGTATCTCGATAGGCCGCCATAGTATTGTACACCATACTGCATTGTTGCATTGTCTGCAGGTCTTTAGGTCGTTTTTTCAAATTAAAATGAGACCAAAACGGAAACTATACGCTACGCTAGTTCATAAATGACGGGGTTCTAAACTAACAAACAAATTGAAAATTACATCCTTTTCATGTAGTCGGTTAAGAATTGGACAGCTTATTTATAGAGAATCCAATAAATCTGCTACTAAAATGTGCCACTCAAGAACCAAACCCGCACTAATCCACCGTGATATGTTGCTAGGCTCATAAACTTGAACACGGTACACGCTGCGCAGGTGCACTAACTCGCGCTAAACCGCGTGTCAATATACGGAGTGTTGTAGAAATTTATTACATTTATACAGCGTAATAAATTTCCCGTGTTTATACAGCGTGTTTTGTTGTAGGAATGGCCGCCATCTTTTATATTGACGGATTGTTTGGTGTATTAACGTTTATCGATAGTAATTAAGGCATAAAGCAATTTTATGTCCGAAGTGTTTGTTTTTTTTCTGCAACTTTAATCTGAATTGCGATTTTCGACAGTGATTGAATGTTTTTGAAATAATTATGTTTTCCTGAAATCTGTCGGAGTGTTTGTCACTGTCTCCGTAGCGCAATGGGAGCGTGTGCGACTGCTGTGCTTGAGGTCTCGGGTTCGATTGCGATCGATTTGGGTGTTTTCTATGTATAATATGTATGTATTTACAAAAAAAAAAAGTATATATGTATTTGTATCAGTTGTCTAGTACCCATAACACAAGCTCGGCTTAGCTTGGGACTAGATGGCATTGTGTGTTAGATGTCCGAAATATTAATTTATTTATTTATTTAATAGTGTTTGCCCGCGGCTCAGCCCGCGTTTTCGCGGCAAAGAGTAGCCTATGTATTATTTTGATGTATTTAAAGCTTTATTACTGTAAAGTTTCATCCAACTCCGTTCGGTACTTTTTGCGTGAAAGAATAACAAACATCCATACATCCATCCAGCCATACTTACAAACTAGTAGGAATAATACACCAATAACCAACTCTTAAATTTATATTGTTCAATCCCAGCCAATACCTGCCGTGGAAACAGTCGTGATGATAATAATTAACACGCTAGTTAATCGACCACCCATTTAATCTCGTACGTGATAAATGTTTATCATATCGCAATACCAACGGTCTCTTAAAAGAAGGTAGCTCGCTTGTTACTTTAAAAAGCGATTTTATACACTATAATTAGTTAAAATTAAAAAAAAGAATAATTTAATATTACATTACATTAAACGAATTTAGTATTATAACAAAAAGAGGGGTGTTATAAGTTTGACGTCGATGTCAGTCTGTCTGTGGCTTCGTAGCTCTCAGACGGATATACCGATTTCGATGCGGATTCTTTTATTTGAAAGACAGCTTCTTTGCAGTGGTTCTTAGCTATGTTTGGTTATTATTCGTCCAGCAGTGTAAGAGTATCAGATCTTTTCCAAAATAATGTAAGGCATTTTTGGCGTATGATTACTGGATTAAGTGCTTGCGTAGGGGATTTTTTTTATTTTAGCTTGTTATTCCATAGGTCATGTATCTGAAAGTTTATTACGATTGGCGTATCTTCTTCCTGTTCCTGTTTACAAATAATATCATAATTGTGTATAGCTTATGAGATACGCACCTACATTGTCCGCAAGTTGTATATACAGGTCTTATCTATGAAAACCTTTTATTGGTTTACGTATATTACCGTTATTAGTTTGATGTGAAAGCTGTTAATTTACGCTCAATGATAAAAAAAAATTTAGCTTCAACATGAAGCTAAATTTTAGGAGCTAAAATTAGAACTGACACCCGCTTCTCGCTCCGCTTCTCACCCTGTCAGCTGTACTACAACTAAGATCGCTGACACATCTTTGAGTCACACGTCAAATATCAATTACAACACTACCTGGAACCGTTATATTGTATTTGTTATTTGTATTATATACAATTTGTATTGTATCAACAGCTACTGTTAATTGTTCGGTGAGGTAACTATTTAATTGTTTGGCGGTTGTGACATTTTCATTTTCAAATACGATTTAATTGATTTAACTTCAAACAAACTCTATGCCAATCGACGCGGCGCCGACAGAGTAATACCTGTGTATCCCTCTCTACATATATATTAGGTAGGTTTCAGAAAGAACGGGCCGGCTCTACCGAAGCAGCATTACTTTTTCACAGAAGACCTAATTCAAATGACAGCTGCAATTCGTGCTGTTGTCTTTCGTTCGTTAGTAAGTGCGAGACCGTAGGCCAACAAATGCAGAAGCATCTTAGTAGTCAGCCATAGTGTAGATCACCATGCTGCATTATTGCATCGCAGCAATAAGTATGGTGACCACCACTCTTGGATTTTGCGAATGCTTTCCATCAGGCAGTATAGAGTAACGTTGGCAGATTCATATACTTAGAAAAAGCCTATGTTCGAGAGTGAACTGTTAATGGCTGCTAATATTTGTGATATCTTTTTTCTTTTTTTTTCATGACGTATGAACGAGCAGACGTATCACCTGGTGGTAAGTGATTACCGCCGCCCCTAGGCACCTTCAACACCTGAGGCGTCACAAGTGCGTTGCCGACCTTTGGCGGATGGGGAAACGGATGCGGAGTGGGGTATGGGCCTCCGGTATCCTCACTCACTCGGCGAAACACAGCGCAGGCGCAATTTCACACCAGTTTTATGTGAGGCCATGGTATCACTTCGGTCGAGCCGGCCCATTCATGCCGAGGCGTGGTTCTCCCTCGGTTAAACTTAAAGATAATAATTTATTTAAAATATTAAAGTTAAAAATAACTCATAAATTACCAAGAGGTAATTTGATTTGAGGTAATTTGATATTAATTAGATTTGATTATCTGTTACTTAGTACGGTGTATAAAATTAATTTGAGCGAAATGCCACAGTTTACACTGTAGGAATACTTAATTCAAAGATTTATCGGAACAACGTCTTTCTCGTTATAAATATATATATATATCTAGGTGTATCAGGAGTTAGATTGTTTAGGTGTTTTGTTGATAGTTACTGGTTAATGATTTTGAATGTTGAGCAAAACCCGAGAATCGTCGTGGGTTCCGTGGCATCCCTCTTTAGAACAAATAATTGTATGATAAGAACGAACGCTTCTGTGATTAGGTTTAATGGTTTATGAATGAATATGTTTGTGTTTAGAAATATGTATTTAAGAATGTTTGACAACAGTTTGGTAAGTATGCTACAGGTTTTGCATAATGTGGGATCACAAGGCCGTCATGTGAAAGATGTGTGAATTTATAATTTGTTTAATTATACTATTATTAAAAGAAAGCACAATTACCAACCTTTTAAAAAAAGTAGGCACGGTTTAGAAAAATGCCCGAACTAAATGATAAAATATTCGTTGTACATATATTCATAATAGCCGAAGTCAAAGAAAAAGGCTAATCATTTTGGACATTTCTTAAAATCTACCTAAATTACATCTACATTTATGTTACATACATTACACTAAATGAAGCCCACAGTGTTACCCGCAGTTATTGTCGTACCACGGGTAACGCCGCGGGTCAAAGTTAGTCTTAAAAAGTAGCCTAAGTTACTCCTTTGATCATCAGTTATCTGCTAGTGAAAGTCCCGTCAAAATCTGTCCAGCCGAAGATTACCCGGAACAAACAGACACACAGACAGACCGAAAGACAGAAAAAAAAAAAAAATTTTGGTACATGTACCGTATATTCGTATATATGCATTTATTAAAAAACGGTTATTTTAATATTACAAACACACTCCAATTTCATTTATTTGTATAGATAATGAAAGGAAAGGCCTTAGATAAAGTCATTCCGAAGAATTTGACTGCACTTTATTTATTTGTATAGATGCATTATTGTACTTCTGGCATTGCACAGGGCATTATAATATAATTGCTTTTTATGTTTAAAACTATGTACTGTCCTGTGTATGTCGGAATAAATAATTTTCTTTCTTCTTTCTTTCTTTACTTACATCGTTCCAGATTGTGTCAAACAGAAATAATATCACTAAAAGTTGTATATTCACAAAGTTTTCATCGCCGTCGTTAGCAATTAAAACGACAGAAATTCGCCGAGACTTGGCAGCCAACACATTCACCTTTCTACCTTCACCTAGCTATAGTACAGACATACCATCATTTTCAATAAGATATCTCCAGTTTTTACTAGAATGAAGTTTTTGAAAACGGTCTGAATTTACCTTTAAAGGAATATACATATACCAAAATAACATTAACATTCACAAATTTTTTTTACAATTTTTGTCTGTCTGTCTGTTGCCATCTTGGGAATGGCTAGACTGATTTTGACGGGATTTTCACTGGCAGATAGTTGATGTAATAAGGAGTAACTTAGGCTACTTTTTTTAGAGAAGCTTTGCCCTGCGTTGTTATTTGCAATTGTAAAGGCACAAAAATAACCGCGGGTAGCACCGCGGGACTCAGCAAGTATATATCTCCAATTTTAACTATAGAGATATAACTATCTACACTATCGGCTGTTTTCTATAAAGGCGGATACAGACAGATTCACGAATATACGAAGAATAGATACGGATCTACCACCTCGTACTTCTATTCTTAGTATATACTAGGTTTTGCATGCGGCTCCGCCCTCATGCAAATAATATATTCTACTAGCTGAACGCCGCGCGACAAAGTTAGTCTAAAAAAGTAGCCTAAGTTACTCCCCGGATCATCAGCTACCTGCCAGTGAAAGTCCCTTCAAAATCCGTCCAGCCGTTCCAGAGATTACCCGGAACAAACAGACAGACAGACAAAAAATGTTAAACTACATTTTTGGTATATGTATCGTGTATACATACATATGCATTGATTAAAAAGCTGTTATTTTAATATTACAAACAGACACTCCAATTTTATTTATTTGTATAGATGGAATCGGGCCTCCATTCCATAGAATATATTCCTAGTGTGGTGGTAGACTTTAAAAAACGTTCAAACGTTAGTACAAATCTAACAAGTGTATTAGAACGAAGTAATCTCAACGTCAAATCAGATGGTCAAAACCAAACTTTAGGCATTAACATAACGTGGTAGAGGCGTTAGCGACTGTAGAAAGAGAATTTACGCAAAACACTTGTATCTTGATTAAGGGGAACTCCCCTTAATCAAGAAACAACTGTTTTGCTTGTCCTCGTATGCCCTAAAACAGGTCGGCAAGACTAAGCCTATTTTGTAATTGATAATGGGACTTCTGGGACTTAAATACCGGTGTCACTTCTCCTGGATGAAAGTCTCAACTGTCCTATCATGGGATATAACACCATGGGACTAATGTGACAGACTCAAGAATACAGTAGGTGTGAAGGTACGTAGAAAGCAGTTCAACCACTAGGTAACAACTGAACTTAAGTAGTGATATAAATCGCAATTTCTAAACTAGCAATAAACCCGTGAACGATTTACCGCGAACCGTAAATGTCTGTACCACTGATTTACATTTGCGGCTAATAAAGGTTTAAGAAATTATCTGAGAGTTACTTGTGAATATGCTTCGTTACAGGAATTCAGGACTGGTAAAGAAGGTTCATATGATACATCGTACTCATATATGAAATATATATAATACTAGCTGAACCCCGCGGTTATTGATGTACCGCGAGTAACGCCGCGGGACAAAGTTAGTCTAAAAAAGTAGCCTAATTTACTCCCTGGATCATCAGCTACCTGCCAGTAAAAGTCCCGTCAAAATCCGTCCAGCCGTTCCAGAGATTACCCGGAACAAACAGACAGACAGACAAAAAAAATTATAACTACAGTTTTGGTATATGTAGCGTGTATACATCATACATACGCATTTAGTAAAAAGCAGTTACTTTAATATTACAAACAGACAGTCCAATTTTATTTAATTGTATAGATATATATTCACTAGCGACCGCAACCGACTTCGCACGGATGTCTTTGTTATTCCTATTTCCTCTAACATAATATGCATGTATTATACTTATAAACCTTCGTCTTGAAACACTATATATTGTTGAGAACTGCATTAAAATCGGTCGAGTAATTTAAAGATCTAAACGAACAGACAGCGGAAGATATTTCATTTTATGCTATGTTAAGAAGTTGCATATACTACTGTATATATGTTTAGCATTTAACGAATAGGTATCATCATTGACAACAGCCTTTTTAGAAGCCAATGATCAACAGTGGACTAACTATTATATACGCAGGCCTCTATGTGGACCATTCCAAGGAGAGGCTTATGTATTTGAGGTTTTGCTCTTAGGTGATTTTGTATTAAGTTTCTTTCAAGTTTTCGGTTCGTTTGCAGCGCTGTTGTCCTGGGTATTCTCCGCTGATCAGCTCATGACTATTGGGATGAATACACTAAGTCGTATCGTAAAAGCAGGATAACAAGGTGAATAAAACCTTGACACAAGTCCTGTACCATGTAACCCGTCTAACTAGCGTGGTATGCTACGCCAAAACTATCTTCTCTAAGGAGAAGCCTATATTCAGTGGATTATTAAAGATATTATTAATGACTACCTGAACCCCGCGGTGTTACCCGCGGTAATTGTTGTAACGCGAGTTACACCCGGGTCAAAGTTAGTCTAAAAAAGGTAGCCTAAGTTACTCCCTGGATCATCAGCTACCTGCCAGTGAAAGTCTCGTCAAAATCTGTCCAGCCGTTTCAGAGATTGCCCGGAACAAACAGTCAGACAAAAAAAAATTTACTACATTTTTGGTATATGTACCGTTTATCTATACTAATACATAAAGCTGAAGAGTTTGTTTGTTTGTTTGTTTGTTTGAACACGCTAATCTCAGGAACCGCTGGTTCGATTTGAAAAATTCTTTCGGTGTTGGATAGTCCATTTATCGAGAAAGGCTATAGGGTATATATCATCACGCTACTACTAATAGGAGCGGAGCAACAATGAAGAATGTTTCAAAAACGGGGGAAATTTTCACGCTACGGGCAATATAAGGCGCAAACGAGGTTGCGTGGGTCGGCTAGTACATACATATGCATTTAGTAAAAAGCGGTTATTTTAATATTACAAACAGACACTCCAATTTTATTTATTTGTATTGATGACAAATAAAGTGTCTATCTATCTTTATCTTTTATGGTCACCCTACTTACAGTACGACGGTATCTGGTTAATTAAAAACCTGTCTTATTTTAGCATGATTAGAGTATTAATCATTTTCATTGAATATGTCAACCATGTGTTAAATATAATTAATGACTTTGGTTTTCAAGTTGAATTTTCAAAACAATTAATACTTTGAATCTTTTATAAATAATATCTTTTTTGCTAATGTCATTAATACGTTCCAGTAAGAACATAACTTGTTTTAATAATCAAAGAGTAATTAATTTAAAAAAATTAGTCATCTCTTTGACTCTCTATCGTCTATGTACTTCTTATTCCGACATTTCTTTTAAATTATTATCTACTAGCTGAATCCCGCGGTATTAGCCGCGCTTATTGTCGTACCGCGAGTAACGCCGCGTGACAAAGTTAGTCTAAAAAAAGTAGCCTAAAAACTCCCTGGATCATCAGCTACCTGCTAGTGAAAGTCCGAGAGTAAGTAGAAACAGACAGACAGACAGACAAAAATTTCTTTAACCACATTTTTGGTATATGTACAGTGTATACATACATATGCATTTAGTAAAAAGCGATTTTTTTAATATTACAAACAGACACTCCAATTTTATTTATTTCTATAGATAACATATCACTTACTATCAGGCTACGGTCTCTTTCTCTTTGATTCCCGCCTATCCATGTTAACATTATATATTCGAAAGTAAGTTCGTTTGTCTGTCTATTACACCTTCATCGATTTCAATGAAATTCAGCAGGGATATACTTTGATTGTTGAAGAAGGACATAGGCTACTTTGCGCGATAACCAGTGTCGCGGGTAATATATATGTATAATTTCTTTCCTTTTTTTCTATATACCCCACTCACATAATTAAGAAACTTCTAACGACGATTCCCAAATCGAATTCCATCAAACTGTGTCAAAGCAATATACAAATATACATTTGAAACCCCAATCCTAGTGTAGTCGGGTAGTAAGACTTCTTTTTTTTCATCTTAATAATAAAGCTAGAGACTTGATTACGAAAACTATTGAAACTAAGTAACATATATATATACTGCCTCGTTGGTCTAGCGGTTGGCGTGAGCGTCTGCTGATCACGAGGTCACGGGTTCGATTCCCGGGTCGAACCAAATGTTTGTACGATCGACAAATATTTGTTTCGGACTTTGGGTGTTTTCTATGTATAATATGTATGCATTTACAAAAAAAATAGTATATATGTATTTATATCAGTTGTCTAGTACCCATAACACAAGCTTTGCTTAGCTTGGGACTAGATGGCGTTGTGTGTTAGATGTTCGAAATATTTATTTATTTATATTTGTTTTCCAGATCCTTCAAAGCTAATCAAACGTAAGAAGTCAACAGAAGACGTCAGATCTCCACTTGGAGGCGAAGGCTCTTTGACCAGCGAAGAAGGAGAAGAAACCGGAGTTGGAAGACGGAAGAAGGCCAGAACTACGTTCACGGGTAGGCAGATATTCGAGCTGGAAAAGCTGTTTGAAGTGAAGAAGTACCTATCGTCTGGGGAAAGAGCAGATATGGCGAAACTCCTGAATGTGACGGAAACACAGGTTAGTGTAATTTTTTATTTATAAGTCTACCATAAGGATTCTCCTCTGCCTGATAGAAAGTATAATTATCCAAGAGTAGCGGTTATCATACTCATTGTGAATGTAGATAATGTAGCATGGTGACCCACACTATGGCGGTAAATTGAGATACGTTTGCATTATTGGGCCTACGGTCTCGCACTCACCAACAAAACATAAATGCTGGCATTTTAGGTTGATCTTCTGTGCGAGGGTAGCACCGCCCCGGTTGAGCCGGCCCGTTCGTGCTGATATAAGCGTGGCTCTACTACCTTGTGCTGTGCTTTTAAACTTTTGCGTCTAGTATATTACTGGTTTTAGACTTTGAAACTTCTAACTCCCGACATTTCGAACGTTGTATTCACTATTTGATATGGTCCCATTCTTGTTATTGAACCGAATTATAACGGTAATAGTTCATCAGTGGAATGAGTCGGCTCATGATTTTAACTGATAGAAGTAAATATTGATATGTTAATGTACCAAGATTGCTTGCTACTGTAACAGTGTTTCTTTTGAGATCGTGATATGAAACCGGAATCAAAGAAACCGAAAGAAACATGGACATAAAAAGAAAGATTAGGAATTTATTAGTTACTAGCTGCACCGTGGTTTTCTTGCTTTTGAATTGGATATTCTTGACTAATTCATTGGGTTTAATTTAGCTTTCACCTAACTCTATGTTTTTTATTAAACGGTTTTATTTAGCTTACCCTGTTTGTTTATTTATTATTTGTTTGGGTCAAATCTAGGAATTGAAATTTGATCCCCGTCCTGTTGACAGATTGATCTGAAATTTGGTACACGCGTTTAATTCTGGTAACAATACAATTAAATTAATATTGCTTCATACTAAATCCAAGATGACCGTCGCTACAAAATGGCGATTTATAAATTTTGTCACGACTACCTCAATATCAGTATTAAATGAAAAGGATTGACTAGTAGAATATAGTTCACTAAGAAAATTTAAAATCTAAGATGGCCGCCGCTACAAAATGGTGGTTTACACATTTTATCACGACTACCACTATATGGGTATCAAATGAAAGGGCTTGACTAGTAGAACATAATTGAGAATTATTATGTAATGAAATTGAAAAGTAATAAATTGAAAGTAAAAAATTGGGCCCGTGTTTACATCCAGTCAACTTAAAGTACGCCACGCCTAACGATTTTATTGTCTGTTCAATGCCATAGATTAACGAGGAAGAAGGGTGTAATGACATGGAACCTGGGATCTGCCGAATTATTTTTTAGCCTTTAGCTTTTCATAAAACCGTTTAAGTTATTATTTTTTTTACATTTTTTATTCTAAAATAAAAGTAGCCTCGATCGATACTATCGAAGTCGTCGAGTCATTAAACAATAATAAATTAGCAGTTATTCTGTTTAAATTTACCCAAGTTGGTAAAGTTTCTTAGTTTTGCATATAAAAATAAAGTCATTAGAATGTTAATCATTTAATATATTACCATTCTTTATTAGTTTCCTTAATTGTTATGTCTAAAACTTTATTACTTAATAAATACATAAATAACTTTAATATGAACTTTTTCTTCTAAATAGCGTAAAAATACAACGTAATACTTAAATGACTATCAAAAATAGCTTTTAATTGATACACTATTTGTAAAAGAGATTGTATACGCTCCATTTTTGGTATATAAAGGAAATAATTAAACGAAAAGTCCTATGTAAATAAGCTCTTTTAATATTAAGAAACAATATTTACTTTTAAATGGTATCTATCAAGAAGGAGGATGTAATAAAAATGGCGCCGTCAGTTTTTACATAAATCTGATTAGTAAAATTAAAATGTTTATACAAATTTTACTGTTTTACGAAATTGTTTCCGTTTTTAATGTTGTAAAGCAATTTTAAGTGTATTTTATATCAATACTCTTAAGGAAAAGTATAATTTCATAATCCCATATCATTTATGTATTACCTTTTATGGAATCTGTTTAACTTAATTATAGATGGTGGACTGTACTTCTGGAGAGAACAAATCTCCTAGCCAATTTGACATTCCACGAACCTAAACGATAGGAAACTGATAAATCTATGGGAATGTCTTCATCTCAACACCAAGTCATGTGGTTTAAACAATATATTATATTAAATATTAACAGGCGAACAGAAGCGTTTAGCGATTGTATAGAAAGAGATGTGGCGCTAAACACTTGCATCTATTCTATGTGGCTTGTGTATGGTACGGTATGCCAGAAGATGCCTATGCTCATAGATAGATAAGAATAGGTAGGTACTTTATTTGTGTGAAATTACGTGTAAGTCACATTCTGGGAAAAAATAAGTATGTGTTTGGTATATATGTGTTTATTATAGTTATGCTATGAATTATAAGTTTTATGGAAATCAGATGAACGACAGTGCATAAATATTTGATCATTTTAGTAGATAACAAGTCAACATTTATTTCTGTACCCAATTAATTGATATCATTAAATGAAATACATTCAACACCTACTAATTAAATGCAACACTATTTGGTATTAATAAAAAGTACAGTCGTCACCCAAAATGTTTAGTTAGTCAATTAAGTAATTATTATTGTACAAATCACTTAATGCGCCCGCTGTCACCGTTCCACGAAATCTCTGAAATTAAACGTTTTCGAATGTAACCCACACGTTGTCGGAGTTCAGACGTGACACGAGTCATAGGAGAAAGCGATTACCACACTGATATAATTTAGTTACTAATAATAATTAATATTAAATATTTCAATTAATACTAACTTTTAAACTTTTGCGTTCCATGATATATTAACAATTATTTTTGCGGGAATTAACGAGTCAGCCGGTGACCACGGCCAGTGCAACCTGGTCGAAACGTCAGGCAAATCAGAGGTATGTAATACCTTTTAATAAGTAATCGCGTTAATTCCCGTAAAAATAATTGTTTGAATTAATGTCATTTTTTGAACTGTAAATTAAGACATGGCAATCCATAATCAAATTAAATACAAAGCACCGCAAAGAATAAGCATCTTGGTTGACCCTAGTGATCATATACGTATATACCCTCGCGTATATGAAAACGTTATTATGATAATTTAGGTACGACTCCTTTAAGCATATAATTCTATCACTTTTCATGCAACTTTCACCAATTCGATTTCAAAGTTAGTCTGGAATATTCTCTAGTCTTCTCATGTAAATTTATCGGTTACAAACAACTTTCCAAGTTTATTTGGCTTTGAGAAATAATCTGTAAAATGTGATTTTAATGTCACAAGAATAATTGTTATTGCTGCATTATTAAAAGTGCTCACATTTATAACTTTATGTTTGGTTGTTTAATTATGTATATAGAACTAAAAAGTGTAACCTCAGAAGTATTTATACGTGCACAGTAATTAAATAAACCATTATCGCCATCTCTTAAGATTTACCCCAGCACATTAAACGTTCTGAGATAATTATACTATCACCAAGGTGGCAGATGGGTGAAGGGCGGGGCGGCCCCCGCGACGTGAGTCGACACATATGGCGGTACTAATTAAAACTATGGTCTGCTTCGTGTTTACGATGTAGTGGGTTCGGAGCTGGTTGGGTTGGTGCAAGCGATTATTTGTGTCGAGACATCACATGGTGATCGATTTCTGGTTAAGTGCACATTTACTACTTAGGCGGACTGAATACTTGAAGAATTCTCAAACTTTCGTTGAAGAGATGGGATGTAATATTTTTATATAAATATGTATATAAATGTGTCATATTCAGTAATAAACTTGAAGAGAGCCTCTATCTTTCCATTACAATTTATAAAGAACTCATCTGCTCAAGAAAGTTTAACTTGCAAAAGTGTTGATGTAACCTAATTGCAGAATAAATGATTTCATTTCATTTCAAATGTTAAAGTTCTGCTTAAAAACCTTCTTAACACCATATTTTCTATCACATGAGTTTTGAAAATAAATAAGTTTCTAATGTTACTATTATCGTAGAAGTACTGAATCCAAAACATACAAAAAACGCGGAGTACTATAGTAGTAAATGAAAATAAACGGTGTTTATTACGGAAGGAAGAATTGAACATGAAATCAAATAAGAATACAATAAATTAGTAAGCAAATACCAAATGACTCCACTTAAGAAGTTATGCATTATTGAAATACTATGATAATTTTCTCATACGTACGTAAACATACTTTGATACCAGTATACATATTATATTAAAGTTCTTAAATCTAAAATGTATTGGGTCCAAACATTTAACAGTCGAAACAAGTATCTTTAAATTTCTTATCATCTCTTATCTCGTGAATGGACCAAATTATTCCGAAACATCCGAAAAATATATAATTAATTCATCTTCTAAAGACCTTCGTCATTACGACGTGCCCACGTGTCACCGATGGGAAGTCTATTATCCGCTAATGTCCTCATTAACGAGATAGAGACGTAAAAACGAACGGAAAAAAGTCGACGAAAAAATTGGGTGCCCAGTGGTTTTGTGATAGAAGCATGGCTTGCGAATGTGTTAGGTTTTATCATTAAATTAAGGTTTAAAGAGTTGGAATTTCAACGAAATGTATATCTAAGATATTTATTTACATTTTCGTTTTTCATTGTATTGTTTTCATACATATTGGTTTTGTAAAAACAATAATTTCAGACACATGGTTGTCTTTTGTTTAATCGTTGTAAATTTACACGTACATATATACTTAATATACTTATACATTTTATAAATGTATAGATAAATTACTCTCAAATATAAGAATGGTCAATGGATTGTGCTCATACAAAATTATTTGTGCTGTGATCAAAACAATCAAAACTTTAGATTTGTTTTTATGTTTCGGACATCTAACTCACAACGCCATCTAGTCCCAAAACTAAGCAGAGCTTGTATTATGGGTACTAGACAACTGATATAAATACATTTATACTTTTTTTTTGTAAATACACACATATTATAGATAGAAAACACCCAAACTCCGAAACAAGCATTTGCAGACCATACAAACATTTGATCTGACCCGGGAATGGAACCCGAGACCTCCAGAACAGCAGTCGCGTACGCTACCACTGCGCCACCGAGGCAGTTTAGTAGTAGTAGAAGAGATAAATTGAATCAGCACTCAGAATGACTTAAAATTACACCGATAGACTTTTTCAAAATGTAGAAAATATATGTTTGTGTACGTGAGAATGAAATACTTTAACATATAACTGAAATATCTTGAAAATTGTATTCGGAATTTAGTGTTAGCCACGTGTAAGTAAAATGGAATATCTTATTTGATTACTTATTTGACGCATTATATACATTTGTAATCCATATACCTTGCATCCATGATGTCTACAATACACAAACTATGATGAAAACTAGAAAAATGATTACATTTCTTCAAACAGTAGTTAGTTTATAAAAACATTATTGTTATAATACTATTGTTTTAGCAAATTGCAAAGAGAGACACGTGTCCTCTGCTATAACAAGAGCGGTCGGCTCTTAAACAGTCACCGCATTAATTGACGAGCCAGTTTTCCCACTAAATTGTTATAAAACAAACTAAAATAGACTTTATGTGAGTTATGGTAAAATGGTTTTTGATTTGTGAGCGCGACTGTACTATTGATCTATGCAGTCCGCAGGGATTCCATTATACAGGTTGAGTTAAAAGCTTAATTGTTAGTTTTTTTTTGTTGGCGGTTTTTTATTACAGTAATTGTTTGTTTTTCTCTTGTGTTGTGTATTTTAGAGCAAAAATATCTTAAGTGGATCTAGACCTTTGACAATTCAATAGTTAATAAACGTTTTGGTTCAATTAATTTACGTATCTTAACTGATGAACTAACTGTGGAAAGTGGAAAGGATGAGTGAAAGTGAAAATCATGTTGTCAACCTTGTATTATGTTATCTTTAACATTTTTAATATTAACCTAACAAGTTATTACAAACTATGGAGATTTTTTTGGGAGATTGAAAATATTTTCCCAACAAAAAGAATATTGCTTCGATTGTGAACTAGAGCTAGTATCTGAAGAATATGAGCATAAAGGCAATGCTCGTCCTGTGGAGAAATAGTTTAGTAACATTTTTCTTGACCTGATCTCGTATCTATTTCTATATTTGGTATCTATATAAGTTACTGGCTTTTATCCTCGACTCGGCCGTCTTCCTAAAAATGAACGTATTTTTTTGCCAAATTACATTAATATCGAAATACGAAATCAGGATGTCCACAAATTAAACTACCCTTAAGAAAAAAGTGCGTGAACTACTTCAAAGCGAATTGGCAGCACAATCACAACGCTAGTATCCGTGTGTTTATATTTATTACTAGATGAACCCCGCAGTGTTACCCGCGGTTATTGTTGTACCGCGAGTAACGCGCGGGACAAAGTTAGTCTAAAAAAGTAGCCTAAGTTACTTCCTGGATCATCAGCTACCTGCCAGTGAAAGTCCCGTCAAAATCCGTTCCAGATATTACCCGGAACAAACAGACAGACAGACAAAAAAAATCTAACTACATTTTTGGTATATGTACCGTGTATACATACATATGCATTTAGTAAAAAGCGGTAATTTTAATATTGCAAACAGACACTCCAATTTTATTTATTTGTATAGATATGTAAGATAAAGTATTGAATACTAGCTTTTACACGCGGCTTCGCTCACGCAGACTTTCATCCCCTGACTTACCCCCTTTTGAAAATTACTAAAATACGTATTTCATTACTTTAACTTCACTACATTTTTACAAAATTTTAAGCAAATTCATCAAAGGAATAAAAAGTTTCATACAAACTTTCAAGCCCTGATTTACCCCTTTAGAGGTAGAATTTCAAAAAATCCTTTCTTAGTGCTCACTTACGTTACATAAAGAATCTACATGCAAAATTTCAGGATTCTAGGTTCAGCGGATTGGGCTGTGCGTTGATCTCTGGGTATGTCAGTCAGTCACCTTCCCCTTTTATATATATAGATGAGTGTGTATGTACTGATGTATAAATGTGTATGTATCATTATTTGTGTACATTGGTTATGTAGGTTTATCTCTATCATTATTACGAACTTTATAGAATTCTCTATGTTTTTCTTTGCACTTACTACATCATATTTCTAAAACACCTGAAGGTTGACTGGCAGAGTATGTCTTAGGCATTAAGTCCGCCGTTGTACAACTTGGGCAAGAAATTTATAAATAAATAAATATCACAGTGCTTTAACAAAGCGTAACAGAAAATCAAATAGAGTTACTTTTGAATTTATAATATTAGTATGGATTCACCAGTATGACTAAATGTAATATTATCCATATAAATATATATTTTCACACCCTGTGTAATCTCCTATTGACACCATATGTCATGTGTTAAGTGCGGCGCTTTTTTCTAGTCCCCCGGCTCGTCCCACTCTTGCTCATCACGTGTTCAGCGCTCACGGTCTATCTAGTGTTAGTTTACTAAATGAAATGGTGTACACTGCATGGAATAATTATGGCAGACGTATTTAAAATGTTTATTTATGTCAATAGTCAGATGATTCTTTAATATTTCTTGAAAAAGGCTTTGTATACTCAGCAAGTAACATCATAGTTTACTTTTAATTATAACATGGATTTAATATAATAGTTATTTTGGTGCTTACTTCGTAAGTCGTAGAATTAATTACACACATTCTGAAAAATAGTTATCTAATTCTTTACTTATAGGTCATTAATTTCATTTCTTAACCTCGAAAGATAAAAAATTAAAGCTTATTAATTGTCATGTCTATGTCCATGAATGATTCAACGCTTAGAGTGTACATAAGCAAGCTTGCTTATTTATACTGTAAGATTCAACGTCAAGTTATTTTTGCACTAACTATTTTTACACAAATACTGATAACTTGTACATTTTCAAACTGTAAGTATGAAAAACAATATCATTGGTATTTCTTTCAAACATTTGTCCTAAAACTAAACGTCTTGGTCGTGCCTATAATATGCTGCATGTCTCTTTTAAGTTAAAACAATAAGTATTAAATCACAGATATAATCCAGCTGACGGTTAAAAAGCTCGTACCACAAACACATACATATATTTCACACAATAATCCCGTGAAAGCCCCCACACTTCCTATAGTAACGCTGTTCGTAGTCGCAGTAATCGTTGGGGTGGCAGTTAAATAAACATTACTAATTGGCGACGTTCCTATTAACTCGACGAAAAGACAACACCCTGTGTTTTATTATTCATAATGATACTTCTGACAAGTCATTTATTATGGGGCTTTAGTTTTTTGCTAAACCTGGAATCTGGTCGTATTATTTAAATACAGACTGTTGTTATCGTCACTCAAGAAAAGTTCTTTCTAAAAAAAATTCTGTCTATGAAAGTTAAGTTTTTTTCAATGAAACCACTAATAATCAGACTACTAGATAAAAAAAGTATATTTCGTAAAATATAGGTATATTATCTCATATATAAAAACTGTTTGTTTGTCTCGCTAAAACTCGAAAGCGGGTGGGCCAATTTAGCTGATTTTGGTTTTGAAATGTTTGTCGTAATTCAGGGATTTTTTTTAAAAAATAACTTGAAAATGTAAAAGGCGTGTACGAAGTAGCGGGTACAGCTAGTACTAGATAAATAACATTCAACAATATCCACCCATACAAATATTATAAATTCGAAAGAAACTTTGTCTGTTACACTTTCACAGCTAAACCACTAAACCGATTTGGATGAAATTTTGAATGGAGATCATTTGATTCTTGAGGAAATACATAGTCACACATTTATTCTGCAAAAATGCAGTGATTGCTAGACAAAAAAGAAATTGGCAGTCAAATTTTTTTTTATATCGTCGTCCTCAACTTCCGATATAAAAAATAAATTAAATTAACATTATCAACATCAAACATTACCATGTCGGTCATGTAGTGACGCGAACTCATAAGATATTCCTCTATCAAAAAGTGCACAACGCAGCCAAGGAAGTTGTGACGTCAGGGAAAATCAATCAAACCGCTTCACCAACATGGTGAAGCTGTGACTCGAACTCATAAGATTTTCCCTTACTCTACTAAAAAGTGCTCGACACGGCTAAAGAAGTATTTACTCCAGAAGCTATATCTGATAGACAAGTACATACATTTTCCTTAAGGGAATTCAGTATACCTTCACAGATCCTTTCTATTCTGGGGTTCTGATATCTTTTAGGGATTGCAGTACAGGGGTGCGTTTTCCTCCTCAATTACAATTTAAAAGTGAGGGTATTAAAAAAATCTTCGCTCAAAGGCCAGGGTTTCCAAGCAACAGGAAATTAGAAGAGGACCTTCTTAATAAATTTGAGAATATTTAAAAACACCATTTTGCCATATTCAACCTTGTGTTCAACATATTAAGAATTAAATTAGTATTCCTTTCTTGAAGTACAGTTATCCGCGTTTAATTTTTTTTTTTAATTACTTAATAGAAAATATTAAGATATTTGTGTGATAATTTAAATACACAATTGGGTTTGTAGCGGGTTTTTTGTCAGTTAGTTTATTAAACATGAATCTATAAAGATAATAAAGAGACGAAAATCATGATATTCAAAACTTGTATAATAAATATTTAATTACTCTAGTTCTACGTATCGCGTCAACCTGTTATCGCTATTATAATAAATGTCTTAATTTCGTTAAATATATCTCGTTTATTAAAGAATTTTTTCATGTTAATCCTTCGAATTAAGATAATACGTTGATCAGAAGTTTGTTCACGACTCGTAAATAAAACGACTTCCGAAATCGTTTTGTAGTGATTTTCCATTTTTTATCATATTATGGAAACCTCTATGAGATATCGCTTTAAATTCTTATATCAGATAAGAACCGCCTAAATTCAGACTGTTTTTTATCACAGTAAGTCTATTGCAGAGATCCGGATTGTAGCTGCCTCATAAACTGTGCAGTCAGACTACTGTATATAGAAATTTGCTCCCTTTCAGTTTACAGAGTTTACGTGAAACCGTAACGTCACAACATTTTTACTGGTGAAGTGACCAGCTTCACCCGTTTGTCCGAGATTATTGTTCATTGAAAGGAGATTATACCACCCTCTCCGGCACCTGGTGCTTCTCTAGAGTTGAGGAAAAGAAACGCCAACTTGCTAATAAGTTAAAAAGTATAGTGTTTTTCTTTGACCCAATCATCTTCCAGTTTGATGCTGTGTTCTTGTGCTTTGAGGCAGTCTTATCCCACACTAAGCAGAACCTTTGCTATAGCTATCCGACTGTTAACCTTCGGTTTAGCAGTTAGGTTCCCTACCTAAGAGACAAACAGACAAATCATAGCGTATTACCGATGTAGGTACATAATATATAACAAAAACAATAAGTACTCAAACCACAATCGTAACGATCGTTACACATAATAATAACTAATTAAGTAAACCCAATAAAAATAAATGACATCTCAAAAATCAATATCAATAAAAGGTTCAACATAAAAGAATGGCGTTTGTCCACGGGGCGCCTCGGTGAGCCATTAAATTTTGATGGATTGAACGTTAATCGTGGCACGACAGCCCTGTGCTTCAAATGGATACCGCCGCCTCATTAGCCCACAAATAAACTCACTAGGGTTGACAAAAATACTATTTGTTTGTTTTGTATTTGATTTGTTTTATGTTTTAAATATTTTCGATGGATATCGTATTTTTTGTGTACAAATTGCGCATCTGTATATATAAAAGAGGAAGGTGACTTACATACCCAGAGATCAACGCACAAACCAAATCGCTGAACCTAGAATTCTGAACTTTTGTATGTAGGTTTTTTATGTAACGTAAGTGAGCACTAAGAAAGGAATTTTGGAAATTTCACCTGCAGGGGGTAAATCGGGGGATGAAAATCTGCGTGAGCGAAGCCGCGTGCAAAAACTAGTAACCTATATATCGGAATAGGATTTATGAAAGTAATAAACAAGTATTTTAGGAGAACGTACTTAAAAAAATCTCATAAGGAATTTTTTCGTATTTGTTTTTCTATGCGAGTTGATCTAACTTTGCAGATTTTATTATGATATTTAAGGATTTAACTACTTTTTTTTGTTTTTTTTTTTCAAGAAATGGAAATTTGGGAAGTTTTAATTTTTAGTCTTTTTCACAGTTTTACACTACAAAGTCTGTTGGGCTAGTCATTCTTTTACTTAAATGTATCATGTGTAATAAATTATAGTGCTTTGAACGTTATCGGATTGTCGTATCCTTAATTTTCGTAGAAATCGAACATTGTCAGAATTTTGTATATTAATATAAGTTTCGCTGGTTTTATAAAATAATTAGCTATGGCCTGAGGCTCCGCTTGTGTGTACATCGGTTATAAGTAAAGAGTAGCCAATTCTTCAAGAATGAGATGGCAAGGCAAGAACCGGGCCTAATGTTATACGACATTCTACCCGTTGGCGTCGCGTCGCGTCGTATAGGAAGGTACGCATAGGCAGGCGGCTTGCTTAGCTCTTAGAGTCTAGCTAGCATAGCGAGTCACCTAGCGAGCAACTTAGTTTTTTTTATTTTTATAAATTACCTGCCAAAGTGACTCTGCTCAGCCTGATAGTAAGCTCAAGCAAAATCCAACAGTGGGGACACCATACTCACTGCGAAAGTAAACAATGCAGTATGACGTCCCACACTATGGCGGCTTAGTGAGATGTTTTTCACGCCCCGCTTAAAAGACCCGGGATCATAGTGGGAGGAAAACACGTGCGCTGGTAGTGAGTTCCAGTTTTTAACTGCTCGGCACAGGAAGAAAGAACCAAACTGTTTGGTTCGAGAGCGTAGTTCTAAGACTCTAAGGCGGTGGCTTCCAAAGCCAGCGCGTGTTGTTCTGTAAAAAGTAAAACGAAAGTTCTAAAACGTTCGCGCGACTAGCTAGGCGCTAAGCGAACCTTAGGGATATAACAGGTGTATTTTAACTAAAATGTTAAATGTATATTTTCAAAAGCCTTTAATACTCCACCGCTAGACATAGGCCTCTCCTTTAAAGCTAGGTTTTAGCCTACTGAACCACGTTATTTATGTATCAACATACTTAAAATTAAAGATATATATATATATATATACCTATATACATAAGAAACAAGATTTTTTAAAAGATAAAAGCACCCACTGCTTCAAAGCAGGGAACTTAATTTAAATTTTCACACACAACTGCCCACTAAATCAAACAATTTAAATGTTTTAAACTAAAACGAATCCTATAAAAATTAAAAATCTGATAGGTATGTCCTAAGAAAGAAAAGAAAACTTTAAGTAATTTAACTTAAGATAATTTATATAATTTTACTAATTCTAGTAAAATTAGTAAGTGCTACAAATGTTGTGTGTAAATATAAAAAAAAAATTAAAAAGTTACGTCATTTCTGATGTTTGATGACTTATCTATTCGTCAAAATATATATTACGGAAATTTCAACTCGTATAACTAGAAAATAAAGTAAAATACATTCAGTGGAACATAGAACCTCCTCCTTTTTTGAAGTCGGTTAAAAATGATTAGAAATGATCAGAAACGGTACCATTAAGTACCTAAAAGTTAGAAAAACACCTGAAACGATTCCAAAAATAAAGACGTATCGTGAAGAGTTTAATATAAAACAATAAAATAAAATAACTTTAGTGTCTAGCTAGTAAAAGTTTGAATACCATACAAGAGCTGACCATTTCGGATGTGGAACTTGTTTTTATGTTAATGGCCTATAATGTCTCCATTTATACACACCAAAAACAATATAAAGTAGCCGCAATCAACATATTTACAAAACTTTTATTATACATTTACGAGCACCGTCTAAAAGAAAATGCCTTGCTATAAATCACGAATAAAATATATGACGAAACGGTAACTTCTCGAAGTGGGAAGAGACCGGCTGCGCGCGCGCCGCTTTAGCTCACCTATTAACCAAACATTATTAATTTATATCATCGCTATGAAAAATAATAAAGTGATGTTTCAATTTCTTTTTTTTTCCAGAGGGATTGTCTTTGGATAGAGGTTATAAATCCTAGACGCTATTATTGTGGTTTAGATTAACTCATGATTTAGTAATTCTTTTTGTTTATGGTTTGTTTTTGTTAGACAAAAATGCTTTGTAGTTTTAATATATGTTTGTCTATAACCCGTTATATTTTTTGATCGGTTTGAAGTGCACTTTGTCAAGAGATATTAACTCTCTTTGATATGCAGTTTATTATGTTTTTAAATGCGTTTTGTTTTTACATCTGTTGATTCCCTGCAGGTTTGTAGATTGTGGTGTGAGTTTAACACTACGTTTTATTTTTGTGGTGGAGTGAGGTGTTGTTGCTATTTCACAGGAAGCTTTACTTCCTGTTCTTTTATGAGTATTTTAGAGGACACAATTGAAAATATTTTTGCCACATAAACAACTTAAGGAACGCCGGTTACAAATTCTTAATTCTTTAGTATTTAGTATGCAGGGTTTTGATAGGTGTATTGAGACTTTGACTTTAGAGATACTGGTTACAACTTACTATAACATAAAGAACATAATTATAGAAGTAGAAGCATGCCATATAATAGTCAAATAACGGTAGATCGATTTAATACAAAACTAAAAATAGTTGGTGACTAGATTGTGACAAGGTTTGTACTCAATTTTAACCAGACTCAATTTTATTCAAGGTAGTAGAGCCACGCTGATTTCAGCACGGTTGGGCCGGCTCTCGCGGGGCGGTACTACCCTCGCACAGAAAATCAACGTAAAATGACAGCGATCATGCTGTCGTGTTTCGTTGGTGAGTGCGAGACCGGAGGCCCAATGATGCAGAAGCATCACTAGCCCACCATGGTGTGGGTCGCCATGCTGCATTGTTGCAGCATTCGCAGTATGGTTACCACCACTCTTGGATTCTGCTTATGCTTTCCATCAGACAGAGTAGAGTCATTTTGGAAGGGCCAAACATTAAAAAAAAGACGTGTAGTGTAGTCATTTGCCACCCTAATGGCTAAACAACGTCAACTTCTCATTATACGTCCAACTGGATCGAACCTTTGATCGTTCGCAACACCTACGCTTAGACATTTCTGGACCTAAATTCGCTTCCTTTGCATCTAACACTTTCCGGTTCACGAGCTCCGTAGCTCATGCCTTCAAAATTATTTATAAAAACCTTTATAATATGTGTTGAATAATTATAACATTTATTTACAACATGGCGCGGCGACCCATGATACATCGTGTTATCCATGTCCTTTTGTTGACATTTAGAAATGCTATTATAGTATCCAACGTGTGGTTTAAAGCTTCTCCGCAAAACTTACAATCTACCTGCTCCGTGCTCTAAATATATTGGAATTGGAAAAGTAATGAAATTTTTATGAAAAGCTGGTGAGGATTGTCTTATATTGAACCCAGGAACCCACGAAAGGTTAAAGAAACGACAATCAGAGGTGCAATCCTGATATGTTGGATTATATCTCCGAATAGCAGTAGTGAAGATGAAAGCACACTAATAATATTTTTT
Source organism: Spilosoma lubricipeda (assembly GCA_905220595.1). Lineage (NCBI taxonomy): Eukaryota > Metazoa > Arthropoda > Insecta > Lepidoptera > Erebidae > Spilosoma > Spilosoma lubricipeda. The sequence goes on from HG992295.1 coordinate 15,927,867, forward strand.
GGCTGATATTGTACTAGCTACGTGGCTTAACGTTGAAATGACGTCATTTCTATACATTTGTTAGTTTCCCAATAAGGTTTGCGTAAGTAGTTAGGCTAGGGCCAGGGGGTCTGATTTGTCTGCTGTATTTTTCCTCATTCATAAAAACATGTGATTAATAATATTGTTCTAAAAGTTGCATAAATTTAATTTCAGAAAGGCCAACTATTTAAAAAAATTTTTTCATTTTGAGCTTAGGTCACATAAAAGAATTATGTCAGCATTTTTTTCTATTATAATGTATCAAATGTTATTTTTTGCTAACCGGGAACACACCGCCATAAATACGACAGGCCGTCTGTCATTATGATTTAATGGCTAATTGTAGTGATGAATTAGGGTGATAATTATATCTGGATTTTTTAATTATTTATAGCTTATTTATTTTAGAGCTGAGTTCGTTTATTTATGAGTCAGTAGCATAAGGGTATAGGTATAAATATTTTGAGTTCATGAAGATTAGCATATTTATACTTTTAAGCCCTTTATTATATTTTTTACTGGCAAAAGAATGTGGAAATAATCCCTTTGTAACAAAGAACTCTGAGAAAATAGCCCAAAATATAGGTTTTAGTGTAGAAGTGCAAAAACTAAATTGTTTTATCAATTATGATATATTTTTTTTAAATATACGGTATTCTAGAAGTCGGTTAAAAATGGGAAAAAACTTGAAATTAGTTTCAATGTTGATGTCAACCTATCTTGATATGTCAAATGAACAAAATATCTATACAATAACAGATCAAATTATTTTGGTCGAGTAGATTAAGTTTGAAATTTGATTTTCACCACATCGGGCGAATTAACGTATTCTTTAGTCTACTGCTGTCCACTGCTGAATGAAGGCCTCCCTCAAAGAGCACCAGCTATCCAGGTCTTGGTCACCATTTACATATAGTGTGAAATATATACCGTTATGCAAAAGGCGGTTAATATAAGTCAAGTATCAGAAGCTTTTATATGTAACGCGATGTTTATAAAACAACTTTTCTCGCGGTGTTGGGATATTGCACGGAGTATTCTCGGAATATTGCACTTGATACCCGTGGGCATATAAAGTGATAGCTTTAGCACTGCACTGATTGTAACATCATAACAATTTATTATTATGATATTCATCATCAGGTTGTAATGCGGTTGGCATATGCGACTGCCGATCGAAAGGTTTTGGGTTCGATTTCCGAGTCGAGTGAAAGAGTTGCTATTGAGTGTTTTGATTACAGAAATACTTAATAACAGCCCGGAGCTTGGTAGTTGAGGTTTTATTCCCCGTGCCTCAGAGAGCACGTAAAGCTGTCGGTCCTGCGCCTGATCTGTCTCCGATCGTGTCGAATAGCCCTCTCATCGAACTCTAGCTGCAGCTTTAGTCTGCGGGTATGAATTTTCCGATGGCTGAGCGCTGGTCGCAGCGGGACGACGCGACGAGAGGCGATCAGGCAGCGATATCTCGCGCGGGCACGTAACAAGCTGTCGGGCAGTTTAGGGAACAGAGAGTGCACCTGTGTTTATGCATACACTAGTGCACGTTATCTTCTGTATAGTCGATTGGTTTCTGTCGAGACTGGCCGTTGTGGTTGAAATCTGGAGGATTACATGACGTCATCACGAATAAATGTATTTGAATGAAGTTTTTATGAGCCATGCTTTGGCACATGAGGGCGAGACTCGACCGGAGTGATACCACGTTTTCACAGTTAATCAGAGTTAAGCAGTTCTTTCGTTGCTCTTCACCGAGTGAGTGCAGTTACCGGAGCCTAAGCTGCCCTGACTTTAGGGGAAGGCTTTCAAAAAATAACAACACAATTGTAACTCTTAAGTTGTATACATGGACGGCGATAGTCACTTATCATCATGTAGTCTGTGTGATCGTTTGTCCCTTACAGTCTAAAAAAGCTTAGAATTGCACATAGGGATTACCCTATTATATCGATTATATTCCGGAAAATTTACTTACGAAACTTGATCATCACGCGGACATATCGTAACATTCTTAAACGATTGATTGCTATGGCAAACAGTATTGTAAAAGTGTCAAGAAAGCAATCAGCAAGCATCAAGCAATCGGAGGCCCAATGATGCAGAAGCATCACTAGGTATGGCGGTATAGTGATGCTTCCTAGTGTGGGTCACCATGCTGCATTGTTGCATTGTCCGTACTAGCAATGAGTATGGTGACCACCACTCTTGGACTCTGCTTATTCTTTCCATCAGTCAAAGTCGAGTCATTTTGGCAGGCCAAGCATAAAAAGAAAATCATTGTCAATAACTATATAGATACTAGCTGTCCCGGCAAACGTCGTTTTGCCATAACTACTAATAAATTAAAAATTAATTAAAAAAACATTGTCCAGCGGACAAAATTGTGAATCTAAACCATTCCCAGATCCCCTTGAACACACACAAAAAATTTCATCAAAATCGGTCCAGTCGCTTGAGAGTAGTTCAGTGACATACACACTCACAGAAGAATTATATATATATATAAAGATATAGATATCTATATTTAGATCGTAATTTGACCGTCATTCATTAAATTATTGACATCAATAAAGCTTGTTAATGGCCGCTAAACACAAATCAAGAAAAACGTTTGACTAGCAGAATAAAAAACTATATTGAATAGTTTATGGCTATTTATTAATAGATATAGGTAGATAAACCTCTTTTCTAAGGAGAGACACCCTGCTCAGCAGTGGAGAAGCATAAGGAAGACCGTTTAATATTATTATTATGTTTTACCAAATTATGGTAATCGCTATTTTTCCATTGTGTTTTAAAAAGATTGTCTGGAGTTCGCAATGAGTATGGTGACCACCACTCTTGCTTTCCATTAGATAAAGTAGAGTCATTTTGGCAGCTTTAATATAAAAAAAAAACAACAGTCTGCACTCCGGCAGAAGTGAAAACTTGAATATTAACGATATTATTCGATCGAGATTAATATTTGATCAGGTCACATATCCTGACGTGAGTTCAGCATTTTTTACCCATCCAAAAAAGTGGACAACCCCGATAAAGAAGGTTTCACTTAAAAAATACTTTTGATAAAGTTCATTATAACGAATTTATTGAGACCTCATTTATTAAATTCGGTTCAGTAGTTTAGGCGCTACATTGAAGCGTACAAATATAGGTACATACACTACTTACCAAATCTATTACTAGTCCTTTTGGCTTCGACGAGGTTGGATAAACAACAACTATTAAAGGCATTTGTTGTTGATGATGATAATAAAACTAATAGTCATTAGATACATTTATTATTTACAGGTTACTTACAAGTCAAAATACAAATGAATACCTATTAAAATTCATACGAACTACCAATTTTACATAATTCGTAATGTAAATAAATAATTCAAAAGAAGTTTAAATGAAAACAACATTAACTAGTGTTAATCTAAACCAATAATCTTATTTACTAATCCTTAAAATTTCCATTCGATATAATTTCAAGTCCCTTAAAAACCAAATTAGATACCAAAAATCTCCTAAAATGCAAAAATAAAATAGTTTGTAAACAATGCAAGCGAAAACGGCAGCGCTAATAAAGAATAACAGAAGACAGTTCATCATACTTACGAGGAATGTGCACCCAGCCCCAGGAGGGGGAGAGGGGGGGGGAGACAAATCACGCGAATAAACAATCAAATAAAATCACGACGAGCTACTACTCATCGACCACTTATGTGAACAATCAATTGAAAATGATACCCGATAAAATTGGCCCAAACTCTTATAACAACGCAATAAGGTTTAATTTTGAATACAATATATTCGTTTGAAGGTAAATTTATAGTTGTGATTATATTAGGGATGTGTGTGTTATGATCTATCGATATTTTTTTGCGAAGTTAAGGGTATTAAGATATCAATCCTGATGTAGTTTTTTTTTTACTTTCATTTAACCAAAATGTGTCTATTTATAAATTTATGCTAACATACCTGAAGTTCAATCTTCCGTCCTTAATATTGAAGCTACACGAGGGAGGGTCTCCTCAAACATTGGAAATGTACTTTCGTTTCTTCAGTAGCTACCCAAACTAAGAGCGTTACAAAAAGGTGTGTAAATTATTCCATTTCTAAACACACAGAGAGAGTAGAAATTAAAATATCTTGTTATCTCTATGTAAAAACCCATTAAGTAATATTTTATAAAACAAAGTTATTTCTAAATATAATAAGGATGTCCATATTATATAATATTCGGTTTTTATTACAACATGATTTGAGCTTTCTTGAATAACCGGTATTTTTTTTTACGAACTCGCCAAATAGCGTCGTATTAGATTACTATCAATTAAATGTATTCATCATTCATTATCATATGATAAATGATATATGGTCTTATACTTGACAGACCACTTTTAGGATATCAACAAACACTTAATTAAAAACATTTAATAAGCGACTATTAAATTTTATCATCAAATAACCATCGATATAATTATAAAAGCGGTTTCGATTGCCTGACAGAGATTGTTAGTTGATTCCCAGCCACCACAAATAAAATTAAATGATGAGCACAATCATTTCTTCTGTGTGGGTGTAAATCTATTTATAAAAATGTTAGGTTAATTTGTGTGGGTACGTGGGTATAAATATTTCGGACATGTAACACACAACGTCATCTAGTCCCAAGCTAAGCAGAGCTTGTGTTATGGGTACTAGACAACTGATGCAAATACATATATACTTTTTTTTTGTAAATACATAGATATTATACATAGAAATATAAATAAATAAATAAATATTTTCGGACATCTAACACACAACGCCATCTAGTCCCAAACTAAGCAGAGCTTGTATTATGGGTACTTGACAACTGATACAAATACATATATACTTTTTTTTTTTGTAAATACATACATATTATAGATAGAAAACACCCAGACTCCGAAACAAATATTTGTAGATGATACAAACATTTGGTCCGACCCGGGAAACGGACCTGAGCCTCATGATCAGCAGTCGCACACGTCAACAACGAGACCAACGAGGCAGTCAGATATATATAAACCTGATCAAATATTGTTTTTACAAAATTTTGGAGTCAATTTTGTTTCTTACATCTCATCAATTAAATTTTTGATGTACCACAGTGCAAAGTGTTACATGGTATGTGGAAACTTTAAAGTTCTACTTGGTTTATGTAGGTATATATTACGTAGTTTAGTGTAGTGTTTGTATGTACTTTGTGTATCTTTGTATATCTGTCATACAGATTAAACGAAATATTTTTTTCAAATTCCATTAAGGTCAGAGTCAGAGATCTTCAGTCTTTTTATCTTCATTTGAAAGTAGTGTAATAAAAATCTTAAAAATAATGCTACTGGCAAATAAAACTTAAAAAACAATCTTGAATGATGATGTTTTTTTTCTATTAACGGATACTTCCAAACTTTATATTGTAAATAAATCAATATATCGACAACATCCAATCCCTATCAATTTAAAAATACACCTCCTCAATTCGGATTCCCGTAAACCATACTCGGCATTTTCAAAAGAGACAAAAAATACAACTTTTGTACAAGTGCAAGCGGGACTGAAACAAAACAGGATGATGTACGCTTTTATGAACACTATAATGGTTTAAATTGGTCCTTTAATAAGCAACGGGCGATGTCATAAAGTGCTTCAAATAAAACTGTCAGTTCTCAAGCAATTGTTTACGGCCGAATGTTAAAACGACCATAATCGTTTGATCTACGTTTGTTGAACATTAACCCCTTTGTCGCCTCACTTGTGAAGTGTAAACGAAGGGGTGGGGGTCGAGATGTATTGGTTATGGAGTTATAATAATGTAATGGTCTCGAGACGATTTGGGATTCAATGGAGCGTTGATACGTTGAAGTATTTGTTTTTGGTTTGTTCGTGAACAAATATATGTGGATTGTTTTATTAATTTCTTGCCAGAGGGCACGTGATATATGGCTTATAAAACACTTCTTTGAATAACATGGAATATGGTGTTTTGATGTACGGTTTGCTTTAGGATTCTGTACCTAAAACGAGAGTGAGAAAGCAGTTAATAAAAATCAATATTTGATTTGTAATCTTATTTAGTTTTTAGAAATAATAATATCTTCTGACATCTGACACACAACGCCACCTAGTTCCAGACTAAGCAGAGCTTGTACTATGGATACTAGACAACTGATATAAATACAAATATACTTTTTAAACACGGAAACAAATATTAGATAAATAATTAAATATTAAATCATTCAAACATTTGGTCGGACCCGGGAATCGAACCAGAGATTTTACGCATACCCATGGAGGCAGTCTATATGACTGCCTCTCAGTTTTAAATAAGAGCCTAAGAATTTGTCAGACTCAGTTTTTGGTGCAACTTATGGTTTGACTACTTTAAGTATAAAAATCACTTGTTCCTATCCAGCAAATAAAAACACCTACAATTAGTTCCCAATTTGAAACATAACCTATTTCGAAGTTCAACAATGAAATTACAAAGCGTATAAAAATATCAATCATAAAATGTCGCCACTTTGAAAATCAATAATACAATCCACACCTACAATAATATGGTAACAATCATTTCCTCCCCATCCAGTATATTTCCAGCCGATTCAACATTAATTATAACGGGAACATCACTAATCCTTTACCATTCACCCTGACACGATCCCAAATCTGCCCACTGACTCGCTCACACCCTACAGGAGCATAGAGAAAGAACGAGACAGATAATATAAGCAATTAATATTAAAACGTGCTAACGAGTGGTCGAGGGTAAGTTCATAATCAGGAACGATCAGGTTCCTTCTGAATCGGTTATTTGATCAAAATAGCTAAATTGGAACGATAAAGGTCTGGCGCCACTATCATAAGCATCAATAGTGCAAAATCACGGGTTAAATTAAAGTTTAGACTAGTTTATCTGACAGATAATTTGACGTATCTTCCATAAAAATTGTGTCATACCATCTATCAGATTAGCTATCGGGAACTTTTCTGTAACAGGTCTTTACAGAAAAGGTTGTAAACGGCCTTAGAATCTAAAAGCGTTTGCGCTATTGCTCCCTGTGAATTGTGGTGAAACAAGACTTAAGACTTTGTTTTAAAAATAAATTTTACTATGTATATATGTTAAATAACTATGTATTGTACCGTAACTAACGTCAATTGAAATAGTTTAGTTTAATTTAGTAAGTAATCTCCCTAACCTTATTTAACTTATTTTAGTCCATTGATCCTTCAGCAAACGATTATATTCCCGAAGAGGGAGTCTCAGGTGCGTGAACCAGCTAAAAAAAGTCGGGCAAGCAAATACTAATCATTACAGACATAAAAAAATCTAGGAAGGAAAATTGACGATATAAAACTACACTCATAAAAACTTTTCCAAAATTTGATTAAAAGGTTTACGATTGTCAGCTAATATTACAGTCACTTTTCATCCTTTCCAAACAAATAATCTTGTTCAAGTTCAAGCAAAACGTTTTTAGTTTTATCGTTACGGTCTAATGTAACAGGACCTTTAAGCAACAGTTTATAAAGGGAGAGAGCAGCCCATTTCTCGCCAATTATACGTATGTCAAACACACTCGGTATTGCATGTCTGCAAAACTTGCCACTGGAAAATGAACCTTAAGGAATTGTATCATTCCATTTCTGATATATCAGGACAATTGATCAGCTGCTTGTACACTTGCGATTTGGATCAAGTTGGACTGACTAAATTTTCTTTACAACAACCCAATCTTTGAGGATCCAACAGATTGGGTCAAATATTTGGCAGCTTTTAAATCTGGTACACAAAGTCTATAATCCTTAAGCGTAACGCAATTCAAATGGTAATGATACAAACGTCTATAAACTTGTTGCAATTGAGTTTGAACTGTATTCGGTTCACTTTAAGAGTGAATATAGTAGTTGTAGCAGATCAAAGAGTACTCATAAGTCGTTGTATGACTTACGCGACAATAATATGTTCGGAAATGTTGGTTAATGGGTAGACTGTTTCTTGTGGTAGATTGTTTTAATAAATTTTGTATCTTTTTGAAAAACATAAGATTTATATTGTATTGAAAATAAAGATGCAGAATTTGTTGCTCTTTCAGGCTTTCTCCGGATTTAGAAGGATTCGAAAAAAAAGTCGTTTCATGATTACCTTACAAAAATACTTTGTCCGAACTTTTAAAAAAATTTAATTGATAAATTTTCCCGTAATAGCTGATCCAAATTTTGGGAATAATAAAATCTAAGAAGATGATGAGATTATGAATTCATAAATTGTCCATTAAAAAACTCTCTAGCATGCAATATTTTCAGCCATGTTCATTAAAATAAAACTTTCATTTAGCTTCTACTTGCTGCTTGTTATAGTATATTGTAATAAATACCTTCACTACCTTCATTGGCATTTAAAGGTTTCACTTTTAATCACCAATACAGTGTCTGTTTAAATGATAAAATGCGAGGTACATGTTTTCTTCAAGTTTGTAGGTAGACCTATTGGCGGATAGTCCCCTCATACATATTCAATACTGGCTTCGTATTACTCGGTAATAACAAGGCAAGCTGCAGCCTTTCTGCGTCTAATTAGTAAGGTTTAGTTCACATATCACTGACATATTGCGGTGGCATTTTAGCAGAGCATTGTGAGCAAGACTTTAGGGTTTACTGTGAAAATGTGCGTATAGGTAAAAGTTATTTTATGTTCGTTTCTTGTCATGAAATTTAAAGTTACATGAAAATTCGGTGACATTTGTTTAAATATGATTATTGTTCATTTGAAAACATTATTGTTTAGTATAGCTACTCGGAAGCCACGAAAGTTTTGTGTTGTTTTCCACATTCAGCTAATTTCAATCCTGTATCTTACAATTGTAGTTCTGACTTTCATAATTAAAACTTGGGCCGCCCTACATGATCATCCAATATTGTTGGAAGATCCTAACAAAATTAATAAATCAACACCATCTCGCGAAGAAGAGTTGCAAACTATAAAATGAAAGCAAATTAACATTTCTCAAGCGATTCGTGATTTGTAAAGCTAGGAAAGTTCAACTGGTCTATTTTGAAGATTTTTTCTTTGTAATGGAAATGTAAACTATTCACCCCAATGACTATAAACTAATAATATTAATTTAGTGCATACTGCCTCTTAACACATCCACAATCCACGTACCACGAACAATTTACGTCAGGACATTTGCCACTACGTTCTGGAGTTTGCAATTTGGTGCGCAAGTGCATCAAGCTTAGCATTCGAAGCTCCATGACCAGCTAATGCGGTTGACGAGCAGACCTGAATAACCGCAGCTATTTTGGTATGTCTTTGGGATTATTACTTACGATTTGAACGGTTAGATTTTCTTGTCAGATGTTTCAATACCCTGAGTACACAGATGTTAGCGAAAACTATTTTAGTGCTACTCAGCACTTTCGCTATCACGTTACATGCAATTCGTTCAGTAATGGCGGAAAAGATTAAACTTTTTGATTTATTGTAGTGTAAATTGCATGTTTACAAGTTTTCAAATAGTATAAGATAAAAAAATAAAAGCTTTAAAAACAAAATTGTAACAGAAAGAAAAAAGACTTCAAGTATTGGGCCAAATTGGAATGGGACCAACGTGCCGGCCTTGAAAGTCACCACTGTAGAGTAGTAGACATACGTTCTCGAACTCATCGCTTCGGTTCTTCCTTCTTGTGCCGAGCGGTCACAACCTGGAACTCACTACCGGCATACGTGTTTCCTTCCCACTATGATCCCGGGTCCTTTAAGCGGGGCGTGAAAAAGCATCTCACCAAGCCGCCATAGTGCGGGTCACCATGCTGCTTTGTGCTTGTTCGTAATGGGGATGGTGACCACCACTCTTGGATTCTGCCCATGCTTTCCATCAGGCAGGGCAGAGTCATTTTGGGAGGTCACGATAAAAAAAAAAATAACAAAAAAAAAAAAAAAAATGGAAAAGAACACTGAAAGCACCAGCTTTTAAATAAAAAAGAATCTTAAAAATTGGTTCACCCAGTCGAAAGTTCTGTAACAAACTTAAAAAAAAATACAGTCGAATTGAGAACTTCCTCCTTTTTTGAAGTCGATTAAATTACATTCAAGAGCATTCATGATTATGTCAGTTCTTCACAGGAATTCTAAACCAAAAATAGTGCATCAGTTAAGAAAATAGTACGTCGAAAACAAACTCTAATAATATCCTTTCTTTTTGCATCGAAAATAAAAAGGAATAATTGTCACATTTGAGAAAGTTTCTTGAATATAGGCTAAGTGAACTTTACGACATCTCTTCAGTTTATTTAACCGCCCTTACTTTGCAAGACAGTCTGATCAAATAGGTATTATTCCAAGGACTTGTCTTTATAAACCACGGATTATAGAGTCTATTTTCACTTACAATTGAATCATGATTTATCAAACTTCTTGTCATTGAAATGGGGTTGGTTTTGTTGAGTTTTAATTTGTTTTTCGGATTTTTTATAAGTCGAAAGCGGAAAAGCTAATCACATAGATTTAGATTAACCGCTTGTAAACTAATTCTATTTTAGGATGTTTTCTTATAGTACTACTATCACGAAGAAATATAATCTATTATCTATAATTCTCGTGTCACGTCATTCCTTACGATGAACTCCGTACCTACCTATATAATCGATTTTCAAGTTTTTTTTGTGTTAGATAGGCCTAAGATAGGATACTGAACATCACGCTTAAACCAATGGAAGCCGAGCATGATTGAAAAGAGAAGCAGACAAAGCTTCGTGGGGCATCCAATAAACTATATTCTTCATTTGAAGCTTACTAAAAAGTATATCCTTCTAAATTTTCAAGGTACCTAAAGTAACCAAGTTTTTTTTTAGATGTTGTAAAAAGTTACTACTGAATTGAGAACGTGTTATTTTTTTCGACTCGGCTAAAAAGTCCTGCACTAAAACATAACAAAAAATAAACATAATATTAAAAATAATAAACGTTATAATTGGGTATCGTTTATCCAATAACATACACGTATCCGTTTCCCTAAAACCATCATAATTATAGCGATTACGAATATTACGATATTAACCCCTCCGTCTTCATGCTCGATACAGTCGACAAGGGTTAATTAGGTGCCACCCCCCTACCACCCGAGCCACCCTTTTTTAGGCAACCGGGTGACAATCGTAGCGGAGGAGACACGAAATAACATTCATCTTTGACTGTTTACTTAATTATGTAGTGTTTATTTAGGTAAGTTGAAATGTGCTTTTGAAGGTAAGCAAAATATAAGAATAGTTTTTTTTTTCTAATAAAATATTATTTCATACGAAAGCTGTACCTCTATTACTTTCTTCTTAATGAACTATGGGCCCAGTGGGCCAACAAATTGATGTCCATCTCCAATCGGTGTTAGCTACTCAAGATTTCACTCAATCAGACTTAGGATTTTAGGAGGAGACAAAGCTTTTGTTTTACTTCTGTTCTTTATTTTTATTTAATAAATATTTCGGACATCTAACACACAACGCCATCTAGTCCCAAGCTAAGCAGAGCTTGTGTTATGGGTACTAAGACAACTGATACAAATACATATATCCTTTTTTTTTGTAAATACCTCTATATGTTATACATAGAAAACACCCAAACTCCGAAACAAATATTTGTAGATCCTACAAACACTTGGTACACCCGGGAATCGAACCCGAGACCTCATGATCAGCAGTCGCGCAAGACAACCGCGAGACCAACGAGGCAGTCAGTTTTCTCTGCATCGCCCAATGGTTGAGTGGTAGCAAAATAGCATCGGCATTAAGTCCACCGATAATTCATCAATAAACCAAAAACTGTCTCGGTGGCGCAGTGGTAGCGAATGCGACTGCTGTGCTTGAGGTCTCGGGTTCGATTCCCGGGTCGGATCAAATGTTTGTATGATCTGCAAATATTTGTTTCGAAGTTTGGGTGTTTTCTATGTATAACATGTATGTATTTACACACAAAACAAGTATTTATGTACTTAAATCAGTCTTTTGTACCTATAACACAAGCTCTGCTTAGCTTCTGACTAGATGGCGTGGCGTTGTGTGTTAGTTGTCCGAAAAATATATCAAATATATTATATAATCAAAATTCTAAGATTCTGAAGCTCTAACCATAGATTGCATCGAAGTTTATTCATAGTCTTAAATTATTTACGAGTAAATTGCACATTTAAACCAATCTTACCACATATATGTATTTGCATAACACTTTGCAAATTTTAGTTCTCTCGCTATATAAATAAGCAAAGTGTTTATTGAAGCCACTGAACTTCCACCGGTACCACTTAAAGAGATGTTAACCCTATAAAATGGACAGTATTGGTGAGCAGATCTCCTTGTGTCGAATGCCTGCGCCCGCGCACCCGTCACGATAATTGTGCGCTTCCCGTCATCGAGTTAAATCTGCAGGGTTGTCACATTATATTTTCAATTTTATTTTGTTTGGAAATACACATTCAAACTTTAATCTATTGATTTGTTGGCTATTATCCATACTAATATTATGAACGAAAGTAACTCTGTCTGTCTGTCACGCTTTCATGACTAAACCGCTGCACCGATTTGTATCAAATTTATCATGTAAATAATTTGATTGTTGAGGAAGCACATTTACTTTTTACCTCGATAACCGACATCCACACAGGTTCTTTACAACATTTTAATATTAAAATGTTGTAAAGAACTTTGTAAATCCTCTTTTACTATATTTTTTATTTTATGTATACAGTAAACATATAAATAAATAAAATAAAGAAATAAATATTAATTCATATTTTTCAAGAATAAGTTTAGAAATAATTTGCTTTGTAAATTTGCTTACGTAGATTAAACATAATTTTAATGTTGCAAACAATTTTGATTATTTATAAAGATGCATAATCAGTAGATACATAACAACTTTCTAGTATTATGATATTTTCATGAACATTTTATTGAGAAAATCACTTAAAGAAGTTCAAAACTCTTCTAACTTTTTTAGCTCATTGTTCGTGACACCTTTTACAGTTATGTAGATTATAAACTAGAGTTAAAAAGAAAATCAAATAGGATGAGAGTGCCAACCCTATTTGCAGATCGGAGCATCACTGCGTTTGCGCCGCATGGCGGATACGCAGTGTTTTGATCTCCAACATTTGCCATCGCGCTGTCCAACCGTTATAGCCTTCTGAGAAATCAATTCTATTAAAATTAAAAACATATTAAGTTCTCTCAAATAGTTCATCTTTAGGAACGTGTCTGCTTAAATTATACACTTCCTAGTTAAAAGAAGAATGGTTGTGAAGATGTATGTTGATATAACTGTGTCTATTTTTCCTTTATCGAAAGAAGTTCATGACGATGAATTAATAGATATAATTGTTAATTTCCTATGCTAATATTTCTCTGTCCTGTCTGTTTCTTTTTCTTATAAAATTTATTAACAAGTTGTGATATTTCATGAACTTCTGTGCACATTGGAATGTATTTTTTGGGTCTACAATTTGTCGATCATACAAAGAGTACAAATACAAGACAGCAAAGTAGGTAGGTTAAATGGTGAGATGTCCGTTTAACCTGGTACGCCATTAGTGCAACGGAAGCTATTGCATATATGAACAGCATTTTTGAATGAGGCAAGAGGAGAAAATACAATATTACATATTATGCAGACTCCAAACATAATAGAGAAAATATAAATTTTTGAATAATTTAATAATTTGGCGCAGAATTCAATTCACAATGACCCAAACTGTTTAGGCAACAATAATTTAAAAAAAGCGGCCAAGTGCGAGTCGGAGCCGCCCATGATGGGTTTCGCAGCAGCAAGTAACGTAATATAATTTTTATTTCGTTTTTATATTTATGTTTACGATTTATGACATTATAAGACATATTAAAAAAATTACTTACTAGATTTCGTTCAAACCAATTTTCGGTGGAAGTTTGCATGGTAATGTACAATATATATTTTTTTAAATTTATTCTCTTATTTTAGAAGTTACAGGGCGGGGGACCCATTTTACCACTTTGGAAGTGTCTCTCGCGCAAAGACTTATCCATAGGATTTTTGTGTGAAAATCTTAATACGGTTCACAGAATACATTTACTTACTAAGTTTCAACATTATAGTTCTTATAGTTTCGGAAAAAAGTGGTTGTGACATACGAACGGACAGACACAAACAGACATGAAGAATCTATAAGGGTTCCGTTTTTTGCCTTTGGCACGGAACCCTAAAAAGGACTTGTTGACTATGGTACGAAGCCGACCGGAAATCGACCTTGAGCTCCAAAAGACGTTTTTAATTATAACTAGGTTATAATTTGTTACTTTTATAATTATACTTACATTTATTACTTTATTCTTGTTCTGCACGCGTGGCTGCGTCCCCAACAATCTTAAAGCGTAGTCAAAATTATTAAATTTGATAAAATTAACATCACGACAGTTAGTATATGATTTTTTAATTTCTTGAGATACACATTTGATTTGAACACGAGCATGTGGTCAACAAACTGGAAACCAAAAAAACTATACTACTTAATTATTATAAACAATTAGTAGACAAGTTTACATAGTGTTTTAAAGGAGAAATTAGTTGCACTTATCTTTTTATTTTCAACTAGCTGAACCCCGCGGTGTTACCCGCGGTTATCGTCGTACCGCGAGTAACGCCGCGGGACAAAGTTAGTCTAAATAAAGTAGCCTAAGTTACTCCCTGGATCATCAGCTACCTGCCAGTGAAAGTCCCGTGCAAATCGGTCCAAAGATTACCCGAAGCAAACAGACAGGCAGACAAAAAAAAATTTAAATACATTTTTGGTATATGTATCGTATATATATACATATGCATTTAGTAAAACGCGGTTCTTTTAATATTACAAACAGACTCTCCAATTTTATTTGTTTGTATAGACTAGCTAGTTTTTTTTTATCAAAATGATTCTACTCTGTCTGATATATAGCACTAGCTGAACCCCGCGGTGTTACCCGCGGTTATTGTTGTACCGCGAGTAACGCCGCGGGACAAAGTTAGTCTAAAAAAAGTAGCCTAAGTTACTCCCCGGATCATCAGCTATCTGCAAGTGAAAGTCCCATCAAAATCCGTCCAGCCGTTCCAGAGATTACCCGGAACAAACAGACAGACAGACAGACAAAAATTTTTTCAATTACACTTTCGGTATATGTACCTTGTATTTTTTATTTATTTGTATAGATGTAGATAAGTAGAATCCAAGAGAGGTGGTCACCATCCTCGTTGTGAATACTGACAATGCAGTATGACGACCTGGTGAGATGCATTTTCATGCTCCGCTTATAGCACCCTGGATCATAGTTGGTTTTGACTGCTCTGCACAGGAAGGAAGAACCGAAATGTTGTGTTCGAGAGCGTAAGTTAACCAAAGCGGTATCTGCGATTTACTTGCATTGATGTCGATTTTACTTGCTTAAAAAGTAGAAGGTACATTTGTGATAGTATCATGATCCGATAGCTGTTGTGGTGTAATTGAATATATGAAACATAAAGAAACTCATCCTCACAATCTTGCCTGTTTATAATAGTAATAGGACTTTATTTTCAAACTAACCGACCCACGCGACCTCGTTTGCGTCTCCTATTGTAGTGTGCTAATTTTCCCCCGTTTTTGAAACATTCTCCATTGGTGCTCCGCTCCTACTGGTCTTAGCGTGATGATATATAAGCTATAGCCTTTCTCGTTAAATGTACTATCCAACACTGAAATAATTGTTCAAATCGGACCAGCGGTTCCTGAGATTAGCGCGTTCAAACAAACAAACTCTTCAGCTTTATAATATTAAATACCTATCTATACTTAGTCTAGTATCTACTAATAAACAGATTCACATCTTTCTTTATAAATAATATTAGTTAGGATTAATGTGACATGAATATAGCTAGTACAATATACTTGTAACACATATTATAAAAGAAAACCTTCTTTTACGAATTCCATATTCAGAGATGATATGTTGTGTATTTGCTTCAGGCTTTTATCTTCTAAGAAATATTCTCAAAGAATTGTAATCATAGCATGTCCAGATCTTAACGGTTATAATAGATACAAGATTGTCTTGCGAGCGGTTCCGTTTATTATCATTATAGCTTGTAAACATTGTTTGACCTTTTTGGCTGTTGGGTTCCCCTTTTGAGCCCGATTGACCGAAATACCTCAGTCTATTACGTATTTGTGACTTGTTTCTTCTTCACTTCTTAATTTTAGAGGTTTTAGACAACATAATGCTTTAAGTAAATAGTGATTTTATGTTACAACAAGCTGAACCCTACGGTGTTACCCGCGGTTATTGTTGTACCGCGAGTAACGCCGCGGGACAAAGTTAGTCTAAAAAAAGTAGCCTACGTTACTCCCCGGATCATCAGCTACCTGCCAGTGAAAGTCCCGTCAAAATCCGTCCAGCCGTTCCAGAGATTACCCGGAACAAACAGACATACAGACAGACTGACCAAAATTTTTTAAATTACATTTTTGGTATATGTATCGTGTATACATACATATGCATTAAGTAAAAAGCGATTATTTTAATATTACAAACAGACACTCCAATTTTATTTATTTGTATAGATTTTGGATTGACATTTTGTGTGGTTACCCATCCGTTCGTAAAACGTCAACTTCTTCTACTGAAGAGTAGTATCAAGAAAATAAACTTTGAGGTACTTAGGCAGATTCTGAGGTCACTGGAAATGAATTCCTAAATGGTTATATGTATTTTAATTTGGACCTCAAAGTGGACGGGAAGGATATCATGGTGCCGCTGCCGGTGCGAATAATAGATCCACACATATACATCCTACTTGCAAAACCATTTATATTCGTGATGGAAGCAAACCGTTGGTAATTGGAGAGATTGTTCGATACTGCTAACTGTCCGTGTTGGAATATTTCCCAGTATTCAATCGATTCGAGTGTTTAATTCATTTCGCGTAAAACATATCGATTCATGGAACCATTTGAATCGATTGAAAGACTAAGGCAATAATTACCTTAATGGTTTACTAAACTTCTTTTCTGTCTGAATACTGCTTTTGTAACCATCGATAAGGTGGTAATGGATAACGTGAGACAGGACATATCAGGGACAAATATTGTGTGATAATACCAATCACTTGTTCTGTATTTGACTGATATTTATCTTTAATATGTATGCATAGTCCGTTCGTTGAGACAGTGTCGTGTTGTGAAATAATATTTTTATTTTTGGGCGGTTTTGCTTTGGCAAAAATCCGTACGGGCGACAGCGCGATCAAAGTGACCATATCTAAGCGAATGGACTATAATTAGAAATACATCACTATGATTCATATAATTCTAGTGATATCCAGCAGGTTTGCCTAATTTGGGTTCAGACTGATATGTATGACATGTTTGAAGTTATTTATTTTCCAGTTTATTACTCTTAATTACTCCTAATCCAATGACGATGACAACGACAATAACACTTCTTCTTCTTCTGATGAAATGTCAACCAGCTGGATCTCTCGGATCAGGTATTTCTGCCAACGTCAAGTGTTTAAAGTCTTTAAATCTTCAAGTCTTCGTCGTGATGAAGTTAATAATAAAAATGTAAAAATGTGCATGAGATGAAATGGGGACCGTTTTTCAAAAGAACGATCTCCCATATTATCCAGTTCATCATCATCATCATCAGCCTATCGCAGTCCACTGCTGGACATAGGCCTCTCCAATTGCATTATCCAGTTATTTAACCTTAATCCAACGACCAATAACACTTGAATTCGATAACTTAGCTACAACTGGCGCAGTCTGACATTCCGTTTGACATATCTGACAGTTGACCTATTCCTGTCTCGAAATTAAAAATGTGTTTGGATATGAAAAAAACACGTTTCTTAGAATTGTGTACAAACCGTACCCTAGCGAAATGAAACTCCAAGAAATTTCAACTTTTATATTAAATACAAATGGTTAATTAATCCAATGTAACAGCCACTAATTTTTCTTAACATCTAACGGATTAATTTGCTTAAATTCCGTGTTGATCCAAATATTAAAGAAGTTAGGATAGATTTGTTTAATTTAGATTTCTGTGAAGTTTTATTTTTTAATCGGCAGCGACACGAGCCGTCGACAGCTAGAGCTATGTTCTTCGCTGAAAAATGAGTTTACAGGAATTTCAGAAGCATCAGTAGTGTTTATTTGACGCGACGGATTTAGGGCGGGCGGACACTGGCAAACGGACGCTAAGCTGTGTTAAATGGCAACACTAATTTCGATTTGTATTTGAATAAAGACTAATATAATGAAGCTGTAGTTTTTCTAGTTTGTTTGTTTGTTGAAATGTCGATGATCTTTGGGACTATCAGTTGTATTCAAATATTTTGTTTTGTATTAAATGGATTTGTAGAGAAATAATGTATAGGCTAGAACATCACACTATGTACATGGAAGTCATGACAATAAACTAAGGAGGTGAAACTTAGGGGAACGGAAAGAACGAACGAACTTAACCTACTAATGTAACATCTTTTATTAGTTTTGGAGTCCTTTTCTTTTTTAATATTAATTCTGTTTACAATTATAATATAACCTATTTAAATAGAAAGTACGCTACGGAACTATACACTACATTTCTTTCTCGACAAGTTCTTGCCCAATTTTTTTCTATATCTGTCACTGTAAAACGTTTCTTATTGACCACAGAATAAAAGCAATCACAGAATGACAACTATCACTTGTCTTTCACTGTAGTCCCACATCGTTCCGTGTAGTCCCACTTGGTTCCGTGTAGTCCCAATTGGTTCCGTGTAGCACAAATCGAACGAATTCCGCTTATCCTCAGCGTTTCATAACACACGCCTTGTTAATGCTGTACTGGGAAACTGTAACAAGTTTAGATGGTTTTGTTTTGATGTTTATTGGTGATCATTGTATTCACTACGACACAAACCATACTATTAATGGCCACGATTTGACACATTGCTAATTGTGTACATTTTTAGTCCGAATTTTAGTTATCCACACGGTTTTATTAGATTCACCTACGTCGTTGTTTGTTTGTAACTGACTTTTGTAAGCGTGATTTTTAGTTTTTTGAATTATATTATCTTTGTTTATCCTATAGAGGGTTAAGAGCGGATATTTTGATAAGTGAGTGAGTGTTGCCTACCTTTGCTTTCTCCCATAAATTAGGGAATGAAGAAGCACTTTTCTGCACAGACATCACAAGTATTTAAGTTACTGTTATTGCGGCTTCTACCATTACTGTTCATATAACAAGCAACTATTATTAAATGTAATTTAACCAAGAGTATTCCTTATCTCTGATACTTCTGAGTCTAAAGTTCTAGTTTTATCTTTTATTTACAACCGGACAAACGCAAGCCTGAATCAAGTACCTACCGAGGATTCCGTGCAAATAATCTTCGTTACAACATTTCGATAATAAATCCTTGAAGATTTTTATCCCTAATTTTAATACTAATTTGATACCTCCATAAGCTCTTAACAAAAAGAGTTCTCACATAAACAAAAGTGTGATTCTATAAGATTTGTCTTCTGTATTTTTAGAAACAGAACCCTAAAATATGACAATTTTACTACCAAATTAAGAATATAATTGAATAAATCAGATTTTATAAAGAATCGAGCGTACAATACGCCACTTGGTGTATCAAAGTGCGTGCTAAGTTTGCCACAGAGTATACGTGCGTTATCATCCCTCGATCTCCCTTTCCACCCCGACATTTAGGGGTTGTTAATGACGTTCAATGGTAGCCTTTTTGTTTAAGGAAAATGATGAGTCTATGGTTTTGTTAATTGGTTTATTACTGCTAAAAACGTATTGAATTTTTTTTAATGATGGGGAAGAAAATTCTTATACCTATTTGAAGTATGGTTAAAAGGAACCTGCCTCATTGGTGCAGTGGTAGCCTACGCAACTGCTGTGCATGAGATCTCGGCTTCGATTCCCGGGTCGCACCAAATGTTTGTATGAACTGCAAATATTTGTTTCAGATATTGGATGTTTTCTATGCATAAAATTTTATATGTATGTATTTACAAAAAACAAGTATTAATATATTTATATCAGTTATCTAGTACCCATAATATAAGCTCTGCTTAATTTGGGACTAGATGGCGTTGTATGTTAGATGTAAGATTTTTGTTATAATTCTTTATAGAAGAGAAGTAATACGAAATAGACCAAGATTTTTTAAAGAGATGTGAAAGTAGCTACTCAATTTTGTTGTTATCTATACTAATATTTAAAGCTAAAGAGTTTGTTTGTTTGCACGCGCTAATCTCAGGAACCGCTGGTCCGATTTGAAAAAAACTTAGTTAGATAGCCCATTTATTGAAAAGGCTATACGCTATATATCATCAGGCTAAGCCCAATAGGAGCGGAGTACCACAGAACAATGTTTCAAAAAACGGGGAAAAATTTTAACGCTACGTCAGCTAATATATTTATATTTGTTATTGGTACCAACGTGTCTAGAATTCATAGAACTCCATGCGGAACCTAAGGTCTCTGAACATAATATTCTAACAACAGTTTTTACAACCGGGCGGGTTCTGAAACCAATATAGTGTACCCTTACATAAAGATCCCATATAAATTACTAATGGATAAAACCTTAAGCCGTGTTCCTTCAATAATATCAATGCGAAAGTCTCTTACCTCTGTCCGTCTGTTTTACGCTTCCACGGCTAATGAACTTAATCGATTTAGATGAAATTTATATGCCTTGGGAACCGATAACTACAGAAATGCTTGTTGTGATGTTATTAAAATATAGGTTAGCCGGGTTTTCATCTAGTATTTTTATAAAGTACTCACTCATTTTCTTTCACTATTTCTTGGTCACTTTTTTATTTTACAAGTATAAAAGGTGACAAACAGTCGAGTCATCTGCTGTCACCATCCGTGCATGCACGTAGCAGGCTGCAGTACAATCACAGACACACACTCACACAAGCGCTCTGCATCGCTTAAACGAAACAGCAGAGAGAGTAGAAAGAGAGGGGGTTGCTTTCCTAAGCCACGCTTACGTCTTACGAAAATTCGCTACGGTCACGTGTCCTGACGCGAGTTTAACATTTTTACCCATCCCAAAAAAGTGCACATCGCCGCTAAAGAAGTTTCCACTTAAAAAAATAGGTACCTAATTGTCAAAAGAATTCCAGATTAATATCAATTCATTGTAGATATATTTAAGCGTTGACATCATATACTAGACAATTAAATGTCGAGTCATTCTCGTTTCAAATATCACATTACACTAACACGACTGTAATTATATTTGAAACATAATTACGGTTTTATTATAATTGTTATAATATTTCGAAGCCATTTTACGCTGTTCCTGTAATAAAATTATTAAGTGCTCATTATTAGGGACAATAACGACGCATTATTACAACACACAGTATATATTTTCTACTAAATCACATTACTCATGCAATAAAACTCTCGTTTAAACATCAAAATTTTATAATCCAACTATATATTGTATGCTTTTGTTCGTTTGTAGTGGTCTCAGTTCTTTGTTCGTCGACGGAACGATTTATTGTTATTAATTTGAAGCGCTAATATAAATCATTATGATTGTGTTATATTTTAGTAGGATTATTTATTTTCGAGTGAGAATACGTTTTAGTTCAAACTATCTGAACCCCGCGGTGTTACCCGCGGTTATTGTTGTACCACGAGTAATGCCGCGGGACAAAGTTAGTCTAATAAAAAGTAGCCTAAGTTACTCCCTGGATCATCAGCTACCTGCCAGTGAAATTCCCGTCAAAATCGGCCCAGCCGTTCCAGAGATTACCCGAAACAAACAGACAGATAGACAAAAAAAAATTTAACTACATTTTTGGTATGTGTACCGTGTATACATACATATGCATTTAGTAAAAAGCGGTTATTTTAATATTACAAACAGACGCCCCAATTTTATTTATTTGTATAGATTATGCCTAAATATATTACAGTAGCCGACCCACTCATCCTCATATGCGTCTCCTGTTGCCTGTGGCGTGATGTTTTAACAGCATGAAAAAATTAGATCAGCATATAAAAGGTTACAGTGCGCGAATCTTTAGAGATAGACGTAAGCTGTTGTGGACTTTTTAGTAGAACTTTTAAAGGGAAACAATTCTTTCCAACATTTTTTTGTAATACTTTAACTGTTTACGCAGCGCACGCAATGAAAGTTCTCAAAAGGAATCATTTTCACCCGGTTTTGCAGCATTTTTCATGTAAGTATCGCGTGATGAGATTAGCGCGTTCAAACATACAAACTCTTTAGCTTTACTTACCCATCATAATAGTATAGCTACTATTATCCACTGTAAGTATTTAAGTACTAGCTGACCCGCGAAAGTTTTTTTTCCATTTCCCCAACATTTTCGGTCGATACCCGGCTCCCATTGGTCGTAGCGTGACCTATATCGCCTAAAACCATCCTGGCTAAATGAGCTATCCAACAATAAAATATTTAGCAAATTCGGTTCAGCCGTTTACGCGTGATGTTGTGACCAAGGCAAATAGGGATTCATTTTTATATATATGGATAATTAGCTTATATATGCATGTGTGAATCTAACACGTAACATGTTTAGAGATGCATGGTCGGCGCGTGCCGGCCAACCGCAACATTCTGATTGACTTGCGGTCGCTTTGTACATACCAATTGACATGTGTATTATATTTATATATATTACAGATCATGTTGTAATGTTAACACGCCACATATTGTAGCCCATAGATTATTCGAAGTTGTAGTCTATTTATGGTGTTGCAACTTGTTAGGCTTATTGACAGAATATTTTCCCAGAAAGTAAGATCCAAATCAAACAGAACCATCTGTCTATAGGGTCTACTTGTTTTACTGTTTCTTTCTCGATAAAGCCATCTTTAAATTAAAAGAACTAAATCAAAATCGGTCCATACATTTAGGAGCAATGATGACGGCAAATACGTAAATTCTTTTAAAACTATACTTAATTAAAATAATATTCAACTAATCATCCACCTCTTGAGGTATGCCAATATCAGAAATGATGCTTAAATGTGAATACTGCAAAGAAAATATACCTTGTCGTAGAATTAATCTTATTTTAGCAATTCAATAGTCCATTGACAAGAGTGCGATCTTGTTACCTCTCGATCACTAGTAGATTCTGTACGACATTAATTAAATACTTCTAATAAAACGTGGTAGGCCCGAGAACCACTTAAAACAACATCGATTAATGGCAAAAGGAACCGAGTACAGTCGAGTACAAAACATTTAAATGGCACCTCGAGGCGGCACCTAATTGTACCAACGCTACATTGCCACCGCACTGAACTCAGATTTATTGTACACTTGAACACAAAATACTTATCATCTTATATTATTACATATCTATTTAATTTTGCTTTTGACTGATCGATACTCGTCGTGACCAGATGACGGCTATGTTAAAAGCACAGAATATAATACAATTTTGTAGTATACCATTTTGATCTAAATAAAATAACAAAATTTAGATATCCCTTTCTACTGATTAGAACACTATTAGTTGGAGTTAAATGTTTGAAACATCTGAAGACTATGTTTTATACTATGTGAAGTTATTTTTACCTATATATTAAGGTCACTTATATCTTAATAATGATAATATAATTTCCAAGAAGAACGAATCATACTTAGTCTAGCAATTATAAAATTGTGTCTTTAATTAAACATTAAATTCTACCACTTTTGTTCTCGGCGTTACTTAAGGGTTTAAACACAATCAATTAAGGCTCGTGTCCGGGCATTTTTATGCTAATGTGTCAGCGCCGGTGGTCCCCGTCCGGACCGGACGCTGCCGGACGCGGCGCGAATAGGACTGGAGACGGCGAATATCGGGATTTCCTCAGATCCTTATCTTAAGTACATGTCGGAATAAATGAAAGTTTTTGTATGCATGGAAAGTAACTAAGGTCTTTTTACTAAGAGATTGTTTAACTTATAATAATCTTAAGTCGTTTTAAACCGGGCTTCATACATTTAAATGGAATTCATATTAATGGAATACAATTAAATATTGATTTTTCAACAATTTCATAAATTGTGAGTTTCTGGTAGTGCTTAAACTGAAATGCAGACATTGAAATATAGAATACGATGTTAATTTTGTGAAAATTAGAATGCATTATTTGCGTGTACTTAATAAATGAAATATGTGAAGTTATTTTTGTCAATTCGAAAACCATTGCGAAGCAAAACTTTTAAATATAATCCATGTAACCCGGGAAATTTTTACGAAACTTTTGGTACCTCACTCGTAAAAATTTAGGCCCTAAGGTGGAACATACATACATAGATTACCAATATGGTACCCTTCCTTTTAGTTCCGTCGTAGTCGGGTAAAATAAATATATGCAAATAAATAAAATTGGAGTGTCTGTTTGTAATATTAAAATAACCGCTTTTTAATGAGTGCATATGTATGTATGCACGGTACATATACCGAAAATGTAGTTAAAAAAGACTTTCACTGGCAGATAGCTGATGATTCAGGGAGTAACTTAGGCTCATTTTTTTTAGACTAACTTTGTCCCGCGACTTTACTCGCGTTACGATGATAATCGCGGGTAACACCGCGGGGTTCAGCTAGTATAAAATAAATTAGTTCGCCAGCTGCTAAAATACGTATTTCAGACAACTCTGCCCTTACACTTCGAGGGTAACATGTTAGCGTGATGTTATGTAAGTATATATAGTGAAGTCACGAGTTTCTTATGTTACCCGCTTCTAACGATGGTAATTAAGTTTCGATAAAAGATCGTCACATGTTTAAGATCCATATCTTTAATTGATATCGGGATCGGGATGCTGTTAAATTATTTTTAATAGATTAATAGCAGCATCATCTTCAACAGCTTTATTATTCCACTGCTGGACACCTGGACATGCCTCTACTTAAATTATTTGAATAAAATTGTAGTGTCTGTCTGTAATATTAAATTAACCGCTTTTTAATAAATGCATATGTATGTATACGAAATAATGTATATGAAATAATAAATTTATAATCTCTGGAACGGCTGGACCGATTTTGACGGGACTTTCACAGGCAGGTAGCTGATGATCCAAGGAGTAACTTAGACTACTTTTTTTAGACTAACTTTGACACTCGGCGTTACCCTGTAGATCATACAAAGATTTGGTCGGGAATCGAACCCGAGACCTTAAGCACAGCACTGGCATACTCTACCACTGCGCAACCGAGGCTATTGAAATACTGAAGAGATTATTATTTGATTAAGATCACGATTATTTAAATTTCAATAAAATATCGAAAATAAAATAAAAAAATAAACGGTAGGCAGAGACGCGACTTTGAGAGGCATATTGAAAAAAAACCTATGTTTTGCCACCTTAGGTATAACATTCATACACGAAAAGTGACAAGCATATTGACTTTAGTTCAGAATTTTAGGGTATAACTTAAAAAAATTTAATAACATGAAAAATGAGAAATTCTGAATACTCAACGGTAAACCCAAACAGAAATACACAATAGCTTGTACTAAGAATTCTTGTAAATGGATTAATGAGAATCAAACTTGTTACATTGTAGGTAAAACACGATTGCGACCTGATAACTCAATTTAATATTTTTTCATTTTAATCTTAACACGGCATACTTGTTGGAAAACGGCAACCGACAGCTATCACCCACAGCTTTTGATGAGACATTGCATACTAATATCCTTCTTTTAGCACAAATATCTACATCTAAAGTAACTTTTATCTTTTCAATCTTATCTCCATAAAGGCGAGTGCACACGCGCTCCCGATTAGGCTTAATTAGCACCATGGTCCCTGGTTATTTTAAGATCTCCGATAAATGCAAGGTTCGAGTCCCCGGTTGTTTTATTTTATTGTATAATGAGACCTTATTGAGTGTGTTTAAATTGTACAGTTTTGTGTGACTAAAGGGATTTAACTTTTATTCATATTAAATAGGCTTAAAAAGGAGGAGGTTTTCAGTTCTGTAGTAATATAATTTTATGTTTGTTTTTTTGAAACTTTATATGAAACATTACATAAGGTGGACTTAATAGGACCTACACACCTTTGTTGCTTGTGCCTTTGTTCTGAATTAAAAAAAAATCTTAGAGTAAACATTTCATCAACAACTTTTAATAGTCCATTCTCCCATTGTATGCCACTCTGATCGATTTTGGGCTTCTCGCATCCAACTGCAAAAATATAATGTTATATCTAAATGACATTACATTTAATTAAACGCAAGTTCCTCAAACCTTAATAATGTATTTTAAAATAATTAACAATAAACTACTTCCCGGCTCGTTACAAACTGTCATCTATATTCTGACAAATGTTTGTCATTAAACAAGTGAATATCATTCTGTCATTTGTCATAAATAAACTGCTGTTAAATAAAATGTAGAATGGCATTATGACAACAGACTCATTTGAATTTAGAATTATTTTTCTTGTAAGCTCCGCCCGCTTGAACTGTTGCCAAATTGTTATCGCGAACCAATCAGAGGCGTGGATGATACGTCCCAGTTTTCGTCGGCCAATAAGCGTGGAGTGTGGTTGCGCGGGCGCATACGTTTTGCAATTCAATGAGTTGCCTAATTGATGTTTTGTTTGGCATTGATCCGAGCCATTGATGAGTTTAGTTAATGAGATGTTAATTTTGTTTTTGATGGGCGATGAGTGTAATGGTCGAACTAGTTTAACGTTGATATTTCTTTTTTTAATTGTTCGTGATACGTCATATGAAAACTTACATTAATAGATACCTTTGCATAGACAGATTCGATTGGCTCACCTGTTCAAGATTTTAAGACAGGTCATACACATCCCATCTTCAATTTTAAGGTTTCTCAATAATTTATTAAATGTACTATTTAGTATTTAAAAAGTAGTTTTGTAACTCTATTGATTTATTTTAAACTAGCTGAACCCCGCGGTGTTATCCGCGGTTATTGTTGTACCGCAAGTAACGCCGCGGGACAAAGTTAGTCTAAAAAAAGGAGCCTAAGTTACTCCCCGGATCATCAGCTACCTGCCAGTGAAAGTCCCGTCAAAATCCGTCCAGCCGTTCCAGAGATTACCCGGAACAAACAGACAGACAGACAGACAAAATTTTTTTTAACTACATTTTTGGTATATGTATCTTGTATACATACATATGCACTGATTAAAAAGCTGTTATTTTAATATTACAAACAGACACTCCAATTTTATTTATTTGTATAGATGAACTGTATTATTTTAAACTAGCTGAACCCCGCGGTGTTACCCGCGGTTAATGTTGTACCGCGAGTAACGCCGCGGGACAAAGTTAGTCTAAAAAAAGTAGCCTAAGTTACTCCCCGGATCATCAGCTACCTGCCAGTGAAAGTCCCGTCAAAATCCGTCCAGCCGTTCCAGAGATTACCCGGAACAAACAGACAGACAGACAGACAGACAGACAGACAAAAATTTTTTTAACTACATTTTCGGTATATGTAACGTGTATACATACATATGCATTTATTAAAAAGCGGTTATTTTAATATTACAAACAGACACTCCAATTTTATTTATTTGTATAGATTTACTAATTACTAGGAACATTAATATAGTTATAGTTAAATTTTAACATTACATAAAGTTAATAAAGACATTAGGTATTATTAAATTGTTACTTACTGTTAACTACTTAATATGTTCATTAAAATATGGTATACATATAAATAACCATTTATAATCTACTGTTTCACGTAAACCTATTCCTATTTTTTTTTTACTTTTGATAAGTAAAGCCACGCTGATGTCAGCACGGTTGTGCCGGCTCGACCGGGGCGGTACTAACCTCGCACAAAAGTACAACGTAAAATGACAGCGTTCGTGCTGTCGTGTTTCGTTGGTGAGTGCGAGACCGGAGGCCCAATGATGCAGAAGCATCACTAGGCCGCCACGGTGTGCCACCATGCTGCATTCGCAGTATGGTGACCACCACTCTTGGATTCTGCTTATGCTTTCCATCAGGCAGAGTAGAGTCATTTTGGCAGGGCCATACACAAAAAAATATATTAAACTTTTCATTTCAATCCAGGTAAAGGTCCCTACACTTTTCTTGTAAATTGTACCCAACATGTTTCTTTGAATAGTGCGAATTTCAATTCATCAATTAATCATAAATATGAACTAGTTTATTCTACTTATATACTTAGTGTGTAAATGATATTCAAATAAGTACTCTCTACAAATCATCACACCATTAAAATAACTCCAAAAATACCAAATGAATAACGCTAAAACGTTCAACAAATCTCTAGTTTGATAGAGCACTTTATTCATACCGTCGTTACATAGAGCCCTCATAAAATATATGAGGAGCATGCTAGTACAAAGTGGCATTTTATTAAATAGAGTTTAAATATAAATTGGTAGAGTGCCAAGTACCAAGAGTCCAGCCGCGCAAGTAGGCGCGCCGGTGCCAAAATCTGTGGCACACACTTGCAGATATTGCGATAGAGATGTGGAACACGGAAATAATTGTGTAAATGCTGGATGTGACGAACTATTTATCACATGAAGTAGAATGATCGAATCTGATCGACAACTTTCACAACTACAACTGAGTAGTCAGAAATCTTCCCCTTACCCTTCGTAAAAACAATTATAATCCCAAGAAAAATTGCTCTTTTTTAACATACCTTGGTACGACTTTGACGAATAAAATTTAGAAAAGGACATGACTATTGCCTAGGTATACTTTAGTTATTTTAATGTAGTTACTTAACCTTCTTGTCTTTAACGCCGAAATAATAGAATACATTCTCAGCAAACCCTTGCTAGGAAATTATACCATAATTAGGTTTATATTTTAGCATCTCATAGCTAAGATTTATTCATTCCTTACCAAAATGAGTCATTTTCATTTGATACATAAGTTGTTTATCTTAAAGACCAGTGAGTGAGTTCGTGTTCATAACGCTAGCTACAACGCAGAAATATCGGAAGTTAATTCATGAAAATATTCCTAAAATTCGTCCATCCATTATTTATAACACGCCTTTTCCCACGGTTTTCGTGGTGGTGAAGTAGTATATGTTTTATCTCAAGGATCAAATTTCATTGAAAAATGTGCACTAGTTTTAGTCGTGAAAACGTAACAGACAAACAGACAGAGTGACTTTAGAATTTATAATATTACTATGAATTTATTGAGGAATTTTTAAGCCTAGATTCAACACCATATCCACTGTCTCACAATTTCGCAAGTAAAATACTAAGTACCGATCTGAAAAGAGAAATATCTCATCTAGAATCTCTATAATATCTGAATGGTAACTCGTATTGAGTCTGCATCCGCAGTGCATCTGTATCAACGGTTCTCGAGTGCGCTTTGATCTTGCGATCGCTTTGTGTGCATCTCGGTGCCGCGTCATCTTACCAGAATTCATATCTCACAAATAGTTACTAATAACAATCACTTGTGCGCACTAAATATGGAATACTTCACGTGCAATGTTTAAATCATAATTTGTTGGTTATGGTTGTACTGGCTGTTGAACTTTCGTATACGTCATATATAATTTGTAGTACACATTTATTTATTCATATCTAATAAATATATAAATATAAACATTTTTTAATTTTTACATAGCGTGTTTTCAAATACGCACAATGAATTTATTTATAACTAGTTATTGATCGCGGCTCCGCCTGCGTGTATGCTGGTTATCGCTATAGAAATAAGCATATGTCCTTCTCCAGACATTAAAATATCTCCGTGCCAAATTTCATTTAAATCGATGCAGTGTTTACAGACACTCAGACACACAAAGTTACTTTCAAATTTATAATATATAGAATATATATAGAATGCTCTAGCCCCCGAACTAGTTAAAACTGTATTTCAGTTACCAGTGTTTTCATTTTACATTACATGCATATATTGCCTAAATATATGTCTTATTACAAAACTTATAGATATAGATTACAAAACTTTAATCACACTTCACACTAATATAAATAGGCTAAGGTTTGTGACTGAGTATGTTTGTTACTTCTTCACGCAAAAACTGCTGGATGGATTTGGATGAAACTTTACAGTAATATAGCTTATACATCAGAATAACACAAAGGCGATAGTTGACATAAATGTGGGCGGAGACGCGGGCAACAGCTAGTTGCTCTGTATCTGCCATATAGACAGTTTTTACTGTGAAAATTTTAGGTTTTTCGTTTATTTAGACAACTCCGTAAGAAATATTCCTGTGTCGCTGAGGATTAACAAACATACATGAAACGGACACAATGAACTCCCAGACTCAGAACAGTAATTTGTGGATCATACAAAGTGTTGTTCCATGTGGGATTTGAACCCATAACACTTGGGGCAGTATCAGCCGCGTGGTGACTACTACGCCATCCATGCAGTCAAATGTATTGATGTGTAGATCATAACTATGCAAATATACATTTAGATTAACTTAACTAACTAATTAGAACAAGCTAAAGCTAATTAATTAGGTATTTGTATATGAAGCGTAACGGTTCCTAATACACTATGATATCCTACTAATATTATAAATGTGAAAGTTTGTAAGGATGGATGGATGTTTGGATGTTTGTTACTCTTTCACGCAAAAAATACTGAACGGATTTGGATGAAACTTTACAGTAATATAGCTTATGCATCAGAATAACACATAGGCTACTATTTGCCGCGATAACCGACATATACGCGGGCGGAGCTGCGGGCATAGTCTTATATATAACCTCTACATTAAATATCTTATAATAATACGGCACCCACCTAATGCAATATTTCGCAGTCGCTAGAGTATTAAAAAAGGGGTCTCGGTCACGCGAATTTGTAAGGATCCTTATTTTATTATTGTATCTGTAGCAGTATATTCATTTATTTGGAGTATACCCATTATTACATGTGCTTTTATCAAAAAAGCATTATCTAGATTATGTTTATCCTCACGGACTGTACTTACTACCCAGTGCATCAGTTTATGCAACACCTTTTTCTATTTTAAGCTAACCTTAACTACTTTAATACTATAAAATGAGTAAAATTCAATCAAAAACGTAATCTCTAAAGTTCTCTCTAAAACCACAAATGGACGGTCGAACAACGAAGATTTATTGTTAAAAAAAAACCGGCCAAGTGCGAGTCGAACTTGTGCTTAAGTCGGACTAAAGATTCTGAGTTCACGGGAAGTACCCTGTAGTTTTTGATTCCCTTGCAAGTGTCGAAAATTTGCAACATAAACGACATCTTTCTTTTGATTGCGTTCGCTTAGACGTTTGATTTTTCACAGCTCCAAATACTCTGGTCCACTATCCCAGTGGACCAGAGTATTTGATATGAATTTCACGTAACGCATTCCTGAAAAAAAGGGTTCTGACAGACAGACAGACGGACAACAAAGTGATATAATGAGGGTTCAGTTTTTTCCTTGTGAAGTACGGAACCCTAAAAACATAATGGGTACCCTTTCAACCACACTAAAGTATAATTATGTTTCTTTTACTATATTACTAGCTGAACCCGCGGTGTTACCCGCGGTTATTGTTGAACCACGAGTAACGCCGCGGGACAAAGTTAGTCAAAAAAAGTAACCTAAGTTACTCCCTGGATCATCAGCTACCTGCCGGTGAAAGTCCCGTCAAAATCCGTCCAACCGTTTCAGAGATGACGCGGAACAAACATAC
Source organism: Spilosoma lubricipeda (assembly GCA_905220595.1). Lineage (NCBI taxonomy): Eukaryota > Metazoa > Arthropoda > Insecta > Lepidoptera > Erebidae > Spilosoma > Spilosoma lubricipeda. The sequence goes on from HG992295.1 coordinate 15,959,635, forward strand.
ATACAGACAGACAAACAATTTATAACTACATTTTGGTATATGTACCGTGTATACATACATATGCATTTATTAAAAAGCGGTTATTTTAATATTACAAACAGACACTCCAATTTTATTTATTTGTATGGATGTGTAGATATCTCAGATTGATAGATATAGGTACTACCTACATCGCTAAAACCGTTGATAACCGCTTATCATCAACTAACAAATAAACCCACGCCACGTATCGAATCTATCTGTACGCTTGAACGAACCAATTGGCACTTACATAAACAATATGGCGTGTTAATTTGAGTGGCATTCAAGTGTAACGGGTGCAGTAAATGAGATGAAATAATATGAGCCAAATGAATTACCCAGCCCCAGGATATATGGGACACGGATATAGAGAATACGTGGAATCGGCTTGGAGGAAATTAAACGTTACAAAGTAGAATAGATATATTAATAATATCCTCACACATCTCACACACGGATAGATCAATACATCATTGAAATAAAAATTCTAGACATTCATTATAAATTAAGTAGATAGTACGGATGTAACAATAATGAAAAAAAGGGTGTTGCTTTTACTGATGGATTAGGTAGTCAGTGCAGACTGTAGGGATTAAAAATATCTGGATCATGTTCTTAAATATAAAAACATGTACAGATGCGCATACTCCAAACAAATCAATGTACTGCTTTTACTTCAAAAAGACATACTGAACCTACTAAGTAAAGTACAACGTTTCGCTGGCACTAAATGACTTATTATGACGTAGGTAACGAGTTAAGTAAAACCGCGTAAGGTTCAGGATGGCAGCCCAAGTCACGTGCGCTGCAAATCCGTCGCTACCGCGCGGGCTATCGTCCGCGGCGCATATTACAAGAAGCTCTGCCTGGCAAAGACCGCGTGACGTCACGGACTGTAGACCTTCTAACAAACGCTAGTGATCTCAATACAGTAGTAACATAACACTAAAGAATACACCTTCTATGACGTAGGTATAAACTTTAATTAAACAACAAATATACAAAACTCACGTAGTGCTAGTTTGTCTCTTAAAATAATCATCATCAACAGTTAGTTTATTAGGCTCAAAATAATTCTTCTTTTTTATTACAAAGCAACCCTTTTCATAAACATTTGGATCAAAGAAACGATACAGATTAAAAACACTTTTTTCAAAATGTCACAACAACATAAGTCCTAAGCGTACCTGAATCATTTCGATAACTTTTTCAGGCCACATCTAGAAACCCTTACATGAAGGTAGCCTTTTGATCACTCACACGGCTGATATAGTACTACACAATACAGAGTAGATATCCTACCGTAATTATAAACGGATTCGCTCATTTATCTGCATATATATACTAAATGTTATATGGAAGTTCATGTGAGTGATTGTTAATTATAACCTTTACAATTAAATTGCAATTAATGTCTTTATTGAAACACACAGTAGTGTTTTTCGAATATTCATGTCTGATTACAGGGTTGTGTACAGTTTTTGGGACCGAATGTAATTATGTTATTTATCTTTATATATATAAATAAAATAATTCTTCTGTGAGTGTATGTCACTGAACTACTCTCAAACGACTGGACCGATTTTGATGAAATTTTTTGTGTCTGTTCAAGGGGATCTGGGAATGGTTTAGATTCACAATTTTGTCCGCTGGACAATGTTTTTTTAATTAATTTTTAATTTATTAGTAGTTATGGCAAAACGACGTTTGCCGGGACAGCTAGTATATATATATAAAAAGATTTATTAACAAGGAATTATATCTGTATTGCAGGGATTTTACAATTTACCGCGGGTTACTTCGCGGAACAAGTTAGTCTACAAAAATAGCCTAAGTTACTCCTTAGATCATCAGCTACCTGCCAGTGAAAGTCCCGCCAAAATCCGTCCAGCCATTCCAGAGATTACCCGGAACAAACAGACAGACAGACAAAAATTGCGTTAAAAAAAGCGTTAAGAAAAAGCGGTTTTTTTAATATAACAAACAGACACTCCAATTTTATTTATTTGTATACCTAGATATAGATTGTCATAAGCGACATAGAGAATTAATACATCTATCCACCTACTATAAATTGAATCTGTTATAATCATTTAAAGTCATTTGAATAATAATCAATTAAGCCGACGTCGCCTATATTGCTTTATCATAATTAAAGGTTACTATTATTATAGTATTAAATGTGTTCAACGCGTGGAAATATCACAACTATGTGTATGGTTTAATTGAATTGTAAGCCTCGTTTATACCGTGTCTATCTATTAATTTAAATACTTTAACTATGATTATATTATGTACTAGCTGAACCCCGCAGTGTTACCCGCGGCTATTGTTGTACCGCGAGTAACGCCGCGGGACAAAGTTAGTCTAAAAAAAGTAGCCTAAGTTACTCCCCGGATCATCAGCTACCTGCTAGTGAAAGTCCCGTCAAAATCCGTCCAGCCGTTCCAGAGATTACCCGGAACAAACAGACAGACAGACAGACAGACAGACAGACAGACAGACAAAAATTTTTTTAACTACATTTTTGGCATGTGTACCGTGTATACATACATATGTATTTAGTAAAAAGCGGTTATTTTAATATTACAAACAGACACTCCAATTTTATTTATTTGTATAGACTAGCTGAGCCCCGCAGTGTCACCCGTTTTTGTTGATGTAACTGCGAGCGAGCGAACCTAGTCAAAAAAAAGTAGCCTATATTATCAGCTATCAGCCAGTGAAGATCCCGTCGAAATCGGTCCAGCGGTTCCAGAGATTATCCGGAACAAAAAGACAGACAGACGGACAGACACACAGACAAAAATTGTAAAAAAAAATATTTTGACATATGTGACGTGTATACATGCATATGCGTTTAGTAAAAAGCGGTTATTTTAATATTACAAACAGACACTCAAATTTTATTTATTTGTATAGAAAACGAATGAATATCTTCCGCCGGAAGTTTTCATCATAGGCTTTTTGATTCATAATAAAAAATGTACGCGCTATCGTAAATTTTAAAGAGTAGTTTTTATTGTACTTTTTCCCGTTTTCATCGAAGCTTTTGATTATTATCAAAACAGCCTTTAAACTCTTAAAGACTGTTGCTGAAAAACTAACTTAACTTAAAAACTACTCTTTAAAAATTACGATAGTGCGTACATTTTTGTCCCTTGCTGGACATAGACAACTATCCTAATTCGTCTGCAAGAGACAACTATCCCAATCCGTCTGCAAAACACAACTATCTCAATCCGTTTGCAAGAGATAACTATCTCAATCCATTTGTAAGAGACAACCATCCCAATCCATCTGCAAGAGACAACTATCCCAATCCGTCTAGCTATTATTAGCAGGCTATTAAAGACTGTTGTTGATGTGATAATGTGTGACTTGATAATATTAAATGACCTTTTCTTGAGCCTGAACGTCAACTTTTCCCTTATTTTTTGTCCCTTCTCTATCACACATTGCGTTTTTCTCAAGAAAAGTTAGCGTCATAGCGTCATGTAGGTAGCCGGTAATAAAAATCTAGATTTTCTACCTTTTCTTTTAAAAATACTCATAAGTTTGCAATTGTAATTTTCAAGATACCAAACTTAACGAATTTAGGTTTAACCTCCATAACGCAGATAAGTGTCTCAAATACTGAAAAGATAGTTGGCAAAATGTGGGCCTCTTTATTCCTCTGCCTACCCTTTCGAGAACGTAAGCGTGAGTGAATAAAACTCCTGCTATTTACTTATGATTTCATATAGGCATTTTAAACCCGTTCATTTTGATAACCTCACAGTAAATCGTAAAACTTAATTAAATAAATAAATTCTTCTCGCTTAATTACCGTATAGCTCTTACAGTAATTAATAGAAATAGAAACGTATGATTTAAAATTAAACTCTTTCAATCGTAAATAGATTAATTAAAAGCCTTCAATGGGTCGGCCTGTCTAAACCGATTAGAGCTACGTAAAGCTGTGGACACACTTGTACAGTAATAATTAAATTTCGATAGATTGATATTTGAAGAAACCCTTTATGTTTAATGCAAACTAAAGATATATTATAATGTCACCTTTTCGTTTCATCATTATCATCTCAAGTGAACAACGTCTACTGCACATAAGACTGCTTTTCGTTTACGCAAAAAAATTTTTTTTTCAAACTTCGGGAACAGTTCTCTTTCTCTGGAAAAAACCTTCCTTATTTCGTACAGAAATCCTCTCTCTTGCAAAAAGTATTCATGAAGAATGATTCTATTGTTAATTCCATAAAAATATAAGAATATTTACTACACTACCATTTGCTGGACTATTCTAACAGTTTGTTAATTAGTTTTTCACGTTTATTGTAGCTATTTTTCGCTCATACAAAGACATCAATTAGTAAACTACACAGTGAATTGTTTTCTTCAAACGAGAAGTGCCCTTGGCTACTCGCATCCCTCTCGTGTGCTCTCTTAGCCCCAAGGGTAAATACGCCACTGGATAAACATCATTGCATAAATACAAAGACTTTGATTAAGTATATTACGTCGTATTTAAAAATAATACTATATCGTAAGTTCGTAACTACAATAGTGAACCTCCTTGATGTTTTAAATCCTACTTCTTTTGTTTCATCCATCTTATCCTATCATCGTTCAAAATCTGGAATGACTTTCCAGCCAGGATTCTCGTACATAAACCTCTGCATCATTTAAGGGTTGACAAAACTACAGTAAGCCCACAAAATCTTTGACCACATAAATCTTCGCAATCGGATATTCGGCAACAAAGAAGGGATGAAACAATTGATTGTAGGCACGTCCCGGGGGTTCATAGCAAGGATCCTGAGGGGAAGTCCCCGGGTGAGAGGGGGGGGACTATCTTCAATGAATAATTGTTCGATTAACGGAGCTTAGTCATTGGCCCCGATCGCCGCTAGCTCAGATAATCCTAGTGGTGCTCCTTATGTCGATAACAATATTATTTATTTCTAGTGATAATTTGTCGATGTGAAATTATTGAAAGTGAAGGCGAATAAGCATTTAAACGGTCCCGTTTCATGGTGAACTGACTGCGACTCGCAGTGTTACCCGTGGTCTATCAGGTACAATTAAAATACTTGCTCATCAACAAGCTACAAATTAAGAAAACCAGAGAGAGAAAGAGATAAGAAAGAAGTGTCTACATCCCTATTTACTTCAGCTCTCTGTAAGAGCCAACTAAGGAAACAACGCACTGCAAAGATACACTCTCTTTGGGGCAAACTTTATACCAATCCATCTAACCGTTGGTTAAAAAGGCCAGAACGAAAGAAAATGTCTATGTTCAGCAGTATCTGAACTCGTGATATATATTTGACAATAAACGATGTATAATAAAATAAATATCGATATCAACATCGTCGCCTCCCTATCGGAAAGCCGTCACTAATAGGGTCGTGTACAGTGATCTCGCGAACAAGCCGGTTGCGACGCATTGAGTTCCCAGTTGCTCATACTCGGTATACATCTATTAATTGCCCTTGTTGTTGGCCATTGTTCATTCTTCTTTGCTTTCTTAGTATTTTTCTAGAGATTTCTAAGAGTGTGTTTTTGCATGGGTGTAGTTTGTTTTAAACCAACTTTTCAAACATTATGAAAGAGCAGGACATTATTCTTTGGTAATCTTTATTTTCAGGGGTATACTTTCTGTTTGGTAAATTTGAAAAACGACCTTTCTCCCTAAGGGTGGAAGGATCAAGCAATAAAAAAAAAGATACATGGTAATTTGAAGTCAGCTATATTTTTATAAATTTAATTACTGAAAGATATCTTTAAATCTATACACCTTAATTGGATTATTTTAGATATATGGAAACTCAATAATTTGGAATTTTTGTTTATATCGTTTTCTATGATAAATAGAAACCAAGCGTCTTTTTTTATTCTTGACTTTTTTGATTATTTATTAGTAATAATCATAAAAGTCAATTAATTAACCAATTGAATAATCTTTTCAACCAATCTTGATAGTAATTATAAAATTATACAGGGATGATCTGGTACAGTTATCTATAACAAGCACTTAGCAAATTAATTAGACTGTTATATTGTTCTAAACTGATTCATCTATCTAGTACCACATCGGACAAAAATGTGTTTAAGTGGTCAAACCATTTTATCTTTTATTTATTATTACATTGTGTAGGTAAGAACTGATAAAAATTCATATAATTAGATACATGAATTGAAGTCCCCCCTTATGCCTCGTATTTTTTATAACCTAACTAAAGACGCTTCACTAGGCCGCCATGGTGTGGGGTCACCAAGCTGCATTGTCTGCATTCGTAAGTATGGTGACCACCACACTTGGATTCTGCCATCAGGCACAGTAAAGTCATTTTGGCCATACATAAAAAAAGGAAAGTTATAAAAATAAATACATCGAAACGATTAACCGAAAGCTATCGACAGTGTCCCCTCACTAGTGAGCTAATAGGGCCGTGTACATTACATACAGTGATCCAGCGAACAAAGCGACGTTCTAATATTGATTGCCTTTGTGTGTAGTGTGCCTTAGCCCTGAGCCTCCGTGCCACTAACTGACGCCACTTACTCAGATCATATCGAGGGGATGAAATGTGATGGGAGATTAGCACTGCTACTTAAATAGTTGAAGAAGTTTTTGCAGAAAATTACATGCTTATGCCGAGTCTATTGAGTCTAGTGGTAGTGGTTTAGTGTCGTTGATGTTGACGGCGGCCAGGGTCAACCGAGACGACGGTGACGCAGGAGATATTACAGTGCACAAGTGTTCGCATTCACAGGTGCACTCTCTGTTCCTTTCACTCTTATAATCCAATGGCACGGTTATCAGGCACGGTGTCCTCAAGGACACCGTGCCTGTCAACCACAACCTGTCAAGCCAGTCAACTGGTAAGCCGGAAGTCATGGGTTCAATTCCTATTCAGGACAAAGTTCATTGATGTCCCCTGGACTGTTGAAATTACTATTAGTATAATAAAATCTGAAAGTTTGAATTAGCTTTAGATTAATCCTTGTCGAACGAATACGTCATAATGGATGAACCGATCTGCATGAAATTAGACAGTAAAATAAATGTTATTCGCGAGAAACATATTCTCTTTTTGATAAGTTAGCCCTTTATAAATAGTATTCTTCCTTTTTAAAAATTTGTTAGCCACCCGCACCAAAATTGTAAGCCTCGATAAAACCACAGACAGACCAAATCATAACCTATCATATATTCGATTCCACCGAGTCCAATCTCACCTCCCCTGACATGGGAGCTCACAAACGTGGGCAATTACCCTCCTTTGACATGTTACACATCGCACTATCAATCCATCTCTAAAATCGTTCGTCCCTTTCGCACTTACACCCTGCCCATCACCTGTCCCGTTCGCACGCACTAATGCGCAATCAATAATAATTATCTTCATGTTTGCAAGCAAGTGGATTGCATTGTGACGTTAGGGTGTGTATACAATGGGTGGCATTTTGTTTTTTATAAAGTTGTAATAAAACTTCTTTCGCTGAGTTTTCTAATGTTTGATGGTTAAAGTGTAAAAATAGAATATAGAAAATTGTTTTATTTCCTTCGAGAAAAAGGAAACCGGTTTATGCATTTCACCCGAATGAGGTTACCAGAGGTTCAATTCTCAATTCTAATTTGAGAGAAAGGGACCTTTACACCTATATGAGAAAGTCTTAACTTCTGTAACAGCAATTTGTGAATCATACAAAGTTTTGTCCCATGTAGGATTTGAACCCATGAAAGCGGCATGGCTACCGCTTAAACCACCAGGTACCAACCGTGCAGAAAAAAAATAGGAATACCTAATATTTTTCTAGTTTATACGCAATAATTTACTTATTGTGATAAAGTATAGATTGTTTAAAAGAGAGACATTATAAAGCATAAGCTACAAGATAGTGTTGTCACGAATTACTGTTGTGTTTGTTTGTATGACTGCCGATGTTGAGTTTCAAGCACAAAAGAATGGCAATTACTACTTTTAATTCAACTGTAGTTGCGTCTATTCATTACTTAAAGTAAATGTGACTTAGAAACATACTAGAAGCTACATTAAAAGCCAAAGCACCAACTAGGTACTAGAATATTAAACACGGACCGAATGCGACGTATTCCCACGGTAATTCTATGCACGGCCCGTGTAGGTTTCTGTCCAATTAATCAATCAATGCGGTCTATAAATGGACCACTGTTGAACTTGTACTTACGTAATCTAGTAGAGATAGTCCTAGCTTATGTGTTTGTTTTAAAGATCTTTATGTCATATCTATATATTTCCTCGAGAACCAATGTATCTCCATGCCAAATTTTATAGAAATCGGTCCATCGGTTTAGCTGTGAAAGCGTAACAGATAGACAAAGTTAGTGTTACTTATTAGTATGGATTGTTCTTAGGGGCAAAATTAACATTGAATGAATGAATTTGATGACTTGGATAGTTATCTAACCCCTCACCAATACACTTTGACAAATTATTTTTTGACTCTTACTAACTATTCTATATCTATAGAACAAATTGTCGGCTGCTATATTTCCGGGTCAATAAGGCTTCCAGACTTTCGAAGAAAAAGGGTTCTCCCATCAAATTGTGACTTAAGAGGTAGGTATCTAAGGATGGCAGTAACTTAATATTAAATAGTAAGGACGTATCTCTTTGTTTGCAAGATAAAGCTTAAAAAACTAGAAATAAAATCTCTGCATTATTATTAATGTCTGGATGAATTGTAATATAATATTATTTAAAAATCTTTTTTTTTAATTTGGTCTTCAAATCTAATGGGATCAAAGGTTTCGAGTAAAAAAATATTTTTACATCAATACTAATATTATATATTTAAAAGTATAGTATCTGTATTAGTATCTGTCAGTTTAGCTTTCACGGTTAAATCGGCTAAAGCTAGTTTTACTATAATTTCGCAACCGAGAATAGATATCTACTCCATATGTTTTCAGAACAAAAATAATACACTTTCATAAAGCAAGTGACAATTTCTACTTAAATATACCTCAATTTTGTTGAAAAAAATTATACAGTTTTGATTTTAACTTCAGTTAAGTTTTTGTCCTTACAAACTTTTGCTCGTGCAGTTCCGCCCGCGTGTATATCGGTTATTGCGGTAAAAAGTATGTCCTTATTCAAGAATCAAAGGATCTCCATTAATAATTTACTCCAAATTGCTTCAGAAGTTTAGCTGTAAGAGCGTAACTAACAAACAGACTAAGTTACTTTCGAAAATACAAATTATATACTCAGATGCTTTAGTTAAACACAAAATACAAATAAATATGCGTTGATTTGATTTAGCTCAGTGAATCACAGCCTTACTTTAAGCTGTGGGACCATCAGGTACCTATATACATACAGCCGAGTCAAATGTCACATGTTACCCAGATTAATTTGTGAGCCAATTACACAAGCGCGCATTGTGTGTACGTACGTGTGGTTGTGTGTGATATAATATGTGTTGTATTGTGTGTAATGGACTGCGGATAAATCGTCTGCGTTTAGAGTAGCTTATTGAGATAATGCCATTGTTTTTTTAATGTCGGTGATTGGTTGAAACGCAATTAATATTCAAGCTTTTGCTTGAATTGAAGTCTTAATTTGAATCGCTTGAATGGTATCTTAAACATAGAACAGGCTAGCCTAGTTTTTGGAACGAAGTTCCTTATGGTGCATAGCGAAAGGGGGCTAGACGAAAAAAATTAAGACCAATAGTTGTAACGACACTTTTTGCTACATTATATATATAAATTTATACAGTGTCGTTACAACGTACGATGCTTTAGCGAATCAACTAAAGCATCGACTACTGAGGTACAAACTATAACTATAACTTCGTTCCATCCGGGTGTCCCTTGACACCTCTCAAGTTTTTTTTGTGTTAACTGGCAAAATGACTAATAAGTAATTGTGAGGATTTTGTATTTAAACCATAGTTTAAATTTAACGTTCATAAATGTCACTTAGTGTCTTAATTGAATAAATGATTTTGAATTTCAATTTGAATTAATCAACTTGATTTTTTTGGCATCTACCATATTTAGCTCAGCAACGTCCTAAGGTAAATTGTCCGCCTTTCGAATATTTGTGCGTAAAGGTAAATAAATGATAATCGTTAACGAACAGTGAAGTCTGAAATGTCATTTAATGATATTTGCTTCAGGGTTCCGTAGAGTTTAGTTGTGTAGTTGAAGTCAACAAGTGTTAGTTTTACGGGTATTTAACGACCTCAGCCATCCCATACTACCTCGCTACTAGTATCATGTTAAACTACAGTATTCAACTAAATAGAAGGTGAAATTAATCAAGGTGAAAGTTTCCAAATAGTTTAGTTTTAAAGAGAAATCGAATACAAAAGCTCACAGTGGTTATTATATTCACGTATTTTTAGTTTGGAGCTAACGAGGATACCTATATTCCTTTTCCTAGCCTTTATTATTTTCAATATTATTTGGGGTTGGCTACTAGTTCGACCAGTAAACCTGAATATCAGTTTGTCCACCGAGTGACTGGTATAAAACCTCCGCAACCCTGAGGGTGAACTGAATCCGAAGATTGAACTAGTTTCCAGTATATTTAAGGGCACTAATTTCCCATTATGATTGCCATAGATGTTCACGACAACTATTTGAAACATATCAAGTAATAGCTTAGTTTAAAGATATTTATTTTAGCCTCTAATCAGTAATTTCTGCGAATACTGTAATAATGCAAAAAAAAAAAATATATTTTATCTTACATTTTAATCAATAAATTAACTAACAAGAAATTAATATATTAACTTAAGTAATGATAAGGTTCTTTACATATGTATTGTATATGATATTAGGTATGTGCATATCACAGCAATCTTGTTTGATTATAAATATGAATATCGAAATTTCAATTTTAAATTTACATAGAAAGAAATCTATAAAATAGATAAACTTCAAAAGTACCGAACTGATGGATAAAGTGATTCATTTGATTAAATATGCACCATTGAACCTTATAGCACTTTTATATCAGAGAGTTTAAAAATATAAACCGTAGTAAACAATGTCAAATATAAACATTTCCAGGTTACAGATTAAGAGTACCTAGTTTTAAACAACTAGGCAAAGTTTTAAACACTTGTTGTGGAAACATTTTCTACACATTCTATCAGATCCACCTTGATATTAGGATACTATCTCCATTTAGAATTTATATTGTGTATATATTATGTATTATGTATGTATGTGTATGTATTTAAATACGTATTTATTATGTGTATAAATAAAATTATTACTTATGGCTAATTGATTTCTTATTGAGATATCAACTTAATTAGTTTTGTGCATCTACCTTTTCTAGCTCTGCATCACCTTATGGTCGACTGGTAGAAAATGCCTACGGCATTAAGTCCACCTTTGTCACTTTTAATGTGCATAAAGTATAAATAAAAAAATAAAATAAAAATAAGTATCGCCACCCCTAGTCAACCCATGGGTGCAATAAGAATCAACTATCAAAATCAAAAAGCTTTTATTTCAAGTAGGCCGTAATATGCACCTTCGAAACGTAACATGAATGACTTTAGTTGCGCTGTTAAAAAACATCACTCCTATGGAGAAGAACCGGCAAAAAATTCCAATTCCAAAAGTTACACTAGTCAAAAAAAGGTACTATGGGTACTGAAAGATCTGAAAGTAATATGGGTGCAAATTACGCTGGACAACAGAACTTAACTTAAGAGCAGATAATGGCCCCTGTTGGGCGCCAATTAAGTTATGAAAAACTAACTTGAAACTATTGTACTATCTAAAATCGCAAACCTCGGATTACAGAAAACTCATTTAGGGCTAATTTTTCATTTTGAGCTTAGCGCGTTTTACCAAACAAATAAGAAACAATTTCTTCAGATTTATAGTGTTAGAATAAATTTGGAAAGTAAACTCCATGGAAAAGATCCGTGTCACATAAATAATTCCTTTTTACATATAGATAGTTGAAAGTCTAGGACAGAATACTGGCTTAATGTCTTAATTAATTGTTTAATAGATAACTAGCTTTTGTTTTTTCTGAAATTGTATTAATTAATGAACACATTTGTGATGGCTTGGCTAAGGAAAAAAAATATTGAAAGCGTAACAAATATTACACACACATGGACAGACACATGCGCAGTGGTAGCGTATGTGACTGCTGTGCTTGAGGGCTCGGGTTCGATTCCTGGGTTGGACCAAATTATTGTATAATCTGCAAATATTTGGACGTAGGTATAATTTTCATGTATTTACTACATATTTATATCAGTTGTAACCTATATCACAATCTCTGCTTAACTTCGGAATAGATGGCGTTATTTCTTTAGCCAGACAGAGTTACTATCGAATTTACAATATTAGTATGGGTTTAATGATGATAACAAAATTTATTTACTTATTTTTACAAGGTAAAAATAAGTAAGGTCTGAGCTGCATGCTGATTACTCCATACATCTCTTGAAATTAATTTGCCGTCTTTAAAATTTTAGAAGTGTTAGTGAAGTTCCTTCGAAGATAAATACACAAATGAGCGAAACATATCCGCAAAGCTCGACAGCCCGTGGATAAATTAGGTGCAGGGTGACAGCGGCTCCTACCTATACCATTAATTCTTAGTTGCGAATTTGGAAAGTAAGGCTTTTTTAAAAATGATATATCTATCCCGTTACGGCGTCTATCCCGGTTTTGCCATATAGTACATTAAAGTACCAACTACTAAAATATACCAACATATGTATTACTAGCTGAACCCCGCGATGTTACCCGCGGTTATTAACGTGCCGCGTGTAACGCCCCGGTGCAAAACTAGTATATAAAAAAAGCCTAAGTTACTCCTTAAATCATCAGCTATCTGCCAGTGAAAGGCCCGTCAATGTGAAGGGCCAGCCGTTCCGGAGATTACCCGGAACAATCAGACAGACAAAAATGGTAAAAATTATATTTTGGTATATTTTGGTACATGTACCGTGTATACATACAGAAGCATTTATTAAAAGTCGGTAATTTTAATATTACAAACAGACACTTCAATTTTATCTATTTGTATAGATCTCTATCTCATTTCAATATTTAGTGACAAATGCTTTTCATATTAAGTGTTCTTGAATATGTAGATAATACCAAAGACAATCAGAGCGTAATAGCTAGGGACATGTTCATTTATTAGCGTATGTGTGTATGTTCTACATTTGTATGTGTGTGTCGTATTGCGAGTGTATCGGTTAACAAACAGTTAATTACTTACTGATCGATCTCGACCCCGGAGACTTGTAGAGATGAGGCAGTATCGATGGTTTACGACCTCCATTGTATCCATATTGTATAAGTATTTGTTTGTGCCATTTTCACGTTTCAACTGCTCAATTGATCATCATAAAAACATACTTCACACCCTTAAACTGAAAGTGATTTTATGAGAATTTCTTGGAGCATCTACTCCTTCACCCTTCAGCTTCTTTGCAGTCTGTGTCATTAAAAAGATCATCTACGACGTCTGAGACACAGAAAAGTTTCATCCAAATCCGTTGAGTAGTTTTTGCATGAAAGAGACACAGAGAGAACACACATCCATCCATCCATCCATCCATCCGTCCATACTTACAAACTTTCGCGATTTTAATATTAGTAGGATTATCACTTAATACCGCCGATGGCACTGATATCCTCAAAGGACCCTAAAATCTTGAACTTTTACGTCCCTTTAACCTGGACTTTTGAAATTGAAGTTTTCTAATAGCACTCTAATCGGAGGCTTCATAAAATTTACCTACAACCTATATGTTTTCAGTCCAGCGATATATCCACAACAGTTCATGATTTACGTGTAACAAACATTCAATCGTTTTTTCAACATTCCAACCATTTACTTTAACGATTGGATTGGCTTAATTAAATTCAGCTGTGAATATTTAACCAGACATTATTATAAACTAGCTGACCCGGCGAACTTTGCACTGCCATTTTTGGACCGAAAGTTCGTTATGGAGCGTTGCAGAGAGGTAACCTAGGCGGCAAAAAGCGTCCGTAACGTTAAGTCAATCAAAAAATTTTGTATAGCGCCATCTGTATACCCTAGCCGGCAAAAAAGTCCGTAACGTCAAACACGTAAGAAAAAGAAGTTTCCAATTTGGTGCAATCGATCAGAAATAATACGCATACATACATTTCAGTGATTTATTTTGATTTATATAATTTAATAAACAAATGCTAAGTCTAGTTGAACAATAATAAGAATGACAAAACTTCAAACGCAGACATCTAATTCCAAACTACACAGAGCCTATACAATGGCAACCAGAGTGGTAATAGACATTATCTCATCCTCAGCTGAATTGGTTTTAGACCAAATTCCTGATTGTAATTTATAAAAAAGAGTATCATAATGTTAACTAATATTATTCTTTCCATTTTCCAGGTAAAAATCTGGTTCCAAAATAGAAGAACAAAGTGGAAGAAAAAAGACAACGTGTCGAACGCAGAAGTTGCAGAACTAAAACAACAGAACAAACCTTCAGAAGAAAAGAAAGATGAACCGAAAGAAGATCCTTTAGCTTTAGATATGTCAAGAAAGACTTGTAACAAACTTCTTAGTGAAAAGTTGAGAAATTGCCCTAAAATTAATCAGGTCCTCCCTAAACCTAGGAAAGTGGAGAAAGGGGTTCTCCTAGAAACAATATGTGATTCAAATGATATCGAAAGTCGTATTTCTATAACAAAAATTACAAATAAATTGTCAAGTACTGATTTGGCGGGTGATGGCAAGGTTTCTGTGAAAAGTTTTAATCCTGAGGAAGTTAAAGATATGAAATTTGATAGTCTGAGTAATGTCGAGATGTAACTTTTAGATTAAGGATTATTTCGGGTCAGTTTTTTTTCTCAATCATGTCATATTTGACGTTTTGACACACATTAGAATTTGCAATTCAGTTTCATTATAAATCGTCATGTCTTTACACTTCTCTCTATATAAAGAGTCTATTGAAAGCAATTAAGTTTTTGAAGTGAAATTTCTATAAATGCGTTCAAAAATCATGGAACTCGCGGTCATCACCGAACGCTTATTATGAGCTATATTTTTTTCCTTGTTTTTATCAAGCATTTTATTTAAAAAACAAGGAGGTTCATTTCAGGTGAGCTTACACAACTGTTTGTTTACAGTTTTGAGTTTTCACTTCTGTCGGCTGTCCTCATGACTGCTTTGTGTTTTTATTATAAAGATGCCAAACCGACTGACATCTTATCTCTTTGGGAATGTTATACTTTCAGACAGAATCAATGAAAAAAGACCATTTGAGTGACTGAAACGGACACGCAAAATCTCCTTCTAAGGAAAATAGTAATGTAATAAAAACAATTCACATTATATATAAACTGATCTGAAATATAAAGAGTCCGTTTTTATATGTTTAATTGTTGTTTGACTACTATTATATTGCTTTATTATCTATACAAATTGTGAAACAAGGGTTTCAATAAGTGTGATGTTTACGATTAGTGCTGATAGCGTCTCTGTTATATTAGGTCTTTACCTATGAAATTGCCGTTTTGTATGCAATAAGTGAAAGTACTTATTTTTTCAAACTTTTTTATTTCTGTTATTCGAAGTTATTTGAACCCATGCAATCGACGATATGACTGACAGCGCTCCTAGCGGAAAACCGACTACCCCAGCATACTAATAAATAACTCTAATTTTGATTAATAATAAACGATTAATAATTGAAATAATAAAACTGCTTTTAACAAGTAGACAATTTGTCATTTCATCATCTATATATATATAAAGAGGAAGGTGACTAACTGACTGACATACCCAGAGATCAACGCACAGCCCAAACCGCTGAACCAAGAACCCTGAAATTTTGCATGTAGGTTCTTTATATAACGTAAGTGAGCACTAAGAAACGAATTTTGGAAATTTCACCCTTAAGGGGGTAAATCAGGGGATGAAAGTCTTAACGAAACCGCGTGCAAAAGCTAGTATAATATATTTAAAGCCAACGTCATTTATGTGCGTCAGCTATATTTTTGTGACGTATTTTATTAAAGTATCTTCACATTATTTGGACAATATATATTGGGGAGAAGTGGCGCGCCATGAGGGAGGCTTATGTCCAGCAGTGGGCATCAGTAGGCTGAAGTGGTGATGATGATGATGATATTGGGGATATCAGCACTAATAGTAAATAAACTTAAGAACTAAGTAAATCCGTCTGTAAATAGCCTTCACATAATTCACTGAGCTTTTAGTATTCGTTTGAAGATTTTATCGTTGATTAATTAAATAAATATGCACTTAAAATTAAAGTAAAAATGGTGTCTTAATTGTAAATATACATGACTTCGTGTGGACAAAGTTTTAAATGTTTTGGTACAAGTTTTTTTCGTGTATTAGTGTAGATATAATTAACGCTTTATTTCGGTTTGATGTTCGCTAATAACCTTAGGAAATACAACGCCATCTGTTGGACAAATCTCAAAACTGTATACGAGTGTTGCAGAATTTAAATGTTGAAATTTTAAATATGGTAATTTAATAGTTTTATAAGTACAAAATTTTGATATGTGCATTTTTAGCATGTGGCAACACCAATAGATATTAGTTTTAAATGATTTATTCTGCAGTTTTTAACAGTGATTATGATAAATTACATTGTTTTTGTGTTTATTGGTTCTGTGCAATAATCGTATGTTAAGTAATAGGTTTAAGTATCCACTTTTTGTTATAAAAATAGCAGCTAAACATACATACAATTGAAATTATTTTTAATTAAATTTACTTATAAATCTGCCTTATTATATAAGTAACATAGTACCGTAGAACAAAATATACATATTAGACATTTTATCCTTTCATTATTAAAATCGATGTCATTCTAATGTACGTTGATAGACATTAATGAAATATGAACAATAAACTCAATATTGATTTCTATGTATGTCCACGCCTTTTGTCTAAAAAACCTCTCTATAAAAAAAAATAACAGCAACAGCCTTATCATAAACTGTAATAACTTGGAGCAGCGGTGTTGTGTTATTTTCAACTTTAAAGCCGCTAGTTTAAAGTTGAAAATAACATAAAACCGTTGCTTAAAGGAAAGTAACGTTTATGAATTAAGATGTAACTGCACTGACAGGCTAAATTTTTTGCGTTTAACAATTTTATTTATTTGTGTGGGTATGTTTTAACTATGCAAAGGTTTACTATACATTTTAAAATCAGAATTAGAATTGTATTTAATGTGATTTCAATACAATAACACCTAATTATTTCTACAGTGTGTCATGTACTGCAATATGTATTGTTAGCACGTTTGTTTATAAATATATATACATAAGGTACATTATATTTATCACTATCTTAATTCATAAAAGTGTGACTAATTTATCACACTAAATATTTTGACATGTATTTGCTCCAATGAGTAAAAGAATGCAAAATATTTTGTCTATAGTCTTTATTTTCAAATTCAAAAGAAAAGAAAAAAATAATCTTTCAAAATCTTTTAACTACCTACTTGCTGCCATGGAGAGCCATGCTTCGCCGTAGATGCGCATTCTCGATTGGAGTTATACCCCGGCATCAAAGGAAGCAAGGCTCTAAGTAATTCTTAGTTTTTCTTAATTGTTTTGAGGTAACCAGAGGCTCAACCCATTACAACAAATGTAAATAAAGAAAAAAAACCGACTTCCAAAAAGCATTCAACGAAAACTTTCTGCCAAAAAACACAAAAAAGCTTAAAATTGGCTCTTCATAAATTGCTATGCCAATTCTTGTCTGTACCTAATACTCTGTACTATCTATCTATCTATCTATCTATCTATCTATCTATCTATCTATCTATCTATCTATCTATCTATCTATCTATCTATCTATAATAATAGTATTATTATGTGTGCTAGGTACCTAAAACCTGTTTGAAGTCGGTGCCAAGCCAAATGTAATAGTAGGTCCCACACACCTCCTTATTTTGAAGTCGGTTCAAAATTATAGCCTCCTTATAGTTTAATAACTCTATTTATATAGAAACTGAAACGACGCTTTCTACTGCGCCAAGTATTGTGGGTTCAATTCCCACATGGGACAATACTTTGTGTGATCCACAAATTGTTGTTCTGAGTCTGGGTGTTCTTTGAGTCCGTTTCATGTATGTTTATAAAGTCTCCCGCGACATTGGATATGTATATTCGTAGAGCAGGAGTTTTCTTTTCTTTTAAATTAAAAAAAAAACTGCATAATGATGAAAGGGAGTGGAACACTGTTTGAAAACTCTTCTTAGTTACGTTATCTTGATGGTTTACTACGATAATGGCGATGTTAAATATAAATAAGTTAGTCACACTTTATATTCACGTATTTATATGTATATTTCATAATGTCTTCCTTGTAATAAGTTTAAAAATTATTTTACTACTGGTAGGGTGGTTGACTTGAAATGCATTGAGTAACATGAAACAGTAGAGTCACGCTGATTTCAGCATGAACGAGCTGGCTCGACCGGGGCGGTACTACCCTCGCACAGAAGATCAACGATCAAAATGACAGCGATCGTGCTGTCGTGTTTCGTTGGTGAGTGTGAGACCGGAGGCCCAACGATGCAGAAGCATCACTAGCCCGCCATGGTGTGGGTCACTATGCTGTATTGTTGCAAGGTCTGCGTTCACAGTTCCACCACACTTGGATTCTGCTTATGCTTTCCATCAGTCGGAGCAGAGCGATTTTGGTAGGGCCAAACATAAAAAAAAATCTAAAAAAATCTTGAAGCTATTTTTTTATGATATAGGAGGCAAACGAGCAGACGTATCACCTGATGGTAAGCGATTACCGCCGCCCATAGACACCTGCAATACCAGAGGCATCACAAGTGCGTTGCTGACCTTTGAGGGAAGGGGAAAGGGATGTGGGGAGGGGTTGGGGTACGGGCCTCCGGTATCCTCACCTACTCGGTGAAACACAGCGCAGGCGCTAATTCACACTGGTTTCATGTGAGGCTGTGGTATCACTCCGGTCGAGGCGGCCCATTGATGCCGAAGCGTGGCTCTCCCAGGGTGGTAGGCTTAACCGTAATTGGGAGTGGTAGGTACACCAGTACAGCTGTCATATTCTCGATATTTATAAATGTGTGCCTGCCAAAGTCACTCTACTCTGCCTGATGAAAGGCATAAGCAGAATCCAAGAGTAGTGATCACAATACTCAGTGAATCCAGACAATGGAATGATGCTTTTGTATGTTTACTCTGTATTAAATTTAATAATGTTATTTTTAAATTTAACTATGATATGATGAATCTTCCCCCCTTTGGGCCAATACCTAAACATACTCATGTACTTACATTAATATGTATATGTAGGTATAGTATACTAGCCGACCCACGCAACCTCGTTAGGTTTGCGTCTCCTATTGCCCGTAGCATGATAATTTTCCCCCGTTTTCGAAACATTTTTCATTGGTGCTCCGCTCCTATTGGTCTTAACGTGATGATATATAGCTTATAGCCTTCCTCGATGAATGTACTATCCAACACTGAAATAATTTTTCAAATCGGACCAGCGGTTCCTGAGATTAGCGCGTTCAAACGACAAACAAACTCTTCACCTTTATAAATATTAGTATCGATGTTTTTTTCCTATATGAGTAAGTAGGTATATTTTTTATAAGTGTGTGTTGTATAATGAAGAAGTCGTGTGTTCAGAGAGCCTTTCTAAGACGTAATTAATCATAAAATAATTAATAAATTATTCGTATTTTCCTCAAAGTAGTAGTCAACTGCCCTATAGGTGGAATTACTCTATATATATATATAAAAATATACTACTATCATTGAATAACTAATTTTACATTTATATTATAATTGTTCAGCTTTTTCGTCTTTTATACCTCGAATTTGAAGAGACATCCTCAATAACACATGAATCAATTGTGTTTAGGGGCTGGTTAGAAGATTTGACGCATAAATATAAACTAGCTGGGCCCATAAATATAAGCACCTAAACTTTGGATTTTAAAGTGAATTTAAAATTCTCACCGTTTAAACCTTCCCTGGACTACAACAAACATTTCGAAGCCGTTGTCGAGTTTTAGCGAGACAAACGAACATCAATTTTTTTTTTTTTTTATACAAGAACATTATTGTTTTCTTTTTCAAGTTTTATTTAACACTAAAGTAATTAAAACAAACCCTAAAATATTCTAATATAACACTGCATATTTTTCTATACCATAAATACTTTAAATTGCCTATCTCATTTTAGTATTCTTTAAATTGGCAACACGTTTTACATAAGTGTTTTTTAAAGCTTCGAGTGTGACTATTGTAAATAAACTAAGAACTCAATTGTAAATTAATATCATTGGTATACAAAATTTAGTTTTAATGATCCGATGCGTGGTACTCATGATAAAGTAGTGTACGTTCAGTCAGAATGAAAAATAAATAGTTTTCCATTACCTTCATTCGTTTTATTATACCTTTTTTTAGTGTGGTCACTCAGAGGTTATCACATCGACAAGGTAAACAGCGTAACTTCCGCATAGATTTGGACGTCTGCATCCGCATCCGGATCCGCAATAATCAATGCGGATTTTCATGCGGATACGAATGTAATAAAACTTGCGACACGGCGGGCCGGCCAACGGCGCGTGCAGATCTCGCGTGACAATGACCAAAGGCAGCGAAAAAAATTGGTGACGAGATCCGACGCATTAGTTGTGGTGCATCATTTGTTTCTTGTATATAAATCATTTTATGTTTGCTATCGCTTTGGATTACTTATCGCATAGATAGATATTAGTATTATTGTGATACAGTCATCATTGTGTGTAAATAATTGTGTATTGGGAAATCTTTATATTAGTCTTAGCTGAGCAATAAGTTGATCTAATTAAAATCGCCCGATAAATGCCGTTATGTTACACCGGTAATACGTTTCATTGTAAGTAAAGTTTATCGTTTTATAACCATACTCTTTATTTTTCCACCTACTTAGATCCTCGCTGTAAGCACGATTTTTGACACCGGTGACTGAGGAAAAGAAGAAGAAAAACGATATTTTGATGATATCAAATATAGAGAAAGACGTATTCGTATAGACGTAAAAATGGTCAAAGAACACTACTTATCTTCTTAATTTATTTCGTGTTTATAAATATTTTATGATGTTATTCCTATTGTGCATTACTTCATATTTATTCATTTGTTTGTATTTTTTTTATTTACTTTCATCTTTTATCATTTGATTCCTTTCTTGATTTAATTTTAAACACCAAAGCTAGCCATGCATTTGTCTTGCTACATTTTATGTGTCCATCTAAAGGTTGCCTGTAAGAAATTGCTTCTTAGCGATAAGGCCGCCACTTGTACATGGTTGCTAAATTGATATAATTACTCCTAAATGAAAACTGTAATAATTGGTGTACAATAAAGTTTATTCTATTCCACGGAAAGAATATGGAAACACTAGGACCAGGGAAATCAAGTTTCGTTCGAAAGCCATGCTTAAAAAACGACCTTGCTATAATATAAGAATAGTCAAGTGAAGATGAGAGCCAAGAAATACCAGAAAATGGTAGTACTAAAGTTGTACTCAAAAGGGAATTACTTTCTTACCACACTAAAAAAAAATTAATGTAGATGAAAATCCTCGTTGTGTGTTCATCGAGAGGAATTGAAGTTAATCACGCACATTTTTATAAACTCTACCAGGCAGTGTTCCTAGCTAACAAATATTTAGTAGCGTGGATTTAACTGACGAACGAAACGTGATAGGATTTATCCTGGTCTGGTCACCATCCTCAATACGAATAAGGACAATCTTCATACAATTTTTTCACGTTTCACTGCTCGTTTACTAGTCCTTTCATTATAAAATAAGTTGTTTAAAATAAATATTTACTACTAAACTAACTAACTAAACCTGATAATTGTTATGGACTTCAACCAGTATCTTTATCAACAATATTTGGCGGTTTTTAAATAACGTATTTTCAAATACTTTTACCGTAATTAATAAGTTTTTAAAATATATTTAAATGTATTTTCAATTATTTTTTGTCGTTTTGAAAACTTCTTACAACGCCACCTATGTATTTTATCCTGAACTAGAAAGAATTACAGAGTAAACAGAACCGTTTAAATTTGCCAAAGAAACCTAACACAACATTAGACTGCCATCTATACAATTTTGCTATAACCATTTAGGAATGGTGTTTGTAACAGGTATAATTATAAGGAAATTCAGATAGCAATTTAGTTGCTACTATCTCCTACACTACACTACTTAATAAAGATTACTGTAAATTATTTTCAATGCAGATATTTTCTTCTTAAAAATCTAAAAACTAATATTCAACGATTTTCTGTTAGTATCTACAGTCATACAGAGATGTCGCTACTAATTATGGTTTCTCCAAGAAATTTGGTTTTGCCCGTTTTGTCTAGTTTTGACTATTCACTAGACAGTTATTGTTTATGTAATTAATCTCAATAAATATGTACCTTTACTGTCAATTTCCAATTCCCAGTAATTTTAGAACGACAAATTTTTGAAAAACATATGTACTCAATATATGTTTTTCAAAAAATTTACATCACTACGATAGAACTACTAAGTCGCCGTCTGTACTGTTTAGGTATCTCAAAAAGGTTACGCAGATACTTACCTATGAATAGGATGGGCAATAGGAGACGCAAACGAAGTTGCGTGGGTTAGCTAGTAATAAATAAATACATATTTCGGACATCTAACACAGAACGCCATCTAGTCCCGAACTAAGCAGAACTTGTGTTAAGACAACTGAAATAAATATATATATACTTTTCATTTTGTAAATAGATACATATTGCACGTAGAAATCACTCAAACTCCGAAACAAATATTGGCAGATCAAGCAAACATATGGTCCGAAACGGGATCGAACCCGAGACCTCAAGCATAGTAGTCGCATACGCTACCACTACGCCACCGAGACAGATTTGTATAACGTTTTCCTTCTGTGCAGTACCCTTATCCCGAACAATTTACATAGACTGGTTTGAAGACATCCTAGAGATGAATACTAGAAGTGAGGTGAAATATTGGAACAGGGGTTCTTACGAAATCTAGAATAAGGATCGCCTTTTCTCACAATTCTTAGAAACCACTCCAAACAAATTAATCGAATAATGATCACAACATTGGCCTTGAGTAGTGAGTTGTCTGTCCTAACTCTGATGATTGATAGAACAAAGTTGAATGTGATATTGATGAGGACAGCAGCTGTACAATACAGCTTAATGGTGACAAGACAAGGTCGGCTATGATCCTCATTTCACTTGATATCTAATTGAAATGAAAGTGAGACGCTGAATATTAGCTAAGAATAGTACAGATGTAGCTCAGCTGGAGGCCTTTGGGGGGCCTAAAATCTTCCAACGGCAAGATTACGTAGCCACAACGTTGTCTTGCCAGTCCCCAACCCGCACTCGGCCAGCGTGGGGATGTATGGCCTAAACCCTCTCCTGAGAAGAAACCTGAGCCCAGCAGAGGGACATTAGTGGGTTGTTGATGATGATAGTACAGATATCTAAATCTAATCTCTTCCAGTTCATCAACAGTACTCTACTCTGCCTGATGGAAAGCATAAGCAGAGTCCAAGAGTGGTGGTCACCATACTCATTGCGTGTACAGACATTGCAACAATGCTGCATGGTGACCGTGGCGGTGGCGGGCTAGTGATGGTTCTGCATCATTGGGCCTCTGGTCTCGCACTCACCAACGAAACACGACAGCACGAACTCTGTCATTTTACGTTGATCTTCTGTACGAGGTTAGTACCGCCCGGTCGAGCGCTGATTTCAGCACGGTTGGGCCACCAACCGTGCTGAAATCAGCGTGGCTCCACTACCTCAAGTAGTCCTTCTGTTTATAGTGATATTGTCCTGTTCAGTCTCTTAGGCGCCGACGAAATGAAAAGTAATGGTAACACTATATTTTCTTAATTTGTCAGCACACGGAAAGGATTTTTTAAATTATAATTCATTCATTATGTACGAGTAGGAGATCATATTCTACCCCGTCGTTAAGTGATGCTAACATTTGAGTCAACAACCAATTAACACATCTACCTTTTTATGTCAAAATGGGCTAAATAAACCGACTGCTATCACTAGAGGATTAATTATGTGTTTCGTAATGTTGTATGACAGACGCCTGCAGTTAACCATAGGTATATTTCACAAAAGGTTTAAGATCAAATGAGTGACGCGTCCATTTAGTAAATAAACAGTTTGTCATTATGAAAGAGGAGATGTTTTGATAGAAAACAAATGTTTACATTTTTATTTAACAGCTACTGTTCTGAACAGATTAATGAAAGTTTAGTGGAATAAAAAATTGTTTCATTTAGTTAAGATCTCCTGACTGTATCGTCAACCAAAGATTTCAAAAGCCCAGTCTCTCGGCGTTATAAAAACTAATCATATAATCAAAAATCGTCGAGTGTATTAGCTCTAGTCGCTGAAGAGGCCCACTGTAAATGTTTACATCGATTCAACATTAAATTGTTGCACGTTCTAAACAGGGGATTTTTAAGTCTATTCACCTATACTGTTTCAATGTTCGCAAAGCAAATTGAATAGTGAATCCTATGTAATAAGGCAATCGCAGTCTATCTTGTTGCTCACAAGAGAGAAACGAGAATACAAAAGCCAATAAAAATCCAAAATAAACCTCAGTTAAATAATATCCTAGCTGTCAAAGCCTGCCACGTGGACAAACTGCCTTACAAATGCGAGCTCCGGAGAGCGATCACCAGCGATTACTTTAGGCTCGAGATTAGCCCCAATTTTAAATTGTTGATTACTTTCCACCCCTACACCCGCGCGGCCCTTCACCGTAACACCCCGACACCCCACACCAGACCGCTCCAATGACAGCCTGTAAATTTTTTGAAAAATCTTTTTGAAGTAGCGTTAGCATAGACATAGCAACACTGTTCGTGATTCTAGTTTTTGCCTGAATATTATTCCAAATATGTTTATTTATCTATACCTTAATTTAATCCGAAAAATGCTCATTATCATTCTGATTCTTGATAAAATTATCTATCTATTATATCAGTATCTATAACACAAGCTCTATATAGTTTGGGTCAAGATCACGTTGTTTGAATGTGGCGGAATTTTACATAACAAATTCTTAAATTGAGCGATATACTCGTATAAATATATTGATATATATATATTTATATTTCTCGTTCAATTAATTTTTTACAGATTACGATCTTGTTTAAAAACAAGAATGATTATAAATTGTTAAGTACTTCAAGTTAATCACAAGACGTAACGGCCCTTGACTGTATGCATAGTTCATTACACTATTACTATATTCCTAAAAGTATCTATCTGTTTTATTTTTATTTGATTAGCAATACGCGTTAATGTCTGCACAATCACCAATTGCAGGAAAATCAAAGGTATTTTTAACCTCGAGTGAAATCAATCGCTTTACATTTGAATTATTTTTCTTGAATTATGTGTCTGCTGTCGGTACCAGGTTTCTTTCAGTTGATGCGATAATATTAAGGTTCCGTCTCGCTGAAACACTTTTATTAGTTTTTGAATTTAAATTGATACGGCTATATGTTTTCTGGGAAGCTTGTAATTTGGGGAGAATTTTCTTAGAATTGCTTGATTGATTGTCCCTGGCAATGTTCTATTTTCTTAGGACAAGGACCGTCGATTTAAATATCTATGAGTTATTATATAAAGTAGCATTTCGTGCTTAACGGTGATCGGATTGAGTGGATAGTCGTTGAAAAATGTGTAAGTCAAACCTGGAAATAACTTGTAACCTGGTTAATAGTGTGCTTTTGTTTGATTTTATTACAATAATATGATTTATAAAGTGCTTACAATAGCCCAACCCGCGCTTGGCCAGCGTAGGGACGTATGGCCTTAACCCTCTCCGGAGAGGAGACCCGAGCCCAACAGTGGGACGTTATGAGTTGTTGATGTTACAAGAGCCCGAGTATTCGGTTATGATTGGTAGATGTGGGTACCTTTCCACTGAGGAGTTTGCTAACTCAGTTTACATGGTCAAAAAGTGTTAAAGAACCGATAGAAAGGTTGTGACAGAAAACTAATAATCTAGGCAGTGGTTATCGCTTACCATCAGGCGATGCGTCTGCTAGTTTGCCCCCTATACCATTAAAAAAACTCTGGTACTCTTCTTTCCTCAAAGAACATTTACACGGAGTTGAACTGAGGCATAGATCATAAGAACTGACCCAGGCATTTTATTTTAGTCCGCTTATCATTGCTTTGGGTTTAGGTCAAACAAAAATAATAAAATACATCTTAACACGGTAAATTACATTCTGCACCTAATCGTTAACCCCGTCCTAAAGGGCGGTAAATCTCACCGGCCACTACGTCCGTAAGTGGGAAAACAAAGGGTAACAAATAGACAGCCTTTTTACAATAGATAGGGGTGGTAAGAACCTTTGACTGGACCTAGGGTTGATTGATTAAATAGGTGTGCCATATTAGTGAAGGTATTTTAAATGATGAGGTCGTTTAAACGCTTGTTATTTGGTAAAACAATGATCACTATCTGTGGAAATATTATAGTCTTTTTTCACAAAATAAATTGTTATAAATCTATAACCGATTTTTTTAAACTACTTTTTTCAATCCTGTAATAATCATATTAAATCTTTTAAATGTTTATCATAATCTTTTTGTTTCGTGGTAATCTTCGTCGAAAATAAATTGTTATTTTTATTGCAATTTCATGCTATAGTTATTTCAAACTAGCTGAACCCCGCTGTGTTACCCGCGGTTATCGTCAAACCGCGAGTAACGCCGCGAAACAAAGTCAGTCGAAAAAAGTAACCAGTGAAAGTCCCATCAAAATTGGTCCAGCCGTTCCAGAGATTACGCGGTACAAACAGACAGACAGACAGACAAAATTATTTTAAAATACATTTTTGTTATATGTACCTTGCATAGGTACATATGCATTAAGTAAAAAGCGGTTATATTAATATTACAAACAGACACTCCAATTTTATTTATGTGTATAGATGTGAATTTGGTTTATCCGAAGTTCACTAGATGGCGTTGGCTGTACACAAATTTGTGCACAAAATTACATTACAGTTTTTTGAGGAATACCTTTTGATTCGGTTACTTATATTCTACATAATTAAATTAAGTGAGACGTGCTATGTCTTTCCAGCTCAAGACGTTCTAAAACCTTCCTATTTGACTGCCTCGTTGGTCTAGCGGTTGGCGTGTGCGACTGTTGATCATGAGGTCTTGGGTTCGATTCCCGGGTCGAACTAAATGTTTGTATGATCTACAGATATTTGTTTCGGAGTTTGGGTGTTTTCTATGTATAATATGTATGTATTTACAAAAAAAAGTATATATGTATTTATATCAGTTGTCTAGTACTCATAACACAAGCTCTGCTTAGCTTGGGACTAGATGGCGTTGTGTATTAGATGTCCGAAATATTTATTTACCTATTTATTACACTGACCTAAGTAACTTTTTTGTTGTGGTTTACTCATAGCATACTTTAGCACAAATGGACCGACTCGCGCAGAGTAACACGGTACCTACACAGAATACCGATGTTATGAGTTTTTTCATTACTGTTCAATGAGTGAGTGAAGTTATGATGAACTGATTCTGATTATTAAAAGAAAGTTGCAGATAAATATGGATGGTGATAGTTAATTACGGTCAGGAGTACCCTCTGTTCGTTTGCCCTCTTCTACCATTAAAATATCTTAATTGAAATACGTTGATTTCACATTAACCTTTGACATTCGACCAGAAAGCAGGTTTTGGGTTCTTATAACACGCTAACCCGACGAATTTGTATAGGATTTCTTTGAAGTTTTCCATCTCTTTATAATGCTTTTATAACCTACTTAAAAAAACGGAGGAGGTTATCAATTCGACTGTATTTTTAACCGACTTCAAAAAAAGGAGGAGGTTTCTCAATTCGACCGAATATATATATATTTTTTTATGTGTGTTCGGGGATAACTTCGTCGTTTATGAACAAATTGCCATGATTCTTCTTTTAATGGAAAGAAGATGTCCCAACGGTGGTACCATGATAAGGACATTAATATCTGATAATGGCATCCAAGAGAAATCGAGTCGAACCTTGAAGTCGGTTTCATTTTTGTTAAAATTGTCCTTGTTATTATGTTTGTAGCCTCATAACTTTCGACTGGGTGAACCGATTTTGATTTGATTTGATTTTAATTTGAAAACTGGTGTTTCCTGTGTGGTCCGATTGCAATTTGATCCAGTTCTGGAAGTTGTTTTTTTTGTTACATTTATTTTCGTTTCATTAAGGGGCAAACGAGCAGACATCAGCAATTTGTGATTATATTACATAGTTTAGGTACTCCATTAGCCGGCTCTTACGGCACAAATAGTACAAATTGAAGTATTATTCACACTTTGTTTAAATCTCAAATGCATTTAAAAACCTACATCTATACAAATAAATAAATTGGAGTGTCTGTTTGTAATATTAAAATAACAGTTTTTGAATCAATGCATATGTATATATATACACGTTACATATACCAAAAATGTAGTTAAAGAAATTTTTGTCTGTCTGTCTGTCTGTTTGTTCCGGGTAATCTCTGGAACGGCTGGACGGGACTTTCACTGGCAGGTAGCTGATGATCCAGGGAGTAACTTAGGATACTTTTTTAGACTAACTTTGTCCCGCGGCGTTACTCGCGGTACAACAATAACCGCGGGGTTCAGCTAGTTTGCCTTAAAAATGATTGCCAAACCAATAAACTATCGATATTATTATTTTGCAACACCTTTGAATACCACCTATAAAGCGTGCCATTCATGGTAGGTACGATTTTGCGATTGTCGACTGAATGCTTTGTCGTACGTTTTTGTATTCAAGTCAATTGTTTCTTGAAATACATGTAATAATAGAATTTCCGGGCCGGACGTGATTTTTGTACAATGCTTTGTTAATGTTGTCCAACAATGGACATCTTTTGATATTTTATTGCCTACTTGAAGTTTAATGTTAGCTGCTACTGCGATTGTGACTTCGACAGCTTTGAAGTCATAAATATGGTCAACTATTTACATCAAATTATTAATTATACATTACATATCCCTGGGATACAATAAGAAAAGGTAATTATGCTATAAACTACGCTACTTTGCGTCAGTATCGTACAAGTTGTCGATACAGCCTGACACAAAGTAGCATAGTTTCTTAGCACGTGTGTGTGTTAACGCGTGTGTTTACTTGGAACTACTCTACTTTTTTGAATCAACAATAACAATGTCGTGCTACCTTTTTTATTTGATCTGAGATATATCCATGCTAAACACCAAATGCAGTTTTCATCAGTCTTCAGATTATAAAATATCAAGCATTTTTTATAGAAGACAACTCACGCATTACGAATATGCATTCTTGTGACAAGGGGGAATTTACGAACATGAAATAAACGGACACAAAAAACACACAGACTCAGTACAACAATTTGTAGATGACACAGTGTTGTCCGATGTGCGGTTTGATTAAACCCATATCACTCAGCGCAGTAGAAAATAGCGTGGTGACCAACCGTGCAGTCAAAGGTATGCAGTCAAGAATTAAAGGTATATTAATGACTAGCTGAACCCCGCGGTGTGACAAAGTTAGTCTAAAAAAAGTAGCCTTAGTTACTCCCTGGATCATCAGCTACCTGCCAGTAAAAGTCAAAGTCTGCCAGTCAAAATCGGTCCAGCCGTTTCAGAGATTACCCGGAACAAAGAAACAGACAGACAGACAGACACACAGACAGACAGACAGACAAACATTTTTTCAACTACATTTTTGGTATAGGTACCGTGTACACATACATATGCATTTGGTAAAAAGCGGTTATTTTAATATTACAAACAGACACTCCAATTTTATTTATTTGTATAGATTGTGTTAGTTATAAACATGGATTAAAATTTGGCGAAAATTTATCGCACCGTGTTAGATTAGTTATTCCTCAAAATGATTGTTAATTATTATTTTAAAGTATAATGACAATATAAAATAATAAACTTATAGATATAAATCAATTGCTTTGTTCGTTTGTCTTGCTAAAACTCGAGAACGGTTGGGCCGATTTAGCTGATTTTCACTTTGAAATGTTTGTCGTAGTCCAGGGAAGGTTTAAAAGGTGAAGAATTAAATGTAACTTGAAAATCCAAATGCCACCTGTACGAAGTAGCGAGCACAGCTAGTGTAGTATAAATGAGAGTCTTGTTAACAATTAATTAAAGGCATTACAAGGAATAGTAAATACATACGACTATTCGTACAGTGAATAGACTCCATAAGTCAGGAGTCAAATCATCTGTGCTATTACCCTTATTCATTGACCGGCAATTTGTCTGGGCGACAACAATCGAGACGGGAATCGAACGTGCTACAGCAGATGTGTTTAGTGTTATATTTATAAATCGGCAATTGTGATTCTAAATAGATGTCGTAAACATTTTTTTTCATCAATTATAACACAGAAATAATTCACTGTGACATGTAATACTTATATATGTCACCGTAAGATTGTCAAAATCGTTAGATTGTAATTTATCTAGCGATATAGCAAACTATTGATAGATTGTCAACTACGCAGAATAAGTAAGTAAAGTAAGCAGAATACTGCTTACGCGCGTCAAATTGTCAACAGTCCAGTTAGTCTTGTAATTAGCGATTCTGACTGGTAATCCAGGGGTAAGTAACGCAAGATAAGTGTTGTATGATGAATGTTATTATTTTGTGTTTGTAACCAGATGTATATTAGTACTGGGGTCAGGTCAAGTGTGTATTAGCTGACCCACGCAACCTCGTTTACGTCTCCTATTGCCAGTAGCGTAACATTTTCCCCCGTTTTTGTAACATTCTTCATTGATGCTCCGCCCTTACTAGTCTTAGCGTGATGATATATAGCTTTTAGCCTTCCTCTATAAATGGGCTATCTAACACTGAAAGAATTTTGAAATCAAACCACTTCCTAAGATTAGCGCTTTCAAATTAACAAACTCTTCAGCGTTATTAGTATAGGTACCGTGTACAGCTATATATCTATACTAATAAAGAATAAAAACTATGGATATAGCGTATATTAGTATAGATCTTATATATAAAAATCAATTGCTGTTTGTTTGTCTCGCAAAAACTCGAGAATGCCTGGGTCAATTTAGCAGATTTTGGTTTTGAAATGTTTGTCGTGGTCCAGGAAAGGTTTAAACGGTGAAAATTAAAAAATAACTTATAAATACAAATATCACGTGTACGAAGTAGCGGGCACAGTCAGTATATATTAATATATATCTTTATCAGCAGTCTGATTACTATACTCATTGCCTCCTCCTGCCGGCCAGCCGTCTTGCGCAGATCATCACTCCACCTGGCCTGTGGACGTACTACACTACGCAGAGACGCGGTCTCCGCTCAAGACCCCGTTTACCCCAACGGTAATCAGTTCTGCGGCTAATATGGCATATAAAATGTTTATTATTTCATTATTATTATAGTCCAGGTTCTATCTAGTCTAACATATGATTATTACTAGACTTGGCATACTCGAGTAACACCTGATACGTTAAAAAAATCGGTTTAACTGTCTTACGATTAAGTCGAAAACATATCGATTTCAGAAAAAAAGCACAGTCAAGCTCATTATAGTGAGCAAAAATCCCCGTTAATAACAGAACACATTTACGCACTCCCATGGAACATAATCCTATTGAATTCTCACGTCCAAGTAATCCGATTATACGTAATAGATCGGCACCACTTTTAGCACTGTTTGGTGTAAAATTATTCAACACAGAACATCCCAACAATACACTTTCACCCTTATTCATACCATGCGAAGATTGGTTATTGAAGTAGTATGATTTCAGGGTAATTTAGCCATATAATCGTAACAATGAACCATGATATTGATACCGAAAATATTTCTGACAGATTCCCAAAAATTGACGTCTTTGACATATTTGATAAGTGACATCTGTCATTTTTAGGTGTAATAAAAGGTTTTTCTATGTAATTTATTGGAGTTAATTGGGTTTCCGATAAATACTTGAAGGATAACGCATTTATTTATGTTGCTGTTACATAATGTTATTTAATATTTGCCGAGCGAAATCTACGATTCGGTACATATGGCCTTGCTCAATTGGAATGACATGCTGGTGTCATAGAAATGTGGTGTTCACCTACTGATAGATGCTACAAGATGTTTAAATCCATCTTCCTACTCTCTTTATTAACTTGTGTCTTAAGATGTATATGGATCTGCTCTGCTGATTTCATATAATTAGGGTGGCCATTTATGTCAGAACATCTTTCTTCAAAATTTGTACCTTTATTTAGAAGCTAAAAATCAACCAGTGCGACGTGTATGTGACGCAGCAGTGGATGATATATATACAACTGATGATAACGATAATTTACTGCAGTTATTAGAAGTAACTCAGTGGAAAAGAACCAGAGACCGTAGCCCTTGGAGCTGGGCGTATCAAATCTGCTATACCGTTAACAGTACGATCCATGGTGACCTGCACACTGCAGACATCAGAATTGAGGACGCAAGGAGGATTGGAAGTAACATCCTTTTAAGTTTGAAAACTGAATAGTTTTATAAAAAAATCGCGTATCAAAGTCCGTTGTTAATAAATATAAACTTGATCAACTTGCCACGGGTTTCAATGCTTGGCTTATGCTTGAGTCTTCCATCTTGAAGTTAATGTACATTTGATATCAATTTTAGATACACGTTTTTACGAAAAAGAGTCTGATATTTATTTTCTTATTATTGTATTACGAGTTCAACAGAAACCCACAAAGGAATGAAATAAATAAATAAATATTTCGGACGTCTAACACACAACGCCATCTAGTCCCAAACTAAGCAGAGCTTGTATTATGGGTACTAGACAACTGATATAAATACTTATATACTTTTTTTTGTAAAGACATACATATTATACATAGAAAACACCCAAACTCCGAAACAAACATTTTCAGATCATACAAACATTTGGTCCGACCCGGGAATCGAACCAGAGACCTCAAGAACAGCAGTCGCGTAAGCTACCACTGCGCCACCGAGGCAGTTGTCCGCCACAAAGGAATGAAAATCACCTTTATACTAAATAAAGATACCCAATATACTAAAGCAATATAGAAATAATATCAGTGCAAATGCACTCGCAGTAGAAAGATACAGTCGAATCTCGAAGCCCATAAAAATGCATTAAAATAAAAGAATCCGATCATTGTGTGTGTCAAGTGAAGGAGTAGCTGCTGAGCTGCTTATCAACGTAAATTATGTCCAGATTAGCGCAATAAAAACATATTAAATATATATATTTGTTTACTGTCCACTTTGGAGCGCAGTCGCGACTGTATAGGTCCGGTTTACATGCCGCAAGTTAACCGATTGGAATAAAACTGAATTCACATTATAGCTCAACGAATGGGACTCGATAGTTTACTAAAGATTTTGTCGTGTACATGTTCTGTAATGATCACGTTCATTAAAGTAAAGAAGCTCAATGAAATATTCATCACCATCTCAGTCTAAAGACGTCCACTGCTTTACATAGGCATCATTCGAGACTCTCCGCAAAGACCGGTCCTGTAGTGCTCGCATCTAATTAAATCTCAATCATGTCAAAACCTCATGTACATATGTTTTTTTGAGAAATACAGACAAGTTATGAAAAATATCGAATATAATAATAATATGAACTAAGACACTTAACGTAAGCCTATGCTAGAGACTCACATTTACCAGCTGAGATGAGGAAATTCAATAACCGGTAATAATAATATTTTTATTATTAAATACGCGGTGGATAAGCCTTTCAGTAGCATGTTGTTCCTACATATAACTCTGGGATGAATTTAAGTATAATCAGTATTAGCATTTGCCCGCGGTTCCGCCCGCGTACTATCGATTATCGCAGTAAAGAGTAGCTTCTTTAAAATCAAAATATCTCCATGCCCAATGTCATTGCAATCGAGGCAGTGGTTTAACTCTGAAAGCGTAACAGACAAACAGGTAGACAGAATTATTTTATAATTTAATAATTTTAGTATGAATCTATACACAAAAGTTCTGTAAACCATACATGCCTTAAACTTCTAAGTACTTGCCGTGACTACTCTACAGGTAATATCAATCAATTAAGATTAATTAGGTACATAGTAATAAAATAGTTCCGTTTCTTGTTATTTATGGTCGTGGCATGTAAACCCAGTTTAAGTTAAATCCTGAAGGTTATAATACCTGCGCACGAGTCCGCAGGCTACTTACTTATATCAGCTTAGTTTCACATAAGCACAGTATAATATACACTGTGCATAATCTGTCGGCTAAATTATACTATAATAGTCATGCTTGTCTGATTATAACAAAGGTAGGTACTGTACTAGTTTATGATATTAGAATAAACATTAAGAACTGTTAATCATTGAATCGTTGCTCGTTTACTCATAGACGATCCCTCTAATGTCACTGTAGGATATTTTCCAACAATAATGTCTCTGGAAACTACAGTGAAGTTGACAACAGCATTTACAGTGACATCGGCAACTGTAGCGATTTTGGCAGCAATAGTGTTATTGATAACGGCTTCATGGTTGCAAGTTTTTCTAGAATCATTAATGATTACGTTCGTCTGTAGCAGTTAAAACAAAGTATACATATGGCCGCTATAGAATTGTTCTTGAATTTATTATTTCTGATAAATAATCGTGTCTACATTGTAAGCATGTATTGAAACTAATTAAAACACCTGTGCTAATAGCAAACACGTACGTACTTCAGTAGCAGAGTGACGCATTTGATTTTATTGATTACTAGCTGAACCCCGCGGTGTTACCCGCGGTTATTGTTGTACCGCGACTAACGCCGCGGGACAAAGTTATTCTAAAAAAAGTAGCCTAAGTTACTCCCTGGATCATCAGCTACCTGCCAGTGAAAGTCCCGTCAAAAACGGTCCAGCCATTCCAGTCCATTCCCGTAACAAACAAACAGACAGACAGACAGACCGACAAACAGACAGACAAAAAAATTTTTACTTACTTTTTGGTATTTGTTCCGTGTACACACATGTGCATTTAGTAAAAAGTGTTTATTTTAATATTACAAACATACACTCCAATTTTATTAATTTCGAAATTGATATATCATTAAATATATATTTCCAACTCCTGTTTTTCTTCTGATTAATTTCATTGCGGGTTCCAAGACAGTTAATTTTTTTTTGGGACTGGGACTTCCCGAGTGTCATAACTCGGTGTGTTCGTGGGTCACTGCTGTTGATCCTGGTGTACAGGAGTTACAGCGGTGGACGTGTGGGTGGGATTAGTCCCAATAAAAAAAAAATATCATTAAATGCAAATCTTCTTTGTAGAAGTAACTGAGAGGACATAGAAATTAATATTGGAACTAAAATCATATTTTGACAATGACAGTATCCACCTTCAGTAAAAGTTTAATAAAGTTGTGGCGACCTCCACATTCAGCGGCAACAAAAAACATATGACAGCGCCATCTACCGAAGATACACTGAACTACGAAGTAACACACAACACGGAGTAACTAACAATCCTAAATCGCGCAATAAGAGTTCTCGCGCCGATTAAGATATATATAAAAATCCCAACGTCAACCGTTGGGCAGTGGCCCGCCAGGCATGATCACCTCGCCTGGTCGGAGGATCCTCCCTCTGTGTTGGTGGGACATGACACTCGTTCCCCCACAAAGTAAAAGGCAACTGAAGCTTGAAGTGACTGTCACACAAGTCCAATAAAGTTGATTGTAAGATTTTATTTTTTATTTTTATGGAACAGGGGGGCAAACAAGCATATACATCACCTGATGGTAAGCGATTACCGCCGCTGATAGACACCCGCTACACCAGAGGCGTCTCAAGTGCTTAGCCGTTTTTTCGGGAAGGGGTGAAACAGCGCAAGCACTATTTCACACCGGTTTTCGGTGAGGCCGTGGTATCACTCCGGTTGTGCCGGCCCATTCATGCCGAAGCGTGGCTCTCCCACGTTGAAGATCAAATAGGTGCTATCAGGTTATGTTTCATTTGGCTATAAAAATTTACTACCAACGCGCCAGGAAGCTCTATAAACAAACTGTTTTAAAAAATAAGGATTTTTATCCTGAATTTCAAGTAGCCACACAATGGAAATTCAATCCTTTAGATTAATGACTCCAAAGAGTCAATGATTTTGTCAAGAAGCTGTACTTTTTACTGCTAAATCTTAATGTACCATCTCACTAGGCCGCCACAGTGCTGGTCACCATGCTGCACTGTCCTTGTTCGCATTGAGGATGGTGACCACCACTTTTGGGTTCTGCTTGTGCTTTTCATCAGACGGGGCAGAGTCATTTTGGCAGCTCAAATGTAAATGTATGAGTCCACTGTAGTTAAATAGAAGTCTAATAGAAAGAGTCGCATATCAACACTACTACCTATGCTGTTCAGGTGTGCAGTGAAGGACACCTTTCATCGTACATCTGTTTACCATTTTACCCTTTTTTAATCACAACAAAAATACTTGTTAATATATGCAATATCTGTACCTATATCTGTATATATTTGTAACTATATAAAATGGTTATAATTTTATAGTAAGAGTTGCAGTGTAATCGTCTTCTTCTTGTGGTTTGAACGTGCATTTTTATTGCATTCGAAACAATGTTTAAAACTATTGTATTTTGTCTGGTAAGTCTAATTATTTATTAATAAATATATGAAACAGGGGCTCTGGAATACTGGACTGAACTGAAAGATATATATAGCGAAGGAACTGAGTAAAAAATACCGTCTCGATTATGGAAAAGACACTTAGAATTCAACATGTACAAAAAAATTCTACTTCATCACTGGAAGTTACTAACATTTCTCTAAATCCATAAAAGGGACAAATCTATACTAATATATAAAGCTGAAGAGTTTGTTTGTTTGTTGTTTGTTTGAACACGCTAATCTCAGGAACCGCTGGTCCGATTTGAAAAATTGTTTCAGTGTTGGATAGTCCATTTATCGAGGAAGGCTATAGGGTATATATCATCACGCTACTAATAGGAGCGGAGCAACAATGAAGAATGTTTCAAAAACGGGGGAAATTTTCACGCTACGGGCAATATAAGGCGCAAACGAGGTTGCGTGGGTCGGCTAGTTGATATATACGTGTGGTCTCTAACTTTTTTTGCGTAATATACCATCACTTTTGAACAATTTTGGTTAATGCATCTCCACGATTATTAATAACTAACTGATCCGGCGAACTTCGTACCACCATATATTTATTTATTTATTTATTTATTTATTTATTTATAGTTAAATTAAAACGGTTTACACCAATTACATTAATTAACATTGAAACAATTGATACTACAAAACAATAACATAAAAATTAAAAAGAAATAATAACAAAAATAACACAAAACATAAAACAAAATTAATATGGCACTGTGGACTTCCTGGCGTATGCCTTCTCACAAAACACCAAACAAACTCCCACAATGTCACTCCATCCATCCACAAACAAATCACACTCAGGGTTGTCGATCAGGAGGGTATTGAGCGCTTCGAGGGTACGACAAACGGGAGACTTTGCTCTAGCGACTGTGTGACATACCGGTTGCGCAAACAATTTACGTCGACGGCTTTGACGATGTAGACAATAGTTGACGGGCACATATAGCCTACATAATACATTGTGGAGTTCAGGACAGTCAATCCCCCCACGAAGAGTTTTACCAAATATCAACAGCTGATGAAGACCTCTTCTAACCTCCAAAGAATTAAATCCTAAAACCCCCAATAAATAATTGGTTGGGTACATGTAGGGATAGTAGTAATAAGACCTTTTAAAGAGGTATCTGAGAAAGGTCTTTTGCACTTTTTCGAGCATCAGAGTTTGGTTCGCCGTATGGGGGTTCCAGACGCAAGCATTCGCCTCTAATTTGCTTCTTACCAGCGCGATGTACAAGAGCCCAATGACTGATGGATTCTCAAACTCCTGGGTGTTACGCAGAACAAATCCTAAGCGTCTGAACGCTTCCTGAGCCAGAGAGGAAACATGATCACCAAATGTCAAACGTTGGTCAAAAGTCACCCCCAAATCCTTGATGTTGCTGACACGAGTAATAGATTTGTCAGCTAAGGTGTAATTATGCAGGATAGGTCGTGACTTCCTAGAGTAGGTCATTATGTAGCACTTATTAGTGTTGAAAAGCAATCTATTTTTAATGCTCCACTGCTGAACCATGTTGATATCTTTCTGTAGCAGTTTACAGTCATCGTTGGTGTTTATTTGCATGATCAGTTTCAGATCGTCAGCATATAGCAGGCATTTTGCAGATCGAACCTCATTCACCAGATCATTTATCATAATCAAGAACAGGAGTGGGCCTAAAACTGATCCCTGACTCACACCAGACAGAGTATTATAGTGCCTGGACTCGAAACAACCGAGTCTAACGAACTGTTTGCGATCACGCAGATAGTCTGCAAAGAAAGTGAGAAAACCCGATGAGAATCCAATAAGGCCCAACTTCGTCAAAAGCACATCATTGTCTACCCGATCGAATGCCTTACAAAAATCGAAGTAGACAACATCAATCTGCCCTCCAGAGTCCATGCCCCTTGAAATAATGTCTACACTGATCAAAAGATTCGAATCAACTGAACGACCAGACCGAAAACCATGCTGAGCGTCAGACAGAAAAACATTTATGTGTCGATAAATTACCGAGTGGAGAATATGCTCAAAAACTTTGGCAACAGTTGGTAGGACAGCGATTGGTCTGTGGTTTTCAACAGAAGATTTGTCACCCGTTTTGGGAATAGGTGTCACACGTGATAACTTCCATTGTCTAGGATAAATACCTGATTGGAGAGATAGGTTGAAAAGATAACACAAGGGCACCTTAAAAGTGTCCTTACACCCCTTAAGTATAAAAGCAGGTATATTATCAGGACCAATTGAGCTATTGGCTTTGAGTTTGTCAATACCTTTAACTACATCCTGAGGGAATAGAGACGGAAGAGGCACATTACCCCCTTCACATCCCACCCTCGTAGAATTTGAATTGAGCTCTGGTACATTAGGCAAGAATACACTGGCAAAATATCGTGCAAATGCCTCAGCCGCCTTGACACCTGAACAAGATTCTCCGTTGTATGTGACACTTGGTTCGAAGCCACCTTTCGATCTCAGACCATGTATATGACGCCAAAATCGCCGTGGATTATTTCTTATGTTACTTTCAATCATAACAGAGTAAGATTTGTAAGCTTTTTGAATTCTTACTTTTAATTCGGAGCGTAGTGAATGAAATTCTTCATACGTATTCCGACATTTTGATAATTTCCATTTTTTATGGAGTTTGATTTTTCTCTGAATATCTTGCACAATGTCGTAAGTGAACCAAACTGGATACCGTCTGTTGTTTTTACACCATATTTACTTCTCTGTCTCAGCTTCCCACAGACAGTGTACAGTCGAAGACAAAAAAAAGACTTTACCCGTTATCTTTTAATTTTTCTTGTACACAAACCTTGTCCTAACAGTAACAAACACATAAAAAATTATTATTTAATTTGGCACAGCCAATCGATAGTTATGCGCGTACATACATTTCGGCGATTCATTTTTATATATATAGCTAATGTGTGGTCTCAAACCATTTTGGTTAATCTATCTCCATAATTATTAATAATACTTTAACCTGAATTGACGAAGGTTTAATAAATAAATAAATAAATAAATAAATAAATATTTCGGACATCTAACACACAACGCCATCTAGTCCCAAACTAAGCAGAGCTTGTATTATGGGTACTAGACAACTGATATGAATACTTATATACATTTTTGTTTGATGTCCACATTGAATTCCAAATCGCAAGCTTTGCATATTCATCGATCTATTTTCACCATCTATTATCTTATAATTCCCTAAAACCTAACATATTGTTTTTACAGATATTACATGTTCTAATTATTAACTGTTCACGACACAAAAACCATAAGCACGATAAACGCTACTATCATGATAGTGATGAAAGCAGTGAATGTAGCCACCAAAGCCGTGAAAAGCATGACGCAGCTCTAATAAACCTGGATGAATTACATGAACGGTATGGAGATGAAAAAGTAATCATTCTTGTACTGCCACCAAATAAGAAGGCTTGTGATAAGAACAAATGGGATTCTTCAAGTAAAGAAAACAAGACTGTAAATCCTTTAAAAGATGGAGCGTAACTGAGTGCAGATTCAACTAGTAAGGCATTAAACCTCTATCAAAACTAGGATGACTAAACTAACCTTTAAATCAATTTGTTTTTAATGAATATAATTTTTATAGCTTTCTCAGCATAGTCATCTTTGCTCAAATGTTATATTCTGTTTAGTTACTACGAAATAATGCAGTATTTTATCTGGTGCTATATATAATATAAATGATTTTGTGAAATGAAACCATAAATAAAAATAGACGCTTTGTAAGTTCCCTTTTAATTGAAAGTCTAATAAATTGTACAATGCAAATGTTAAGTGTATAATTTCCAAAGGTTTGCCAACAATTATCTTTTATTAATTTGTATTAAAGGTCTCAAACTAATTTTCTTTCGTCTTCTTGATTTCTAACGTCTAAAGTTTAATAGGGTGTAGCACATAATTACAGCCACATGCTGAAGATTTGAAAGACCTTACTAGAGCTGTTGGAATTCTGAATTTGCTTCACTAATCACAAAATGTATGTATTGAGTAAATTGAGACATTGTAATAAGGCTGTAGAGCCATGGTGATTGCAACACAATCGGGCCAGCTCTAACGGGGTGGTACCACCTTCGCACACAAGATCAACGAAAGGTCAGTTTAAGGTTGATCTTTCGGTGGTGAGTGTGACACGCACACGCACACACACGCACCTCAATAGGTTGCCGTAGTGTGGGTCACCATACTGAATTGTTGCATTGACTGCATTGGCAATGAGTATGTTGCCACTACCCTTGGATTCTGCTCATACTTCCCATGAGGCAGAGAAGAGTCACTCTGGCAGGCTCATAAAAAAACTGGAAGTGTTTTGAGTTAGCAAGCAACTACCTAAAAGTTCAGTTCACTCATTACTGAAAAATAAATAAATATTGCATATTGTTGAAAGTATTCATTATGTGTTTGAATTACGTAACAAAGAGAAATATGTATTCCTATTAAAGAAATGTATAATAACATTCCTTAAATTCTTTGAAGTAATAATATGAAAGAAATGAATTGGTTTAAAAAGAAAAATCTTATAAGTGACCTTTTATAAATACTTTATATTGTGTACAGACTAGTCACTTATTTGTAGAAATAAAAATATGTTCAAGCTGATAGTGGTTTTTTTGGTAAGTGTTGGGATTATTATTTTGTAATTGTTAATATAAGTAAGAGTAGATGTTTTCATTGCAACTAATATCGTTATTATTTCATTACCGAAACTCTAAATTATAAGGCTATTTCAATGTATATTTTCTAACTACAGTTTCGTGTAAGTTAGTACTGTTCGTCAAATTCTCTGTATCAAGATCAATATATATAACTACAAATAGTGTAGATGTTTGTAGTGGTTCTTAAATCATATTTATGTTTGTAATAATGTTTATAAAATGTAGCTTTATATTCTTCTTTAAATTTTTTAATGGGACTAATCCCATCCGCACCCTCTTCATTGTAACTCCTGTACACCAGAATCAACAGCAGTGATCCAGGAACACATCGAGTTATGACACTCAGAAAGTTCCAAAAAAACTGCCTTGAATTTATATGCACTTTCAAATATTTCTTTAAAAGTAGCTAAGATTTTTTTTTTCTTCAACAACCCGTAATGTAGCACTACTGGGCTCGGATCCTAATGTCAATAGAGGGTTTAGGCTATACGTATCCACGTTGGCAGAGTGGGGGTTGGAGTGACTACGTAATCTTGTCTTTAGTGGTTTTTTCTTCCAGTCGGTAAACATTTTAAGAATATACTTCTTCTTATAGTTCATGTTATTGGGTTCTGTGTGCCCATTTTGATGTGATGATCCAGCGCTGACTCTACGGTAGTAAAAAATGAAGCAGGTATAGGATGATAATAATTTTAGTTCTTAGTTATGTATTACAAGCTATATTGTTATTTACAGATATTATACTTGCACGTGACCTGGGCACACCATCACGACCGTTATAGAAACCATCATGAAACATACGACCTTTGTCAACTGGACGTAAATCAGCACCATGTCCGTAACCCCTTAAGGTTTTTAAACGTCCATCATAAAAGACGTAACCGTGTTACTCATAGAAACGAAAATAAAATAAACAATAAAAGAAAAGTTAATAAGTCTAGGAAGAAAAAGAATTCAATCACAAAAATTGAAAATCTTCATACAAAATTTGAATCAATAAGGAAACCTTGGTTTCATCGTCCAAAAGGCAAACGACATCGTAACCGCAGAATCAGGAAGACTACAGCACGAACATCTATTACCATTACCAGCTTTACTGGAGATACACAGACCCATAGTTATATAGAAAAAAATATTGGGGAATCGAGTTCGGATAGCTTACCTACCGAAAGGATAGAAAGACGTTTAACGGAGAGCACTACAGAAATAATAAGACTATTTAAATCAATACATGAACGACCAAAAACAGAAAGATCCCCGCACCAATATCTTGCTCCTGATATCTCTAACGAGTGGTATTAATACATCTTTCCTTATTGCACTACGATGCATAATGAAAGCAAAAAGAAATATGAATACCCTTTGAAATATCTATACAAATAAATAAAATTTTAGTGTCTGTTTGTAATAGTAAATTAACCGCTTTTAAATAAATACATATGTATACAGGATACATGTACCAAAATAACATTTTTTAAATTTTTTGTCCGTCTGTCTGTCCGTTTGCTCCGGGTAATCTCTGGAATGGCTGGACCGATTTGGACGGGACTTTCACTGGCAGGTAGCTGACAATCCAGGGAGTAACTTAGGCTGCTTTTTTGAGATTTACTTTGTCCCGCGGCGTTACCCGCTGTACAACAATAACCGCAGGTAACACCGCGGAGTTCAGCTAAGATCAAGTATAGAGTCCTTGCAAGTAAGGATTTTTCAAGATCAGATAACGTAATTGTAATGACTTTTAGACTAGATTTTTGGTACTTCTGAAATATGCTGAAAGAGTTGATGTTACTTATATTGAAGAATTTAAATTATGAGTTCTTAATGCTCATGGTATATATTATTTTAATAAATTCCATTTATTTATTTAAACATAATTTTACTAACTTAAGTAGTATTAGAAATTTCATTTAAAATAACAACCTCTGATTAATAACAATGAATGTATGTTAAATGTTACAATGGTAGAAAATAGTTACAATTTTTGAAGGACATATTCTAGTCCTCGATATTCAAAATGTTCAAAATCTTCAAAATGAGCATTTCCAGACCCAGGAAAAGTAAAATAACTCTCAAGCGAGTTTCAAGAAAAAACAAATTATGTTTTAAAATAAAATAAAACTCGATAACCTTTTTTTATGTAGGGGCTGCCAAAATGGTAGAAAGCATAAGCAGAATCCAAGAATAACCACCACGGTCACCATACTCATTGCGAATGCAGACAATGCAAAATGCAGCATGGTGACCAACACCATGGCGGCCTTGTGATGCTTTCGCATCATCGTTGGGCCTCCGGTCATTTAAAAAGGAAAGTAATAAAATATTACATTTAGAGAATAGCTCCTCAGATTTAAAAGTACCTTTTTAAAGAAGGCATGGAGGTAATAATTTGATAGCTAAACAAAATCAAATGTATGTAATAAAAGTATAATATTGGGATTTCCTCTTACAAGGTATTTGGGTGACCCAGTGAAGGTCACGAAAAGCCGTTGGATGTGGACAACACGGCACCCATTTTTGTGGAGAGCCTTCACCAACTTTCTCATAGATTTTCACCCACAGAATGATGCCAAAGTAAAGAAAATAATTCCTGTGATATTCCAGATTATAATCTATCTTTGTGAAAAATTACATCCAGATATGTTAATCCACACCGCTATAGTTGACTAACAAACATCCACCGAAATTTCGTTTTTTTTTTATGTATGGGCCTGCCAAAAGGACTCTACTCTGCCTGATGGAAAGCATAAGCAAAGTCCAAGATTGTTGGTCATCATGCTCATTGCTCGTACAGACAATGCAACAATGCAGCATGGTGACCGACACTATGGCGGCCTTGTGATGTTAAAATTATAAGTGAGATTATCCACTATCATTTCTTAAATTTGCATAAATAAACATTAATTAATATTCGTTTATAGAGCCAGAACATTTGGATATATTCAGAGAACACTTGTGTAACGATCTCCCGGCGAATA
Organism: Spilosoma lubricipeda; assembly: GCA_905220595.1. Classification (NCBI taxonomy): domain Eukaryota; kingdom Metazoa; phylum Arthropoda; class Insecta; order Lepidoptera; family Erebidae; genus Spilosoma; species Spilosoma lubricipeda. Next base: position 16,004,155 of record HG992295.1, read on the forward strand.
CGCACGCTTCAAGAAATCTAAGAATTTAAAATGTTTAAACTGATACTAGTTTGTTTGGTAAGTATTTTAAGTAATTTATTATTTGAGTTTTTTACCTGACTACGGCAAAGCCAAAGGAGGGTTATGATTTTGACAGGTTATGTATGTATGTTCATTTGTTCCCTCAATTACTCATTATAATTGGACAAATGAGGTATCGTTGGAAGCGTCATGATCGTTTTCTGGTTATAGGCTATATGAAGTGTCACTAAATCTAATGTGGCGTCATCTAGCCGACATAAAGTAGCGTATTAAAAAATATGTCGTGTTTGGTATCATTGGAAAGGGCGTTACTTGTACATTTCAAAAATTTATATATTAGTAGCATTTTCTCGTGACTTTGTCCGTATTTATTCTACAAATATGAAATTTGTATGGTACCTATCTAAAATATACTTTATAAAGAAATGAATATTATAGAGGCAGCAAAACATAAAAAAAAAGTAAAAACTAAAATCCAACTACGACAAAAACGACGCTGAAAAGCATGAAACAAGCTGCGACTACGGCTATTGAAACTTGTATCATGCTTTTTCAGAGTCCGTTTTTGTTATAGTTTGGTTTTAGTTTTTACTTTTTTTTAGAGTATGTATTACACTATCCTCATTTACAACATTATATTTTAATCCCATTAGATTTTTGCCACTTAAACTAAACTTTCATCTATACAAATAAATAAAATTGGAGTGTCTGTTTGTAATATTAAAATAACCGCTTTTTACTTAATGCATACACGATACATATACCAAAAATGTAGTTAAAAAAATTTTTGTCTGTCTGTTTGTCTGTCTGTCTGTCTGTCTGTCTGTCTGTCTGTCTGTCTGTTTGTTCCGGGTAATCTCTGGAACGGCTGGACGGATTTTGACGGGACTTTCACTGGCAGGTAGCTGATGACCCGGGGAGTAACTTAGGCTACTTTTTTTAGACTAACTTTGTCCCGCGGCGTTACTCGCGGTACAACAATAACCGCGGGTAACACCGCGGGGTTCAGCTAGTTAATTATATTATTAAACAAGCTGAACCGCGGTATTACCCGCATTTATTGTCGCAACGCGGGTGACAGAGCTAGTCTAAAAATAGTAGCCTAAGTTACTCCTTAGATCATCAGTCATCAGCTACCTGCCAGTGAAAGTCAAGAAAAAGCGGTTATTTTAATATTACAAACAGACACTCCAATTTCATTTATTTGTATGTAAAGTTTGATACTTTGAATCATTTTACTTTCAACTCAGCTTCACAGATTCTCTAAAATTATTCCTTGACTGCTTCGGTGGCACAGTGGTAGCGTATGTGACTACTATTCTAGATGTTTCGGGTTCGACTCCCGAGTCGGACCAAATGGTTGTATGATCTGCACATATTTATTTAGGACCAAAAAGTACGTATGTATATATATCAGTTGTCTAGTATCCATAATACAAGCTCTGCTTAGTGTGGGACTAGATGGCGTTATTTATTTATTTTGTAGTTATCCAAATTTTTTTCGTTGATGTAGATATATTTGTTTCTCTGGGAGGGGTTCGGATGTGTTTATAACAGCTGTTCCCGGATCCCTCCCTTCACAGAGGCGCAGAGTGGCACACCTTGTGGTTTTAGTCGGTTCGATTCCGACACACCGCCCCGCCACAAACCCCGGTGGTATGACGGCCTGTGGGGGTTCCCACACGTAAAAAAAGGTATATTTGTTTCTATTTTCTTCAATTCTAATTTTTAATTTGCAGATACTACACGTCAATATAAATTGGGCATTCTTCCATGGCCACCGCAATCACCAGCATTTTCCCCACAAAGAATTTATACCCCACAAAGGATTTCATTTCCTTCGACCTATTAACCACCGCCAGCCATGTTCCCATCATTCCCACCATACAAAACCTACGTCACCTACCCCGACTTCAACTAATGCAGTAACAACAGGCAGGCCAACTTCAGGACCACCAGCAACAACAAACCCCACTACAGCTGCAACAACACCACAGCAACAAACACCAACAACAGGAGGAACAAACCCCACTACGGCTGCAACAACACCACAGCAACAAACACCAACAACAGAAGGAACAAACCCCACTACGGCTGCAACAACACCGCAGCAACAAACACCAACAACAGAAGAAACAAACCCCACTACGGCTGCAACAACACCTCAGCAACAAACACCAACAACAGAAGGAACAAACCCCACTACGGCTGCAACAACACCACAGCAACAAACACCAACAACAGGAGGAACAAACCCCACTACGGCTGCAACAACACCACAGCAACAAACACCAACAACAGAAGGAACAAACCCCACTACGGCTGCAACAACACCGCAGCAACAAACACCAACAACTGAAGGAACAAACCCCACTACGGCTGCAACAACACCGCAGCAACAAACACCAACAACAGAAGGAACAAACCCCACTACGGCTGCAACAACACCTCAGCAACAAACACCAACAACAGAAGGAACAAACCCCACTACGGCTGCAACAACACCGCAGCAACAAACACCAACAACAGAAGGAACAAACCCCACTACGGCTGCAACAACACCGCAGCCACAAACACCAACAACAGAAGGAACAAACCCCACTACGGCTGCAACAACACCGCAGCAACAAACACCAACAACAGAAGGAACAAACCCCACTACGGCTGCAACAACACCGCAGCAACAAACAACAACAACAGAAGGAACAAACCCCACTACGGCTGCAACAACACCGCAGCAACAAACACCAACAACAGAAGGAACAAACCCCACTACGGCTGCAACAACACCGCAGCAACAAACACCAACAACAGAAGGAACAAACCCCACTACGGCTGCAACAACACCGCAGCCACAAACACCAACAACAGAAGGAACAAACCCCACTACGGCTGCAACAACACCGCAGCAACAAACACCAACAACAGAAGGAACAAACCCCACTACGGCTGCAACAACACCGCAGCAACAAACAACAACAACAGAAGGAACAAACCCCACTACGGCTGCAACAACACCGCAGCAACAAACACCAACAACAGAAGGAACAAACCCCACTACGGCTGCAACAACACCGCAGCCACAAACACCAACAACAGAAGGAACAAACCCAACTACGGCTGCAACATCACCACAGCAATAAACACCAACAACAGGAGGACCAACTACACAGGCTATAACAGCTTAAAAGCAAGCTGGATACTACTTCGGGTTGAAATATTTTTAAATAAATTTAATTGTGATTGTAGTAAATAAAATTAAATAAAACGTCTGACATGGTGTCTTTAAAAACGAAAAAAAAAAATGTTTAATGTTGCTATCTTGACTTGAAATTACTACTACTTACTACTACATGGTGTTGCCACTTATTAAATAAAAATGGCAGTATACTTAAATAAAGATAGTAACTCTATCTTTTATTTGCTTAAGTTAACCTGTAAAAATTCACTAAACATAAACTATAGCCTACAATCCATACTTCGTTGGAGCCGTGGGCAAAAGTTAATCAACAATAATTTATGGGTTATTAAACATGTGCGGAAGTCATTTTCATCTTAAAAATCTTACTATCAATTTTGACAGATAATAAATATTGTATTAGTCTACTGAAGAAATGTTGTCCTACTAACTCTCAATTTTTACGAGAATACTCGTAACTTCTTAACTTAAAATTATGATGATTTGAGTTTGTTACTTTGGTTGAACAAGCTGGTCTCAATGGTTTGAATCTAAAAAATATTTTAGTGTTGGAGAGCTCATTTATTAAGTCACGCAACCATTACCTAGCATCTATGAAAATGTTACAAAAAACGGGAAAAAATATATTCCTTTCAAAAGACATAGACGAAGACAGTTCTAATTGAACTAGTTATACTTATCATAGGAGTAAAATAGTACGCTTTATCTTAGTAGTAATCAGTTTGTTCAATTTAAAAGACCCTGTAGTAAGAGTCAAACTTCCATTTATCATCATTGGTACTAATTTTTATTTCTCTTGCTTTATTTTCTTGGGACTTGAGTTACATAGAGAAATGCTTCATCTGATGCCTAATGACCTGGACCGAGTAGACACGCTCGTACAAGTTCATAGTCAACTAAAGATAATGTAAGCTGCGTTACGAAAGTTCTGATCTGATCATATCCAATATTTTAAACGTGTGCTGATGGATTAAGATTACGAAGTGCCATCACCTTTTATTTATCCTTTGGATAAAGTAATCAAAGAGTAAGGAGAGAAGTGTGATCCTGTGAAGATTAGAACTAACAGATCGCACTTAGCAGGACTACGGCACTGGAAATAGAAGGTAAACTTGATACAAACCCAGTTAAACCTCTCTGGCCTAGTATATTAGACTAAAACTTTTTTTTATTTATTTTAGCTGCCAAAATAACCACTCTGCCTGATGGAAAGCATAAGCAGAATCCAAGAGTGGTCATCATTTTCAATGTGAATAAAGACAATGCAGCATGATGACCAGTTTCATGCATTACTTAAAGGACCGGGGATCATAGTGGGACGGAAACACGTGCACTGGTAGTGAGTTCCAGGTTTTAACCGCTCGGCACAGGAAAAAAGAACCGAAGCGATGAGTGCGAGAGTATATGTCTACCACAAGCGGAGACTTCCAAGGCCGGCACGTGTTGTCCTGTAGAGGAAGGGAGAAGGAAGAACTAGTTTGAAGAGCTCTTCAGAACATTTCCTTTGTAAGGTCAGATCTATGTCCAGCAGTGGACTATTAAAGGATGTTTGTTGATGTGATGTGAACATTTTAAATAGATCAGAAGTAAATTCCCAAGGGGTTCATTAATTAATAAATGATTGCTTTCTGATTTTAAAACATAAGCTAGCTAGCACTCGTATTTTATTTTATTTCACTACTAGCTGAACCCCGCTGTGTTACCCGCGGTTATTGTTGTACCGCGAGAAACGCCGCGAGACAAAGTTAGTCTAAAAAAAAGTAGCCTAGTAACTCCCTGGATCATAGCTACTTTACAGTGAAAGTCCCATCTAAATCCGTCTAGCCGAACAACCCGGCCGGTAAAGACCCGTTACAGGCAACCCGGAACAAACAGACAGACAGACAAAAAATTTGTAACTACATTTTTGGTATATGTATCGTGTATACATACATATGAATTGATTAAAAAATGATATTTTAATATTATAATTTTATTTATGTTTAAGATACTACTAAATTTTCATAGCTGTGTGTAGAAAATAGAAAAAGTAAGTATCAAAACAAGATAAAATAATGATCAAAAATATTGAATCTTCAATTGAGTCCTTTGGACTTTGCAAATTGTCGTACCGGATAAGACTACTTTGATAACCTACTATATTAACTGTCCAACGTATAGACATACTAGTACATCCAAGAAGAATAACTCTGCCTGTCTATTATGCTTTCCCGGATTTGAATTCTGTGTGAGATTCTGTGATTCTTGAGGTAGGACAGGAGCTCAGCACCGCCATATTTACATATTTATCTCATTTTCCCACAGGCAGTGTACAGTCGCGGACAAGAAAATATTTTTCTCGTAATTTTTTAATTTTTCTTGTACGCAAACCTTGTCCTAGCAATAACGAACACATAAAAAACATTATTTAATTTGGTGCAGCCGATCGGAAGTTATGCACGTTCATACATTTCGGCGATTCATTTTTACATATATAAATTAGCTATTATATTATACCAATAATTTTAAGAGACAGACAAATTAGCATCAAATGAGAAGTGATACGCTAAGAGTTTCAAGGTGATCATGAGCACTTAGTATCTGGTAGTTATCATCTCGACTGTCTGTTTGACTGTCTCAGACCATGATGTCAATTTTAACTCAGAACAAATATAGAAGAAGTGTGAAAAGCGCTACCATTTGTTCCGTTTCTGGGTATTGTTATCTATAGTTTATTAATCTAAAAAAATATAGTACCTATGAATCTATCTCCATAGAAATTGATGGCGCGGTGGCAGTGTTTGCGACTGGTGTACTTAAAATCTCAGGTTCAATTCTCGGGTCGGACCAAATGTTTGTATGATCAGCAAATATCTATGTATGTATAATATGTATGTATTTACAAAAAAGTGTATATGTAGTTTTTTATATATAAGAAGATTAGCTTTTGCATGCGGCTTCGCTCACACAGACTTAGGTAACCCCTTATGGAATTTCAAAAATTCCTTTCTTAGCGCTCACTTATGTTATGTAAAGAACCTACTTGCAAAATTTCAGAATTCTAGAGTCAGCGGTTTGGGCTGCGCGTTGATCTCTGGGTATCTCAGTCAGTCAGTCACCTTCCTATTTAACATATATAATATATATATATGGATATATAGTAGATATTAAGTAAAATGTAAATGTGTTTATCAGTAGTTTGATGACCATCATAATTTTTAACGGTACTGCCTATTTATAGATATTTTTTTGTAATATATTGGACAATCCTTTAAGAACGTAAAGGAGCAACATCATTGATTACAAGTGTCACTAGACAGAAAGTCTACTTGTTAATAAGTATTGTTTATGTATAAATATTTTGTTACTTCATGAGGAGAAAATATCTATCAAGAAATAATGACATTATTGTTTCCTGTCTGATCTACAATCGCAAGTTATTATTTAATAAATCATATAATTGTATAACAAATAAAATCATTGTCTTATTTATAGCCTTAGTTAGTTTCTATACCGATATAAATGAAAGTGTTATAAATGAATAGTGATTACTTGGAATTACATTTTTTCTCAAACACTTGTGTGGAATACTAGTAATTGTTCTAAATACTCCAGAGTGTAAAATGATTAAACCATTAGGGGTGTGTCTGGTAATTTGTTTAAATTGAATTTGGTTTCATGATAGTAGTACTAGAATTTTATGACATTTATGTGTGTGTATCTATATCATTTTGTAAATGTATCTGAAATCAAAAACTAAAAGTGATTTGTGCTATGCTTATGGGCTAAAAACTCCTTTATAGGGAGAAACCTATGTAAAGCTATGTGTAGCTCTACGTGTTTGTTGATGATTAACATTTGTTTTATTCTTTTTGAAATATACAGTATTAGCAGATTGAAGGGACACACTTTTGTTAAACTGTTTTCGTATTAATAACGTTATAAGAATCATGAATTACAGATGTACCATTATCTGCATTATATATACACACTTATTTACAGGTACTTACAATTAACTTTAGTTTTAACTGGGCTTTGAACAAAAACCAGATATATAAGAACAATTATGGACCAAGTGGTATCAACACTTTTGGGAAAATAAGCGACTACGACCAAGTGATTAAAGAATGGAAAGCTAAACAAAAAAAAAGTGCAAACCCTGGATCATATAATTCTGGAAGATCCTGGTACTACGATTATTCGCAGGGAAGATATCTTTTCGTACAAGATAAGAACCAAAATACTGGAAGACTACCAGAAAAAACAACGACTAAAAAGGTTGTCAATACGAACTTTATAAAAAAGTTATTTACAAACAAGATCGAGCCAAACAAATTAGATACTGTTAACGTGAAAAAAGAACGAATGCAAAAAACAACTACAGAAGAGCCTGTAACAGATATTCCATCACTCCTTTACTGGTTAGAAAAAGCAGTACTTAAAATATTTGCAGATCAATTACCACCCAATAATCCCATTGTGACGAAAACAGAAACGGAAAACTTAGCTAAATTGGCAATTGAGAAATCAAAAATGGAGAGACTGATAGCAAGACAGAAAACAACAATAAAACGACCAACAACAAGAAAAACAACCACATCAAAAAAGAAAACAACAATAAAAAAAACTGCTTTAAGTTGTTGGATTAAAAAAGAAGGTGCAGCTCAAAAAGGACCATTCAACAAATCAACAAAACGAACAACTGAAATACTTCAATACGGTCAGAGGGCTGGCTCTTTAGTGACAATACTATCAAAGAAATTAACAGCAGCGAGATCTACCACAAAAAAAGTAAATTTAGGAAAAAAGCCAATCAATAAAAATAATTTAAATAAAGTACCAGAGCACAGGAAAAACATTGACGATAAAAAACGGACCACTGTCAAAGTGGATAAAACAGTTTCTTCAAAAGCAAAAGGTGTTGCCAAAGCTTCCAAGAAAACATCAACTACAAAAACATTTAGAAATGAACCGGCAATAGAATGTTTACTGCAGAAAAGCGGACAACATCGGGGCTATTACGATTGTATTAACGTGAAATGATAAGAGAAATAATTCATTGCAAATTCCGCACATGGAGTTATCGTTGCAAGCATCGCTGTATATCTAGTCAAGTAATACCATTTTAGTTTTATAACTCATTTCAATGGGCTACCCCTGGGTACATTCTCACCGGGTATACGATTCAGTTAGTTCTAGTGATACGAAGGAAGGAATGAGGTAAAACATACATATCAGGCCCACAGCGTTTAAATAAATAAATGCTAATAAGTTACTGACCATGAAAGTTTAAAACAATAAAATGCTAAAAAGTGCTACCAATATTTTTTTTATAAACATAAAAGAAAAATTGACTCCCTGCCAAAATGACTTTGCTCTGCCTGATGGAAAGTATAAGCAGAATCCAAGAGTGGTCGGTCACCATACTCATTGTGAATGCAGAAAATGCAGCACGGTGACCCACACCATGGCGGCCTAGTAATGCTTCCGCATCATTGGGCCCTCGGTCTGGCACTCACCAACGAAACGCAACAGCACGGACGCTGTCATTTTACGTTGATTTTCTGTGCGAGTTTAGTATCGCCCCAGTCGAGACGGCCTGTTCGTGCTGAAATCAGCGTGACTCTACTACCTTGAAGTACCACGTGGAAGTTTTTAGCCAGTTTCTAACACTATTATTATTAATGTTCTAAATTTGTAATTAATAATAAACATTTGTTGTTGAGTTTAAAGGTTTTTTGATTATGAACTGCAATAAATTAAACAGTTATTTTCATTGTATTGATTCCGTCAAGTGTATACACTTGAATTGAGACACACATGGAAAAACATATAGTACGACTTTTTTTGGCTTCGTTGAAGCTGTTTATGATATTCAATTTGTAAAAGATACAAATATATAAAGATTTAACAACTATATCTATATTATTATCAATTTGTCATACACTTTAAAATTCATGAAATTAGTTTAGGAAAACAAATTGTGAAATATCTTAACAATTATGTATTTAGGTTCAAAAATACATGCTTATTTTCTCAATACTATCTAGTTTCACATCGGTGCATTTGGTCCGACCCTGGAATCGAATCTAGAACCTTAGCATAGTAGTCACATATACTACCACTGTACCACCAGGGCCGACGAAATGAGTGAACGCACTAAAGTTCATTTTGAAAAATTTATTCAATGTTTGACAGTCAATTAGTCCTAGAAATATATAATAGTAGCTGAAAATTCTTGCAAAATGTTGTAAAAACATCGAACTATTCATGTCGGTGAAGTCACACTAGTCAGCTAGTAATTGATAATTTAATTTAGCAATTAAGTTATCATAAAATGCCTTTCTAACTGTTATCAACAATAAATACATAGTCGATAAGCAATAGAGTAAACGACTTACAGTATTCAATAAAAAGGCAACTCATATTAAGATCAATTAGTATTACCTAAGGCGCCTTATCAATCATTATCATATTGAAGGCACACCCTTTGAGAAATGGATAGAACTATAGTATATAGCGCATTTAAACCTAATATGAAAACGGGACACAAACACACACACTGTTCTCACTGTGTGTATCTGTTACAGTTTTGTTTTTTTTTTAATTGTTCTTTAGCCCCTGAAGTCAATAAATATATGACTAAATCTGTCTATTTATGCGTCGCACTTATAAATATGCACAATACTCAATTGCGTATTAATTACGTAAATGTGTATCTTTGTATAGTTGTTGCAGATTCTATCCACAAAAAGGTGATGTCTGATTGTCCCGAATGTCGCCTAGATCAGAGGTTTTAACCGAAGGCGATACCTACGATACAGTGGGCAGGCGCTCAGAGAGTTCCTGATATCTTGATAATAGCAGATCTCTGATACTTTTGTATAAGATGCAGTATGGCATACCATGTGGCTTTAGCCGTTTAGACCAAGTACCGCAAGTAATAAGAAGGCCAGTAATTGGTTTTAGCGTGATGATATTTAGCCTATAGCCTTCCTCGGTAAATGGGCTATCTAACACTGATAGAATTTTTAAAATCGGACCTGTTGTTCCTGAGATTAGCGCGTTCAAAAAAACAAATAAACCTTTCAGCTTTTATATTATAAAAATAAATATAAATAAATATTTTCGGACATCTACCACACAACGCCATCTAGTCCCGAGCTAAGCAGAGCTTGTGTTATGGGTACTAGACAACTGATACAAACACACTTTTTTTTTTGTAAATACATACATATTATACATAGAAAATACCCAAACTCCGAAACAAACATTTGTAGATCATACAAACATTTGGTCCGACCCGGGAATCGAACCCGAGACCTCATGATCAGCATTCGCACACGCCAACCGCGAGACCAACGAGGCAGTCAATTATATAAATTAGTATAGATTTATCACATGAAATAAACTTGTGTAATGTAGATAGATGGGTGGAGAGAAATCGATAATCGAGTTTTTCAGTTAGATAAACTCCACTTTGCAGCTCTTAATAATTACAGTACTTTCCTATACCTCTATTACATACAAGTCACAGTTTCTAGTCAATTTTCTAACGTAACTTATACAATATGCTTTGAAAAATTAATTAAGAAATTTCGGATTTTTTTTCTTTATTTTTGGTGTAATTTTATATCTTGATACACTTCTGCTTCTTTTTTTGTAGAAGCAGAAGTGTGTAAACCTATTTTAATATACGAAAAATATATTACACACAACTTGAAGTTTCGCACTTTACAGACTCAAGGGAGCACCACTACATACTTAAACTTTAAAAACTGTACGCATTTCTATCATAAAAGATTTTTTTATAGACTGATATATGGATAACTCTGTTATCTGTATCTGTACCTATTAAATAAAATAAAATAAAATAAATAAAATAACGGAGTGATTATATAGAGTTTTGTTCTTGAAGAAAGGCTCCCTAAAACCAGAGGGTTACCACCAGTAAACAAGGTGAAGCTTAAACTACCATTATAAATTGTAGTTCTATTTAATTTTTATTATCATTATTCACAATTCAATCAGCATTAGTTGTGTAACTTCATAATAATTTAATGCGTCTATTGCTAGATACCTGTCATTATTGACGTAATAATGTTTTGTGCATCTTTAGTATATCCACGATAATATAGAATAATAGAACCATTGTGTATATCTGTTCAATCGGTCCATATAATATTATGCTTGAACGATGGAACAATGAGATTAACTCTATAATATTAGTTAAGTCCTAGAAATCTTCATTCTCAATCGTGTGTAGCATTCAGCGGGTTATACCGACTATTTTGAAATGTTAAGAATTATAATTGCTTGTCTGGTAATTTATTTTATATATAACTATGTTTTAAATTAGTTTTAACATTAGTTTTCCAAGTGTATTATATAGTTTTAATTATCAGTGTCTAAGAGAAAGTAAATAAAAATTATAATCGACCATTCAATTTGTTTATTACTGTGTAAAGGAATTTGAAATAAAATTTGATTTGTGATTTAAAAAATGTCTAATATTGTCTGTTAGTTAAAGAAGAAATAATTGTGCATCGAAGAAGTTCCTACTAACATTTTAAATATATTATATTGTGTGATTAAGGTATCCAGATGCAATATTTAAGCGTTGACAAAAACTACAATGCTTAGGTATAATTATATGAAGAAAACCCTGATTTAAAATAATAATGATGTGTGATTGAAAATATTTTCGAACTCTAACATAAAAGTATTACTTTCAGATATTCAACATCAATTCAAGTTTGGCACAAAGCAACACGAAACGACATGAAAATAAGATTTTTGCACAAAGTAGTCGCACTCAGGGCAACGGTGTACTTGCATACAATTTGGATAGCACCAAACACTCTTCAACGGGAAAAGAACAAAAAGTAATTATACAACTACTTACAGACAAACCATTAAGTAAAACATTTAAAAAAGAACTTGAAACAGAAAAGATATCACTTGGACTAGCGGAGATACATAAACCACCTACAGAAAAAGCAAAAAAAGAATGGTCAGCATTTCGTCGATGGAAAGAAGATGCAGAAGGTAAGCCACCTCCAAAAAACAGGCAGCCAAGAACTTTCACTGCAATTAACCCTGTAACGGATAAATTAATATTACAAACTCTAACAACAATAAATCCATCAAATAATAACTCTTTCGAGATCATGGATGTTCTTTTAAATTATATTTCACCGGTTGAAGCTATTACAAATCAGCAAGTGAAAACAAAGTTAAAATCTGGAAAATTTACACTAGTGGAGACATCTACACAAAAATCAACCATAGAATGGGCCGCGTTAAGACGTTTGAAAGAAAAAGTTGATGAGGACCCTGTCACTGTAAGAACTCTAACAGCTGAAACAACTTTCAATTATTGGCAGACAATTATGGCTAAAGCTACATCTACAACAAGAAAGCGCGAAGTAAAAAATGTTTTAGATAAACAACCAGCAACAGGATATATAGAAAGTGACAGACACAATATATATGGAATGAAAAAAGCCATTGGAAGAAATGTTTATAAAAAATCTACTTCGAAAAAAAATTATAACTTTAAGTTTAATTCAATTAAGAGAAAGCTTACAACTCCATCAAGAGAATATCAAGGTAGAATTAAAAAAGTATTGCAAAACTCTACTCAAATAACATTACATACAATTAGTTCAACTACAGAGAAATCAAAACAATATACACAAAGAATCCCTTCCTGGAAGGTAGTTGAAAGACTGCTTAAAGAAAGAAAAGCAAGACATAAAACAGCTTCAAAAAAAGCAGCATCAGTTAAAAGAGCAGCTCCCGAAAGGCCACCAGCGTTTTGCTGGAATGGACGGGAAGTCCAACAGGTACCAGCAGCGCGTGGAAGAAACGGTGAACGTAAAATAAGGGAAAATGGGAAAATAGTCTACAGAAAAATCAATAATAAAAAAATCCCTCATTGGTCAATGAGAGTAAAAAACCATCGAAAAACCACCAACAAGAAAGCTATTAATAGAAAAAACCATTCCGCCAAAAGCAAAAGTAGCTCAAAAAAGAGTGGGTCAAGAAAAGTTGTAAGGAAAAGTAAGAGGAAAAAAGGAAAAGTTATTCTATCGCAAAACAGGAAAGGAAGTAAAAAAAGCACCAAAAAGAAAAATATATAGGAGTAATATTAGTATTACCTAAAACAAAGGAGTATATCAATTAAATGCTGAAATTGTTAGAAATGTTTTAACCTCAAACAGTGAGGAATTAAACATAATAGTAATTTCAAAATATTGAAATAAAAAAGTTTCACACAATCTGGGATAAATGATGAATTTACAAATGAAAGGTTTATGGGTACATGTGTTAAGTTATACAATGTGACTTTTACATAAAGATTAAATGTTTCAGGAAACGAATTTGAAAGAATTTATTACACCCTTACCTTTTTTTTTGGTCTGACTTTATACCTCTCTCTATAATATGTGAAGCTATCGGCTGCTTTAAAGTACCCTACATGCATTTTATCCTTTAATATCTTGCTTAGATCATTTTTGTTATTAATTTATACTAATATTATCAATTCGAAAGCATGACGCTTTCAAGGGCCAAACCGCAACATCGATTACAGACATACCCGCGGGTGTAGCCGCGGACAGGAGCTGGTATGAAACGAAAAAATAAATACTTAAACAAAACTGAAACCTTTAAAGATCTTACTACCCTATCCACGAGGATAGATTGCTTTAAACTGTTAAGGGCATAATCGAGAACAAAGACAAAATGAAGATATACACACCTCAATAAAGTCTAGGGATATCATAATCCTATACTATTGATGACTTTATAGTTAAAAATCTTTTTAGTTTCCATAAAAAGTGTATGTACTAAATGAAACCTCTTCTATTCTATTTTCAAAATTTAAAAATATTAAAAGAATAACAAAGCTAAAAACAAAATACGGCCGCAAAATTGTTGGTAATTCATTACGACAAGAAAATGAAAAATGGCTTTTATGCTGCTAATGAATTAAAATTGATTAGATTGTCTTTTTTTTAATTGAACTTGCTGTGCTGGCTTCAAAAGTCATATCACGTCGCCATTTGAGTCGAGATGAAATGTTACGAGCCGTGGGCATGTTAGAAAATGGTGCTGTTCAACGCATTGTTGCTGAGAACTTACATACCAGCCAAACACGTGATATCAACATTTTGGTCACGTTATAGCAGTACTGGAGATGTGGCTGAACGGCACGGTTGTAGACAACGGGTTACTACACAAAGACAGGATCGATTCCTCCAAATGAACGCCAAAAGACAACCTAATATCACGGCATTGCTACTTGTGCAAAGGCTCCAGGAGGACCAAAAGCTGCTGGTAAACGACCAAACCGTGCGAAGGAAGTTGCATGAAGTATACCTTCTCTACGAGACAGCTCTGCGACGTGGCAATCGCGGTCAGCGGCTTTCGTGGGCTCTGAAGCATTTGTCTTGGAGTGACCAACAATGGTCATCGGTGCTGTTCACTGATGAGTCCCAGTTTGGATTTCATCCGGATTCATGAAGAACTCGTGTTTGGAGAACTCCAGGCATAGTTAGCCGTCTGCGGCATCCTCATCTGGTCCAATTTTACCGAGGCGGGACAATCGTGGTGTGGGCAGGAGTTCCTCTTGGTGGGCGAACCCAGCTCGTTTGGATTCAAGGCATGACTGCACGAAAATACTTTTTCACAATTTAATTTTAACTATGAACAATCGATGTCGATGTGTAATTAAGGTGGCAACACTGATTACTAATAATTAAATTTTATTACATTTTTAATTATTTTATTAATATTAATAATTTTACAAAAATTCTATGACATTTGTTTTTATACCAATTTTCTACAACAAAAAAAAAATAACTTTTTAATTAAAAACAAAAGAATCACGAATCGCTTTCTTCTTTTATTAAAGTCCCTAAAATAAGCTACTTTCTTCCATTTACACCATTTACCATATCTCTGAAAAAAATTCTTAGCTTTTAGATATTTGCTGAAATATAAAATATTCCTAGACTTTGTTGAGGTGTGTAATTATTTTGACGTACAGAAATCGAGGACCATATTAGTTAGATAAACGTTATTCAACACAAATATTACTGATATGAGTCGGATATATTGTTCATCTAGTAATGTTTATCCGTTATAAATTTGTCATTGTCTTTTAGACGTGGTTGTGTGTAGGTTACATCATGTAGGAGAATGTTTTCGTCGCAAATTTGCTGGTTCGAACAGAGCGGTACCACCCTATCATAGAAAACCAGTGTAAAGCCAATATTTCGTTCCTTTTTTTATATATATAGGCCTGTTAAAGTAACTCTTCTCTGCCTGATGGAAAGCAAGAGCAGAACCCAAGAGTAATGGTCACCATACTTTCTACGAGTAAGTAAGATTACTCAGGTCTCCTATCTATTCCCCTAATTCTGATGGGTGAAAACGATCTTGGGACTCCTGTGTTGCCATAAGTATATTTTATATACTATAGATTGCAAAATCCTTGCTGCTAGAATAATTACAAGTATGATATAATAATTTATATCTTTGAATACAGTATAAAAAGAAGTCATGTTTTGTTCTTGTATGCTTAGATATTCCAAAGTACGCAACGGATTTTAATGCAGATTTCATAAATGGAAAGAGTGATTCAAGATGGAGGTTTATAATGTTAAGTACAGTTAATTAATATTGCTCAACTAGCCGACCCACGCAACCTCGTTTGCGTCCCCTATTGCCCGTAGCGTGATAATTTCCCCCGTTTTTGTAACATTCTTCATTGTTGCTCCGCTCCTGTAGGTCTTAGCGTGATGATATATAGCCTATAGCCTTCCTCGATAAATGGGCTATCTAACACTAAAAGAATTTTTCAAATCGAACCAGTGGTTCCTGAGATTAGCGTGTTCAAACAAACAAACTCTTCAGCTTTATATATTAGTATAGATTATGTCTAAGCATCACTGGGCTGCCATTGTGTGGATCATCATGCTTCATTGTTGCACAATGAGTATGGTGACCACCACTTTTGGATTCAACTTTTGCTTTCAATCAGGCAGAGTAGAGTTCCTTTGGCACTTTGGAGAGTAAAATAATATTTAATGTAATAAATAAATATAACATCAAAGTCAAGCGAGAATTTTATAGATTTTCATGCGAAACCGGAACGAGTCGTTGCCATTAAAGAATTTACTCATTCCGTGCAACATTATCAAGAAAAAAATTTATGGACTTTATTGATGAAGATTTTCTGAAGGATAGAATAGTAGCAGTAGCTTCAGGAACCGATAATGTTGACGTCACAATTAGCGATAGTGACCCGGTCACGAAAGTGTTTACATTATAAGAAAATAGTCCCTATCTGACGGATACCAAGCTGATGGAAAACCATATTTCAAGACTTTTGTCGACCGTGATGCAGTTTCATACGTGGAAAGATGATTACCACAAAATGGTGAAAACTCCTCTCACCTACATCTTACTAGTATTGTAAAACTAAGACTTACTAGTATTTTTTTTTTCGGTGTGTTCGTGGGTCACTGCTGTTGATCCTGGTGTACAGGAGTTACAGTGGTGGGCGTGTGGGTGGGATTAGTCCCAACTTACTAGTATTGTAGAACAAATTTTATTTATTACCAATTCAGGTACCTTTATCAGATCTGGATTCATTATTGATGTGAAACATCTATAGCGCGGGTAAACCTGATTTTTGGCGTGGCGAGAATTGCCGTGGCGACGCTTCGCCTTACCGAAGTCACTGGTGAAAATAATTGAGTAGTAGCGATTTCAAATAAATTTAAAAAAATTTAAATTTTGATGCATATTAAGGTAATAAACAGTATTTTTTATGGAACAAATAACTTATACAAAACAATTTTCGGCTTACTTTTTTATCAAGTGTAGACCTACTCTACTTACTAACTCAATTAAAGACGCATTTTAACTTCTTTGGTAAATGCAGACGCTTTGAGACCTGTAGGTACAGGTAAAATGATATGTTTTATTTAATTTGTTTATTTATTCAAACTGTCTAACTCTAATAAAACTATCATGGGTAGGGAATCAAAGATCCATTGTGTCTTGTGTTATCGTCATCCGTTATTTATTATTAATATGATCATGTTTTGTACAACAAACATAGAAAAATATTGTGTAAATAAAATATTACTGTGAACTCTGGATATTCTACTTCCAGCTCATACGATGAAGTCTTTTAGCTGTGGGCGGTGGTGCCGCACTAATTTCAATTGAAGTGTTAAAAGAAATGATAAAAATTGTTGTGGTTCTTCTGGTAACGATATTATTTTTTATGGTACTTCTCTTAAAGTTGAGTTTATTCTTTTTATTCTTGTTTTTATAGACCGAAACAAAGTCAATGAAGTTACTTGATTAAACAGGACAGGAATACCCAAGCGAAAATTTAACGGAGGAAGCTCTCTCTAACGAAGAAACGAATATGGGTATTAAAATTAAACAATAATTATCAATTTCAGATATTTCACATCAACTTCATTTGGGTACTGAATTGTAACGACTACGATTCAAACTGTGAAAATGGATACCGGTATCATTTGGATGAGACCAGACGTCGCAGTAAACGTGACAGTGACCCAAATCGCAATCAAATAAGACATTCAAAAAGAAAAATGCCCGGCAGACCGTGGTATTTTAATTACACCATAGGACAACATGATTTAGGAAAATTCAAGAAAAAGCCAAATACAGTCAAAACCCCACGAACACAGCAAAGTACAAAAAATAAAAATAATAAAAATGTAACAAAAATCTTAGAGCCAAAACCAAGGAGGAAGTCGACAAATAAATTTAAAGTACCACTAAACCAGGCAGGAACAAAGAAAAGAAATCATAAAAATGTAACTAAAAAGGTGGTGCCAAAAAAAAATGCAAGAAAAAAGTTGACTACTACAGTCAAAACAACACGAAGACTGAAAAGTACAAAGAAAAAATTTGCCAGAAAAGTGACGAAAACACAAAAGTCTGTGACAACGCCGACTCCAAAAAGAAAGAAAAGCCGTAAACTTATACCACCAAGAACAACACATAAAAACAAAAAAGTAAAATCTACAACAACAGGAACAGTGAAAAAACCCAAGAGAGTTAAATCTACAACAGCAAGAACAACAAAGAAACCAGCGAAAGGAAAAACTAACACAACAAGAACAAGAACGAAATCCAGAAAATTGAAACTTACAACTGTAAGAACAACTAAAAGAACAACAACAGAAGAAAACAAACCGTTCATTCTGTTAAGATATTATATAGTTAAATAAATATACTTTAAATTGTACAATTTATTTGTATGTGGGCCATAAAATTAAGTATTTTTTGGAAAGGGGGGCAAACGAGCAGACGTATCGCCCATGGAAACCCGCAATACCACAGGCGTCAGAAGTGTGTTGCCGGCCTTTTAAGAAGTAGTACGCTTCTTACATAATTATAATAATAAAGTCCCTAAATAAGTACTTAAACGGGGTGGCAAACAAGTTCCTACTAAATATAGTAGTAGTATTTTAATTTCATTTACTATATGACAACTCCTCCATTACAAATAAAGCCTGGGTCGTTTACAGTTTTTCGAACATAAATGAAAGGGACACAAATAAAACCCAAACTTAGAACAACAATTGTGCATCACACAGTGTCGTTTCATGTGGGGCTTGAAGCGACAACACTCAGAGCAGTAGAAAACGATGTGGCAATACGCTACTAAGCAACAGTAATACAATGCAAGCAAAAGGATATAGGTATTGCATTAAGTTAAATTTCATCAGTCTATGTTGACTATTAAGCCGATTTTAAATAATAATGGTGACAATCTATTAGTTTTCGGGGCTCGTGGCTATTGAAATTACATCTATCTCAATACAAAACAGTTTCTATTTGCTACCGTATTGTGTCATTTTGGATGTCGAGTGAATGCAGTTTCTGTTATTTGAGATCATATTTTTGTTTAAATGCTTCTTTTTGAAATGAAGTTGAAATTTTAGCAGTCTACGAAATGACTGAAGAAACGACGACGAGGTATAATTTTTTTTTATTCTTAATTATTTTATTGTTTGGATATCTTGGACCTTTATTGGGATAAAATAAATAAATTGAAAAACTATGAAAATAAGAGAATGAAAATGTAATGTGTAATCTACAAAAATAGATGCCAATTATTTCGTTGCATAGTCACCAACAAAAATAAATGATACTTACTTACTTCATTATCAACAACCCATAATGTCCCACTGCTGGTCTCGAATCTTCTTTCAGGAGAGGGTTAAGGCCATACGCCCCCATGCTGGCCAAGTGCGGGTCGGGGACTAACAAGGCAACGTTGTGTTTACGTATTCTTGCCGTTAGTTGCTTTTAAGTCGCCCAAAGGCCTCCAACTAAGCTTCACGACTGTTATCCTATGGTAACAACCGGGACCAACTGCTTAACGTATCCTCTATTTACTTAATACAAAAATGGGTGCTACAAATATGTAGGTATATACAGAAAAAAGTATATAACTATGCGATCATTCTGCTTAACTTGAAGCCAAATGGCGAGGTGTGTCATATGTTCGAATTATTATTGTTAGAAAGTTAATTAAACAAGATAGGTACCACTAAAATCTCCTTAACACTCAAAGCTACACTATTTTCAAACTAAATAACTGCCACCCATCATATCCCTAACCTTATCATAAAACACTTATAGTCACTAAGCCTACACGCAGTAGTGAGCGGTCATTAATTCGGAGAATAAGTAGCAAGCAGGTAGCCAGTTCAACGCCAGACGATGTAAAAAGAATAAAAAGCTAAGCTGAGTCTGATAAATTAGATGCTATTGTCGGCTACTGGTATTGACGGTATTTGGTCGATGAAGAAATGTTGGTTCCGTACCTGCACAATATATTTATCATATTGAACTTGTAAAACAAGGTTGGTGGTATTATTCACATTTGTTTAGTGTTTAGAACCATTGTGAACACTAAATCTAGCTAAATTTACTACAGATTTATCAATAAATATATAATCTATGTAGGCGGATCATACTTTTTCAGAATTCATACTCCATGCATCATTATTTTATGGGTTTTACCTTTTTACTACAGGAGTCCCCAACCCACACTTGGCCGGCGTGGGACCCGTACCCTCTCTTGAGAGGAGACCCGAGCCCAGCAGTGGGACGTTATGGGTTGTTGATGACCTTTTTACTAAGCATATGAGAAATAACAACGTGTTTCTGTGAGAAACTGTTTAGCTTGACGACTGCTCAATAATAACCTATTTAGGAACCTTCACGGCTTAAAAACAGTACTAAACTGATATATTTTCAATTCATACATACTCAACAGTTAGATACTAAGATATAAGTGAGAAATTTGTTTCAAACATCAGGAAAATCTGAATAAATATCTGCAGAAACTTTTAAAACATCTTAGCATTTTAAGCCATAACCTTATAACATTCATAACACACAACCCTATTACTTCCAAACAACTGCCTATCACAAAATTCTCTAATCGTCCATAAAATGTCCACTGAACCCTAAATATATGAAAAATAAACGGGTTCTTTAGCTTTGTCGGCCGGTGTAACACTGAGAGAGGGTTTATTGACACTCTGCCACAAAGGGCTGGGTTCCTCTCAACCCGTAGCCGAGGAGAGATATTAGACACGTCAGATTTACGTATTTTAGTCAATTAGGTAACTCTTTTTATAGGAATTAATAAGTATAGTTGGTATCCAAGTTTTTATAGCCTATTAACTTTTGATAGCGGCTTCGCTCGTTTTAATGTAATCACTCCAAATATTACTTTTCTATGCACGAGTATATATAGGTATAGGAAGGCACTAAATATCTTGTATCCGTGACATCTTGTATGCTGACTAGTGATCGTTTTCAGTTACCTATCTCTAGTCAAACTGGAGATGGTCTATTTTTTATGTACGGCCCTGCCAAAATAACTCTACTCTGTCTGATGGAAAGCATAAGCAGAATCCAAGAGTGGTGGTCACCATACTCATTGCAAATCCAGTCGGAGTCGTAACTGACGAGGTTGATCGTTTTTTGATACGTGGTGACTGACCTGCTAGATACGCCCGAGTTTTGTCTAGTGTGGTGACTTGTGGCTAGCGACGTATGACGTATATTATACAAAGATTTTTATACATAGTTTTTGTTATTTTTGGTGTTCCTCTTAACTCATTCAAAGTGCTGGGAAATAGATAGTTTAAATAGAAGTCCCAAAGTCAGTCTTGCTATACAACAAAACCTTGGGTACGTTACGGGACCTACAAAATGTAGTCTCCAATACCTATTTCATATCGCACGTTGGAGTATACTAATTCACAATATTCACCACAAAACTCTGTAGGTACTAAAATCGAAACAATATTTTTAAAACATCAAAAAAAAAGTATTGATTTTGTAAATGAGAGTTTCATTATTTTTTGTGACAAAAACAGCAAGTTTCATTATATGACGTAGCTGTCAAGACATCCTTGTTGTCGTAGGATCAACTGTCAACACAAACAGTTTGCAACCCTGACACGGTGACCTCGCTTCCTTTAAGGGATGCTAATGACGAGGGTTTATACTTATGTTATTAAAGTAATTTGTGCAACACCCAAACCCGACAATAAAAAATAAAGTAATCCAGAGCTTGTAGGTTCGATACCGAACCTGGCTATTAATTTGACTTCACCGCCATTTCACCATTCACGACTTCGTTACACTTGGCGTAGTGGTTCAAGAGGTTGTCACGCAGCTTCTACTACGCTGAGTAGGTTCAAATCCTACATAGCACAACACTGTGTGATAAACAAAGTGTTGGATCAAGTAAAGGAATCCCAGACACAGAACACCAAGTTCTGAATCTGGCTTTCCTTTGTGTCCGTTTCTTGTATGTTTTTTAAAGTCCCCCATGACACAGGATTTATTCCTAATGCGGGAATTGTCTTTAAAACAATTTCAAATTTGGTAAATACAACATTTATTCTGAGATTTTAACAAAGAACTGTTCATTTAGTGGGTAAAATATCGTACGACTTTCAGAAGTACAGATATTATAGTTCAGGCTTTGTCTTGTTCGGTATCAAACAGCCGTGTGATGGTGTTTTATCCAACGGGGATTGGTGCAAGATATTTGGCAGGAGCTGGATGTACAGTTTAGTTACGCCCAAACCCAGAATAACACCCTTGGACTACCGAAAGGCCTACAAGGGTCAATCCAGTGACTCGCCTGTAGTATCAGACTTCGAATACTACTTAAATAGACTATAAACCTGGAAAGGGTACCCCGAGACCTTAACTGGGGTGTACGAGAAGAACCACTAAGAGCTGGATGCGAGAAGACGACGAGACGATCTAAAAAAAGTAGCCTAAGTTACTCCTTATGTCATCAGCTACCTATAAGTGAAGGTCCCATCAAAATCGGTCCCGTCGTTACAGACATCAGCCGGAACCAACAAACAGGCAGACAAAATGTTATTTTGGTAAATGTACCGCGTTAATATACATAGGTATGCGTTTAGTAAAAAGCGGTTATTTTAATATTACAAACAGACACTCCAATTTTATTTATTTAAATAGATACATATATATATAACAGATAGATATATCTATATGCCGTTTTTTACCATATGTATATGTATGTATATACGGTACATACAGAAAAATATCATTTTTTTAGTATAACTTTGTCCCGCGGCGTTACTCGCGGTACAATAATAACCGCGGGTAACACCGCGGGGTTCAGCTACATAATATATAGATATAATAGTATAGTAGTAATCTTACATGATTTACAAAGGGCCGTCTATTCCCAAACTAGGCAGAATCTGTGTCTATTATGCTAACCGCGTTGCCGATAGACATACACATACTATTATCCAAATATAACTAAAAACAATTATAGAGAACAGTTTTAATATTACAAAAATGTCACAGTTCAAATAAAAATAGTTATTTATCTAAATATCTATTTCTCCTAAGTCGGTCACACAGCAACTGTAACAGATGCATGAAGTGTCATTCCGTAATCTCTTTACAATCAGTAAGGCATATCACTGACACATATTTGTCCACATTAATCCGACTTCTCTAATATGCCTTTTTTTACTAACAAATATTACACACAATGTAGCAATCATAATGCACTTTCGTACAATTATCCAAAATCCGGGTTTGGACCAAAAAAAGCGACAATAATTTTACGCGACATTTAAGTAGTAAGAATGGACTCTCGAGCCATTCATCGTAGGGTGGGCATGGGTGAAAAAATTGACTCTTTGATGACGTTTTGTGTGACGTATTTCCGCTCCGGTTGCTTTGTTGCACGTAATACTGTTGGGATGTTACGGGCTACGGGACAAATATGAATCGTGACGTTTCGCTAAAAGGCTGAAATTGACTGTGTTTTTAAAAAATCTTATTGAGAACTTGAAACATCTTGCTATTTGCTAGCTACTGAGTTTCACCCATAACTGCATTGTATTTAAATATGTGTCGTCAAATAACTTATTTGACGTTTGCATTTGTATATAATGTCCAAATTCATTAGGGATATAACTTAAATATATGAATTATAAACAAAATAAATTAAAGAAAAAAAGCATGCGGTATGACACAGCTAACTACATTATTTTCGTCAAACTAGTGACAAATGCAAAATGCAAGGTAATTTTGTTTCACACTTCCTATGGTATTTGTTTGTGAAATTTATTGCTAAGTAGATTTTGTGACATACATAGAGTTATATGAGACATCAACTTCAAAGAATTAAAAGCCAAATAACACAGTAAACAGTATCAGTTTGATTGAAAAAGTCTAAGTACAACCATAGTCAAATTTAAGTTTCAAGTTTCTTTTGAAGCTTGTTACTAACATTAAAACTCTGAAGTGAGTTCGAATCTAATTATAATATGGTATATAGAAGTAAACAAAGTGTTTATAAAACTCTGTCTCAAATTTCTTTTAAAGTCACAATCGCAGTATTAAAGCCAGACAGTTTCAAAAAAGTCTGAACATTTACCTCGACAACGACACTTAGAGGAACTAGCGTATTCCAACAACAATTGCCGTGTCCTATTGTGTTGTTGTCAATTTTATTGGACGGACATATTATAATGCTCTTTACACTTATTGGCTTAAAGAGATTAATTTATTTGATGTCGCAGATGTTTGAAAGCTAATTGTAGGGGATGATTGGGTACAAACGATTATCGACACCTTTCTACAAACGGAACGGGAAAGTCTATCTTTGTGTCACTTGATGGGGTATAAATTAAATTTAATGTTATAAAGATTAATGTTATTGATATTTTTGATCATTCGAGATGTGTTAGGGGGTTCTGTAACAGTCACTTATTGCTTGACTTGCTCAAACTATGGCTTATATTCCTACGGAATATTTTCTGTCCTTATTTCACTATCATTCACAAACTTTCTACCGTGGGAGAGCCACGCTTCGGCTTGAATGGGCCGGTTCGACCGGAGTGATATCATGGTCTTACAGAAAACCGGTGTGGAATAGCGCTTGCGCTGTGTTTCACCAAGTGAGTGAGGATAACGGAGGCCCACACCTCAACCCCTCCCCACATCCCTTTCCCCGTCCCCCATAGGTCGGCAACGCACTTGTGACGCCTCTGGTGTTGCGGGTGTCCATGGGCGGCGGTAATCGCTTACCATCAGGTGACACGTGTGCTCTTTAGCCCCTATACCATACCTATAAAAAAAAGAAAATTAGTAAAGTTTTTAATATATATATCTTAAAATTAGCATCACCTAAAAATTTAATTCAAATAACACAAGATATTTCTAAACTTTCGTCTAGACTAATTAAGAAGACCATCTATTAGGCCGTTATAATTAGTTGACACATCGTCAAGTATCATTAGACTAAGCCCACAAAAACGCCATGGAAATTTGAATTTTGAACAAAAACAAGTTTCGGCAGACAGTGTGGCACCGCTCACAATGCGCAGGAGTTTACGTCAGGCGTACGTATCGTTTACGCGCGCTAGGAAAAATAAACAACACATTTTAGAGTACATCTATCAAAAGAAAACAAAATTGGACCTTATGTCTACTATCATTAGACAGTGGATTTTTTGAGATATGGAAGTAACTTTGTAGAGTTGTCAATTGACATTTTATACTACAAAATAATTTGAGCGTTAAGATACTTGTTATAAGGTTGAAATTGAAATAAACATTCGTAATGTATCGTGTTGTAAGTGTCACGGTATCCATTTATCTGTCAAGCATGGAATGTCATTCATAGTAATGGATCGCTATAGGAAGGAAGTTGCAGGTAAACGCAGAAAAAATACCTTGAATGAATGCGTGCGCGCAGCATTGTATATGGGGTGGATTTTGTGGGATCTACGAACGCATTCAATCGGTTTTTATAACGTTTTATTAGTGCAGTTAATAAGTTTATGTTTTTGAAAAAAATAAAGAATTAGTTTTAGGGTAAACTTTATGGTGTTATGGCGTATTTAAGCATGTTTATGACAATTAATAATATGGCTCTAAATATAAACTCTAAGGCTAAATTTAAAAGTTTTATTGGCGCGGATACTTTATTATAATGGCGCGAAGAACATCTTTAAAACCGTGTACACCCAAAGCAATTACTTTACTATATATACTTTCTATATAAGTAGTATGTAACAGTTGTTATTTTTTATGTATACATAATATGAACCTGCAAACGTGATCCTACTCTGCCTGATGGAAACCTCTAGCAGAATCCAAGAGTAGTGGTCACCATACTCATTGCGAAGCAGACAATGCAACAATGCAGCATGGTGAAGCACACTATAGGGGCCTATTGAAATGTTTCTGCATCATTGGGTCACCGGTCTCGCACTCACCAACGAAACACGACAGCATGAACGCTGTCATTTTAAGGTACGAGAGTATTACCGCTTTAGTCAGCCGAACCGTTCGTGCTGAAATCAACATAGATCTACTAATTTGTTATTGTATCTGAAAGCTTTAAGCTAGTGCAAACATTTCTTTAAATTTATTGTGAATCTATACTAATATATAAAGCTGAAGAGTTTGTTTGTTTGAACGCGCTAATCTCAGGAACTACTGGTCCGAATTGAAAAATTCTTTCATTGTTAGATAGCCCATTTATTGCGAAAGGCTGTAGGATATATATCATCACGCTAAGACCTCCAGGAGCAGAGCATCACTGAAGAATATTACAAAAACGGGGGAAAATTATCACGCTACGGGCAAATAGGAGGCGCAAACGAGGTTGCGTGGGTCGGCTAGTTTATAAATATTAAAGTATGCTTTTAAGTAGTCTAGTTACCACATCACAGGCTATGTCTAGTTTGCGATCACACTGTATGGTGAGTACCACCGTTGAATTCTGCTTATGCTTTCCATCAGGCAGAGTAGTCATTTTGGTAGGCTCATATAAAAAAAACAATTATTCTTTTATTCATCATCTTATCGTGGTCAGCTTTCCTTAAAGATAAGAAGACGAAGTTCAGAACGACGACGAAGTACGTAAAAACTTTAAATGCAATTTACAAAAAAATATAGGCTATATGTCACCCGGGCTACTATCATCTATTATATAGTCCAACTAGCTGAACTCCGCGGTGTTATCCGCGGTTAATGTTGTACCGCGAGTAACGCCGCGGGACAAAGTTAGTCTAAAAAAAGTAGCCTAAGTTACTCCCCGGATCATCAGCTACCTGCCAGTGAAAGTCCCGTCAAAATCCGTCCAGCCATTCCAGAGATTACCCGGAACAAACAGACAGACAGACAGACAGACAAAAAAATTTTTAACTACATATTTGGTTTATGTATCGTGTATACATACATATGCATTTAGTAAAAAGCGGTTATTTTAATATTACAAACAGACACTCCAATTTTATTTATTTGTATAGATATATTATGATGTACGACGGCTGTAGTTTGTGTGGTACGTACAAACATACAGAGACTGCCAAAACTATTACTCTTTCTTTTGACTTCGCCGTAGTCGGGCAAAAAAACAATAAGTATTTCTATTACGTACAAACAATTTAATGAACAGAGATAAATATACATATATGTTCATCGTAGGGATGTAGGTATGTACTAGTCTTGACATATTTTATTGTGTAGGAATATACTAATTCTGTCTATATTTTATATCTGTCAGTAAATCAATGTAACCCGTTTCTTAAACAAATCTTTTTGTAAACGAAATAAGCTTCTTAACTTCAACATGCGATTATATCTTAACTTTGAGTTGCAAAAACGAATAACCAATATTCAACACCGTGAGTCGAGAATCCATACTTCTATACTACCTAATATTATAAATTCGACGGTAACTCTGTCTATCTGTCCGCCTGTTATGCTTTCAGGGCTAAACCACTGCACCGATTTCAATGCACTTTGTCATGGAAATACTTTAATTCTTAAAGAAGGACATAGACTACCTTTTACTGCACTAACCAAAAACTACGCAAGCGGGAAAAAACTAGTCTATACAAATAAATAAAATTGGAGTGTCTGTTTGTAATATTAAAATAACAGATTTTTAGTCAGTGCATATGTATGTATACATGATACATATACCAAAAATGTAGTTAAAAAAAATTTTGTCTGTCTGTCCGTCTGTCTGTCTGTCTGTCTGTCTGTCTGTCTGTCTGTCTGTCTGTCTGTCTGTCTGCTTGTTCCGGGTAATCTCTGGAACGGCTGGACGGATTTTGATGGGACTTTTACTGGCAGGTAGCTGATGATCCGGGGAGTAACTTAGGCTACTTTTTTTAGACTAACTTTGTCGCACGGCGTTACTCGCGGTACAACAATAACCGCGGGTAACACCGCGGGGTTCAGCTAGTCTAATATAAAATTTATTTTAAGAAGCCGGAAGAAGAAAGGAATTTATTTCAATTGAATGATAATGGCTTTGTGAAAATCAGTCTACCGAGTATAATTTTATTGGTGGCCAGAGTCAAGGGATGGCTTTGCTTTCTACCTATAATTGTTTGTTTGTTTTGCCGGACCATCTCCATACTTAACCTCTTAATATGTCATCTTTCTACTCCAACCATCCTAGATCATGCCAGGAGCTCAGCAGCGTTTTCAGGTCACTTCATGTTTCCGGGAGTGATTTCGA
This sequence comes from Spilosoma lubricipeda, assembly GCA_905220595.1. NCBI lineage: Eukaryota > Metazoa > Arthropoda > Insecta > Lepidoptera > Erebidae > Spilosoma > Spilosoma lubricipeda. The sequence goes on from HG992295.1 coordinate 16,032,489, forward strand.
TTGAAGGATGTCTGCCCGTGGATCTGCCACACTTTTACATTCTGTTAGAAGATGCTGCGCGTTTCTTCTGCCTCCATGCATCCCCTGCATAGAGGACTGTCTAGTCATAAGATCGTCCTTTTTTAATCTAATCATGTTGCGGGCTAGTCTTTTTGATGCTAGCGAACTGCACTTTTATTTGCCTGCCAGAACTGCAATGTTTCGTTGTGATTCCATTCCTTGGTATTGGTGCGCATCCATTCCCAGGATAAATTACGGTATGCCTTAAATACATACCAGGTTAACAACACAACACTCAACTTAGGTTGGGATCTGTCTGACCTGTGATTTCGCAGATTCACAAGCTAAAATTAAAATCACTTTCAAAGGCATCCACGTTTCCTTTTATTCTGAGCATGATGACTTGTTCCTGGGTGTTATTTATCAATGATATTGTGTGTATTTAAATACATATGTACAAGTGTGTCTTTAATAGCCTGGTTTAATAGCTTTGCCTGGTTTGTGACTAGACGGTCGTTTTTTCTTGTTAAAAAACGATAACTCCCGCTTTAGGAATATACATCCTGTGTCGCGGGGAACTTACAAACATACATGAAACGGACACAAAGAACACCTAGACTCAGAACAACAATTTGTCGATAACACAAAGTGTTGTTCCATGTACGATTTGAACTCACGACACTTGGCGCAGTAGAAAGCGACGTGGCGACCACATAACCACTAGGCAAATCGTCTAATTGTGTAAGATTATTATTATTTCGATGTAAGTTTTATTTCTCAGCTTTCGTTGGTATTATTTTAGTGGCATTTAAGCACTGGGTCAAGTAAATGCCACGGTTTTTGTCCGGAGAAGTAAGTTTGTTCAACTATTGCGTTACGTGTCTTTTCATCTATTTGCAAAAAAATTCTAAAGATTCTGCAAATTTTATTGCAATTTACCGTGGGAGAACCACGCTTCGGCAGAATGGGCCGGCTCGACCGGAGTGATACCATGTCCTCACAAAAGACCGGTGTGAAATAGTGCTTGCGCTGTGTTTCACCGAGGGAGTGAGGATACCGGAGGCCCATAGCCCAAAATCCTTTCCCCTATCTCCCCTTCCAATCCCCCAAAGGCCGGCAACGCGCTTGTGACGCCTCTGGTGTTTGCAGGTGTCCATGGGTGGCGTTAATCGCTTACCATCGGGCGATACGTCTGCTCGTTTGCCCGCCTTTTCCATAAAATAAAAAATGTTCAGTGTGTTAACGTCGCGAGTCAATGTAGAATTGAGCTAAACTTGTATTCAACCTGTATATTCACTAATCCAAAATTACACAAACCCCGGGTGTTGCTTTCTCACGTTACAATAAACAAGGTATCAAGTGTTGCATTAGTGCGAGTGAGAGGCATCACGTGCGATAGAGATGGCGACAGTCTTTGTATCGGCTAAGATCTTGCCCGGGCGCTAATGATGCCTGAATCATTTATAATTAATATTACTCTATAGGGATGTTATGGTGTCGATACTATTTTAATATTAGTTTTGAATAACTATAACAGATTAAGTTAGGTTTTACAACTTTGGTGTTATCTATTTTAGAAATGTATCTTTAACACTTCAAGAAAACAGCGTATTTATACTTAAACGCGTTTGTAAATCTAAGTTGCAGGCGTTCTAAGGCTTCGTTTGTCCTCTATTTCATAAATGCTGCATTGTTGTATTGACTTCATTAGCAATGAGTATGGTGACCACTACTTTTAGATTTTGCTCATGCTTTCCATCAAGCAAAGTAGTGTCTTCGGCAGTCCCATATATAAAAAATATCAATAAAACGAAGTACGCAGTAATTGTTCGTTTTGTATATAACCGATAGTTTTATTTGAAATAAGAAGATTAAATAAAGACTAAGTGTTCCAAAAAATGTTTGTACTACTTTTATCAACACCGCTATATACATCTTTAACCGACTTTACCGAAAAGAAGGAAAGTCTTAATACCAATAATGAGGAGAGTCTGAATAGTTCTTTGAGTATGTGAGATGATATCTTCATTATAACAAGCGAACTGATGGAAGATTACAATTTGTATTGAGTTGATTACGGTTGTGTGTTAGATGTCCGAAATATTTATTTATTTATTATTTAAAAAAATATTTTTAAGTATTTCCAAGTGTACAAAACTATAAATAATGTTCACGATTTATTGTATTAATTTCAGCTCAAATCAGTAACTTACTACTTAAAATAAATATATAATGTGTTTAAAATTGTATTTACCTGCTTAGTGTCGATAAAAAAAATACGACGTGTCCCATCCCTAAAACCAATCCGTCAGCGCTACTCTGATACAAAACCTATAGGTAATCCTGTTGGCTACCGTTTTATACCCCACTTTTTATTATAGAGGATTAAAATACCCCAAAAGTGTTATTCGAGAACGAATTTTATGCCGTGGAAATAGAGTTAGATTTCAAATGTATGTATAAAGTATCACAATAAATGAATATAGTTATTAATGTTAGATTTATTGGATCTTTGATGTCGGTTGAGTTATTATGAGTTTGGGCATTGTCCGACCGGATGTGGTCGAACACTTAATGAGCAAGGCATAAACTGAATTAATAGATTATTGGTGGAACAATCCGAGTTGAATGGCGCGCCTTTCGGCTCAACTTTCTTGGTTCGTTGGGCAACACAGCGAATTAAGTAGTTGGTTTTCAATCGAGTTCAAATGGAATAGGAAATTAAAAATTATTTCATAATTTAAGTATGTCTGGTAATCTCACTTTGAGAAAAGCAAATTAATTGCATAATACTGATTTTCTGTGTGATCGTGGTGGCTTTTATGTACCAAAGCATTACTCCCACCTTTTAAATTGATAAAAGGAACTCCTTATTCAGCTACTCATAATGTCTTACTGCTGGGCTCGGGTCTCCTCTCAAGAGAGGGTTTAGGCCACATGTCCCCACGCTGGCGACGAGTGCGGGTTGGGGACTAGTAACACAACATTGTGGCTACGTAATCTTGCCGTTAGATGTTTATAAGACGCCCGAAGGCTTTCAACTAAGCTTCACAACTGATATCCTATAAAACCAACCGAGACTGACTGCTTAACGTGACCTCCGAATCACGGAGACGCTCATGGTATTACGCCACTATCGATCACCCATCCAGGTAATAACTGCGCCGTCGTTGCTTACCCTCGGTGATTGTTGCTATTCGCCAAGGGTAACTAGGTTATGAGCGCCTCACGCCTTGCGAATATTTCTTGACCAAAGTGATGTTCCGAAGAAGGGCGATGTGAAAGGCACAAGGAATGGACAAGCATAGTCTATAACTAGAAGTGAAAACTTGTTATTGGCTGTCTGATGACTAATCTGCTTCGTTTTTTACTAACATATCTAGCTGTAAGTTTTCCATGAATAAATAAATAAATAAAGCATGCATGGAACAATTGATGAATGTGGACGAAGCAAAAGAGGTGTGTCAGGACCGTATTAAGTGGAGATTAACTGTCTCTGTCTACCCTACCCTGGGAAATAATCTATACTCTATAATACTAATATATAAAGCTGAAGAGTTTGTTTGTTTGAACGCGCTAATCTCAGGAACTATTGGTTCGATTCAAAAAAATCTTTCAGTGTCAGATAGCCCATTTATCGAGGAAGACTATAGGCTATATATGATCACGCTTAGACCATTATTAGGACCGCTTAGGAGCTGAGCACCAATGAATAATGTTACAAAAACGGGGAAAATTTTCACGTTACGGGCAATAGGAGACGCAAACGAGGTTGCCTGGGTCGACTAGTAATATATAACATCAAATAGGCTGACTTTAAGCATGGTAGGTATTACGATATTAATCTATTGGCAGTTAACGATACTTGATGAAATTGTATTTATGCTTAAATACACATTGTGACATTTAATTTTTTATGGTATGGTAAACGGCAGACTAGTTAACTGATGGCAAGTGATTACCACCGCCCATGGACACCTACCACTTGAGAGTCACGAGTGTTTTATCACCCTTCAGAATCAAGGAGAAGCTTTAAACTTTCGCATTCCATGATATATTACCAATTATTTTGACAGGAATTAACGCGATCACTTATTAAAAGGTATTGCATACCTCTGATTTGCCTGACGTTACGACCAGGTTGTACTAGCCTGGCCACGGCCAGAGGTATGCAATACCTTTTAATAAGTGATCTCGTTAATTCCCGTAAAAATAATTGTTAATATATCAAGGAGAAGTGTTTTACACTCCGGTAGATGAAAAACAATGAAAGACCTGCTAATATTATCACATTAACCTAAAATATAAAAAAAAAACTATTTAAAAGAGCGTACTCCTCTTTAAAAGGCCGGCAACGCACTTGTGACGTCTCTGGTGTTGCGGGTGTGCGGTTTATTTATTTTGATGTGACGATAATTTATATTTTGAAATAAATTCATCTTAAACTATTGTTATAGTTGACATTTTTTTATTCAATTATTCTCTTTACTGATTATTATGTCTTTTGCATTTATGAAAATTGACTGGATTTTAAAAGAGACGGTTATCCCCGAGGCTAGTCCAGTTAGGAAAGACTGAACTCATCTGCTCAAAAAAAGTTTAAATTGCAAAAGTGTTTATTTAATCTAATTGCAGAATAAATGATTTCATTTCATTTCATTTTCATAGGCTACGGTAATCGGTTACCATCAGGCGATCCCTCTGCTAGTTTGTCCTCTATCCCGTCAAAAAAAAAACATAGTTTATTGACGGAAGTTAAAAAACTAAGAATGTTGCCATAACAACTGATTTTGTAATGTTGCTATATTTATTGCTTCGATGAGAGCTTGATCTTTCAAAAAATACAAAACAACTCCAATGTTTGGGAACAATAACACTCAACATTTGTGTTGCAGGTTCGTTTCCTTTTTCGATCTGAGATTTATTACCTACTTAATGAAGATGATTTTTAGTTTTGAAGATACAAAAGAAACACGGTTTGAGATACTGCGCATTATTGCCTGTACTTACTCTGCAGTTGTTATGAATATTATTTATTTATCAACAATTTCATACCCTTGTATTCTCTTCTGCGGTCTTAATGCCCACGGCGTTCTCTATCAGTCGAACTTTTGGAGGGTAAATAATTAGTAAGGTAGATGCCTCGAGGTTATCTATAGTGGGATAGAATTAGTATATCCTATATAAACAGATGTATAAGTATACTTTAAGATACTGATATCAAACTAAAATATAGTCACCGAAGCGAAACAGCGATGAAAAGGTAGGTAAACTTTTTGTGAGAAATAATTTGTCATTATATGTATTAGTTCATTTACGAGTATTTTTCGATGTAATACATTCGGATGTATATCTAATATATATATAATATATATTAGGCATAAGTAGTACTCGGTACTACTTATGCCTAAATTCCGTCCGATGAAGATAGGGCTGTGGAACGTAATTTTCCATAAATTCGAAATGTATTTATTTATTTCTGGTTGCCGCACTAAGCTCGAGGCTTGTGTCGCAGCAAACAAAACCAGATTTTACATTATTGAGTGATGCTAAATCTGTTGTTCTAAAATCTCCAACCCAAACCAGAAATCAAGCTAATAGTTTGTGACGATCAACAGATTGACTAAAATAGAAAATTTCGGATTTTATCCTGCTTATTGACGTAACAACAGAAATTAGCATCATATCATCACTTAGAGAAGGACACCGCTGTCCTTCTCTAACTTATAAAATATTTACACATAATATGTTTTAGATATCTAGTCTTCCATCAATAGCTTTAGTTATCCATTGCTAGATATAGGCCTTTGACAAAAATATAAATTTTGGCGTACTAAACACGGCTGACTATACTCTAACTTTTATTTCAATTCCAGATTTGACAATTTCAGTGTTGCAACGTTATGACAAGTACTAAATAGTGACGTTGCGAAATTATTCGATACGGCAATGGACGATTTCCGGATCGATTTATCTGGTTTATAGTAGTATATCTAAACAACTACTACTTTAATAAAAACTAAGTATACTAGGAAATTAAACATTTCTGAACTGATAATTTAGTTATGACGATTAATTTTATTAAGGCTCTGAGAGTTTTCTTTAATAATTGTGTGTGAAATGAACAAAAAAATGTGATCATGAAGGAACATGAGAAATAAAACCAATAGATGTAGGTAATATTTTGTTTTGTAAATCATCGCCGTCATTGCTACCGCTGTCGCTTTCATTTTCTGTAACATTTTATTCCCGATGTGTCTGTGATATTGTCAATTAACATATCTAGCCTACTAATTTTTTCCTCTTATTTGACAACATGGGATACGCATTTAGACCATTCCGTAGCCGTAATTTTTAGAATGCCTTCCTCAAATAAATTTCGCACGTCTGTTAATTTGAAAGTTTTATTTATTTATTTATTTAGATATCGATAGGGTTTAGCTCGCAATGGTAAGGGGGGTAAAACCGGGATCCCATGTTGTGCTGCCATTTCGTCTACAGCGTACTTATTAAAAGACTCGTTATGTGGAATCAGTTCTAAAAGCGTAGCTTTAACCATATATGGTTTGTAATGAATATTTTTATTTAAAAGCCAGTCTTGAATCGCAGCTTTTTTTCCAGCTCATTTTTGGTGCCGTTTCCAATTTTCGGGAGTTGTAAGGTGCATTATCCATCAATATGCTCTTTTATTATAAGTTTTGTTTTTAGTATAAAATACAAAAATACTAACTTTTTATAAAATAAAACAGCGGTTACTAATTAATAGATAATTATTATGAATAAATATGTATTTATTTAAATAAAAATCAATACTTTAGTCTTTAATTGGCACACCAATATTATGATTACATAAACAAAAATCGCGATTGTTCATGAATTTTTGTGTTCATCACTACACTATTATATGTGGTATCATTATTTAACAAAATGACAGTAGCTAATGTCAAATGTGGAATCGAACTAAAAGTCGTGGTATAGAAGGATTGGTAGTTATAGAGTTTGTCTCTAGTTTTTCTTTTGTTTGTAGTGCCGTGTAGTTTACACTTACAACACCCACGGAATTAAAAAGGGTAATAATACTTCATAGTCTTAATTTGTGGACATTTGTGGTTACCTTATCATTTGACCAAGTTGAGATGATGACGCGTTGACGCACCTCTACTTTAAGTACAATTTAATAGACTTTCTTATGGATTTTTAATCATCATCACCATCAAATAAACTTTATTTAAAAGTTAAAACGTTACTCTTGTAGCTGAATCATGAAATCTAAGAGTGCATCAGCCCCATGGTGTAAACGACCTTAGAACATAAAGCTCGATGCACACGAACGTACCTTTATTACTAATATCACTAACAATCCGTCCGTCTGTCCGTCATTAAACCGCCATCTCTTTCCAATGACATAAATAACTCGGGATTTATTCCTATATTTATTTATTTATATGTGTTATTTATTTATTACAGCCGTCTGAACTCGGGTTTATAGATTTTTTTTCTTTAAAACCCATTCTTGAGTCTGAGTAAAAAGTTATCTATGTGGAGGCATTAAAACCTTGCTTTTAATTTGTGTAAACATTCTTATTCGTTTGACATTAAACTTTGAAGATGCTTATTTCATTTAGAATATTTTTATTAACCGACTTCAAAAAAAGGAGGAGGTTTCTCAATTCGGCCGTATTTTTTTTTTTTTTATGTGTGTTCGCGGATAACTTCGTCGTTTTTGAACCGATTTTGATGATTCTTTTTTTAATGAAAAAGAGATGTCCCAACGTTGCTACCATGATAAGGACATTAATATCTGATGATGGCATCTAAGGGAACTCGAGCCAAACCTTGAAGTCGGTTTTATTTTTGTTAAAATTGTACTCGTCCCACTAAGGTTTCAAATACAAATTAATTTCTGCTGTAAAATTCAACATACTTTAAAACATTCAGGTGTTTAAATATTTAATTATCTATACTAATATATAAAGCTGAAAAGTTTGTTTGTTTGCTTGAACGTGCTAATAAAACTACTGGCCCGAATCGAAAAAATATTTTCAGTGTTAGATAGTCCATTTTAGTCTATGTGTTATTTGTGTCCATTTCATATATATGTTTATAGTCCTCCGCGATACATGAATATGCTTAGAACAGAAAAGTGTTATGTGTTTTAAAGATGACCCGTTTGTATTAAAACAAATCCTACTACCAATAATTGCAGGTATATGTAGTTTGATCCTTCAAAAGAAAGCGAAGATACCTTCAAACATAAAGTCCAGAGCACGTTCATACAGCCTGCGGGGATCACCGCTCATTTACATGTAATAAAAAGTAAATTTAAGTGATCACATGATTAATGCCGCGTCGCACGAGTGTCGTTAAAGCACTTTATTTATTGCATTTTAAAATGTTTTAATGTCACTCTGGTCGAGTGCGACGGGCTTTATCGGGGGATGCAAGATCTTTATGTGTGATCGATGTTTACACTGCAGGCCAAGAAATTGAGGCACATGGGTTTAAGTTAAAATGTTTTATATCAAACCATTTCCTCCATCAGTTGCATCTATCATAAAATTACTGAATATTAGAATAAGGTATTTCGGTGCAGAGCCTGATAAAATTAACTTCGCTATAAGCGTCTCAACAGACACACATGCCAAGGTTTCAATGCCCCGTTACATTATGAGGTAGAGATGCAGAGCTCATGGCTTATTATTAGAAAAATGGTTGGCGCCCTTTGGAGAAGAACTTCGTGCAGCAGTTGACGACGATAGGTTAATTAAAAATAAAGCGTTTGTCCTTTCTAAATACCGAATACTTTAAGAACTCTATTGTTACTACACTAATAAGTAGAAATCAATGGATGATGATACTGAAGATTATCTATTTAATTATTACATTTGAGTTATCGAATAAGTACCAAATGGTATAGAGTAAATACTCGAACCTGTAAAAAACATAATTATCGAATGACTTTAATTTAAATACTGTATAGGACTAAATATTCAGCTGCAGATACTAATTACCTTGGCATCACGGAATAATTACCGCTCAGACAACGATTTTTTAAAAGTATTATATTATTTTACTAATTTATTTTCTTTTTTACTCCTTTAAATAAAAGTCTTTTGTCGATATTAGATACCCAGTAGAAATAATAAACCTAAAATAATAAAAAAAGTGTTTCTGATGGCAGTTGAACTTGTCCTGCAGTGTAAACTTTTATTCGTTTCGATAAAGTAGACTAGATGACAATAATTCAGTTATTTGTTTACAGCTACAAGTTTTAAGATAGCCTCGCTCTGTCACTCAATTCAGCCGAATTCTTGGCGTCATGGAACATGTTTTTGTTTTTTTGATGTATTTGTACTAGTTTAATTACTATCATTGATGCATTGATCTTAAAGAGAGATTATAAAAAAGGGTAGAACTATACAATGTACAGGCTGTTTTAAACTTACGTCGCAAATAAACAAGAAATCCTATTATTATAGACAAACTATCGACGATCGGCAGAGTAAAATTTTCCGAAAGAGATATGAGCAATATGTTTTCTCATGATGTAAATGCAATCTCCGAAATGATTTAATTACTAGGACAACTGCTCCAAGTGATGTATTACTTTCCAATTTTATAGTGTCGTTTATTGTGAACGTGTAATTCCAGAAAAGTTATTACCGACTTCAAAAAAAGAGGAGGTGTCGCAATTTGACCGCATATATTTTTTATGTGTGATAACCTCATTGGCTCAGTGGAAAGCTATCTATCTATACTAATATATAAAGGTGAAGAGTTTGTTTGTTTGTTTGAACGCGCTAATCTCTGGAACCGTTAATCCGATTAGAATTTTTTTTTCAGTGTTGGATAGCCCATTTATCGAGGAAGGCTATATATAGGCTATATACCATCACGCTAAGACCAATAGGAGCGTAGCACCAATGGAGAATGTTTCAAAAACGGGGTAAAATTATCACGCTACGGGCAATACGACGCAAACGAGGTTGCGTGGGTGAGCTAGTTATAGATAAACACCAATTTACTGTAATCACAGTAAATTTCAATCAAGTCGACTGATATGAGTCGACGCATAGTTCTCTCATGATCTGTTCATTCATTACCTAAAGATATAACACGTATTTAAGCAGCTTCCAACGAGAACTGGACCTAAAAGCTTTATTATTAAGCCATTGGCATTGCACGGCCGTCACTGCAATTAAAATTAATCTTTAATCCAGACAGAGTAAAAAAAAGAAGTTCCAACTGGAACCCTCATTAAAAACTCGCTGAAAATAATTTTAATGGGTCTAATAACATAATATAGTGGTCATATAATGAAGTGTAGGGCTTGTTAGGCTGTTCTGAGCATGGGTTAGCGCGGTCGTTCAAATTGTTAATTGCGATGTAGGATTGTATGGCACTATTAAATCCCAACGCCTTGGCTTTATTGTGGAGTTGTATAATTTGCACATGTTTCTACTACTGGGTTTACTTGAGTGTGGATGTAATTTTATATTACAATAGCTTCCGCGATGCTATTCGAGAAAACGAGCGATAAATAGATTACATTCAACTGATGACTTTACATACAATAAGAGATTTATTAAAACACTGGAAAGAATATTCATATATTAATTTAGTTACTTCAAAATTTAGATTTTACGATTCAATGGAATATTATTGTTACTATTTTCTACGTAGGTATTACTTGGTTCATTAAAAGTATTTTTTAATAAACTAAGTAAATACGTATTTAAAAAGTAACTCAGTCTTGAGCCATAGTTTACACATTTATATATGAAACAATTTAGGTATAGCTACATAGTATTGTACCTACATAGCGCAGAAAATAGGTAGATCTCATCTGAGATTCACATTCAAACATACAGACACATTTCGGGTTCAAAAAACAATCGAGCGACGTACCAAGTTATTAATTTTAATAAAATTACAAATCGCTTTTTATATCGCAATATCGCAACGATTGACGCGATTGAAGGAATTGCTGTTGATTGATTGAGGGCTTTTGATATTATATTCCCACTTAATTGGGAGATGCGAGTTATTTTCTTTTATTCCAACGCTCATATGTGAAAAATATACTTTTCTTTTTCCCTTAAGAGATAAGCGAGATAAAGATGGAGCTTGGCAGAGATTGTATGAACAACAGTACTAGTGAGCATTTGACATATCTTATAAGCATACTTACTTGTGCATAAAGTACCACAAACTTAAATTAATGAAAAAACTAAAATAATTTATCGATAATTTCACTGACATAAATACATTAAACTTTTCAATATATACATTTGAAAATGCATATTATATCATTGACATCTTTAAAAAAAAGATTGATGTTTACTTTCATGAGTTGACAGAGTCACCTAATCTAATAATAATGTGTGTATGTATGTATATATGTATGTGTATGCATGTATGTTTATATTTGCATATATATTTGTATTTCTTACTTTATGTCAATTGTTTCGTTCGCGTTACAGACAACTATAACTTCGATGCACCTACTTACCTTACTAGATCTCTACACCCCCAAAAGGTCGGCTGGTGGAGAACGCCTAAGGCATTAAGTCCTTCGATGTAGATAAGTCAATGAAGTTGCAATTAAATAATTAATTTTGTTTTTGGCTTGTGTTTTTTATTCTTATGTTTTTGTTGTAAACTTGGAAAGTTTTGTTGTTCTTTTTTTGTCATTCACTAACATGCTACCACTATTTTCATCGTAGGTAACATTATTTTCATCTTACATAATCTTATATATAAAATAAATCGCCGAAATATATGTACGCTCATTACTTCCGATTGGCTGCGCCAAATTAGATAATTCTTTTATACAAATTCTTAGGAATCCGAGTGAATGAACTGACCTCCGTTTATGAGGCTCATAAAATGTTTAGTGGGAGACTTTATACCCCTAGTGTTCGATTGATGGGCTGAATTATCACTCAGCATACACAAGGTTGAAAAATAAAAATATTTGTCAGTTTCGAGTTGGAAATTAGATCTGGTGACGCTTTATAGAGCAGATGCAAGAGTGAGTCACCGTATTCAATACAAAACTCAGATGGTGCATTTTGCATGGTGACCCACACTATGGCGTCCTATTGATATAGTTCTGGAAAAATTTCCCACTTTCCCTCACTTCTAAATTAGAGAATTGTTTATTTTCACACTGGCTGCACGGATAGTGTGGTGGAAATCGCCGCTTTCTACTGCACTGAGTGTTCTGGGTTCAAGTCCCACATGGAACAACACTTAGTATATTAACAATTATTTTGACGGGAATTAACGCGATCACTTATTAAAAGGTATTACATACCTCTGATTTGCCTGACGTATCGACAGTGCAATTTGGTCGAAACGTCGGGCAAATCAGATAAGTGATCGCGTTAATTCCCGTAAAAATAATTGTTAATATATCATGGCACGCGGAAGTTTAAAAGTTAGTATAACACTTAGTATAGACCACAAATTGAGGGGTTTTCAGTGTATGTAGGTGTACTTTGTGTTCGTTTCGTGTTTGTAAAATTCTTCGAGGCTCAGGAGTAATCTTTGTGCGAAAGTTGTCTTTAAAAATAAAACTATTATTTTTGTCTCTGCGAGTCTGGGTTTCAATACTCGCGTTAAGGAACTCCAAAAGAATCAATATTGCAGTTTTTTAATTATAATGAGTGAAATAAACGGAGCTCTGAGTGTTAATCATTGTGACAGGTCATTGTGGTTCCATTGATTTTTAACGATTTATTGTTATTTATTATGTACAAGCGCCTACATCACGCTATTGAGTACCAGCCTACCGTCAAGGACTTTTGACAATTAACAAAGTGTCGGTAGATTTCTTTTTTTTTGACGTTCTTTATTATTATCTGCTCTCGGCTGCATCGAACATGTATTATTAAGGAATTACACTACTATCAACATATTAACCGAGTTTTACTTAAAAAAGCTCCAATCTTGTGCCAAAACAAGAAAATTGGCGACCGTGACAGGACAAATAAACAACAATTTACGGATATCGATGTTTACAAGAAGCGGCAAACTCCGTTCAAGGATACGAGGACACTCGAATAGATTTCGACACTAGAAGCCAGTTTTGTACTCCTGGCCAGCGATTCAGCTAAAGAGCGCACCAGAAAACAGCCAGCTTCGTCGTGATTACCAAGATAAGTGCCATCCTTTGTACCTACAATACTTCCTTTCCAGTTCTAATTCCTTAATTATACAAAATACATAAGTATTCCTAGCATTTCATCATTTTCTAATATAGTACGGCCTTTATTTGTGTAAATTTCATAACTTTTAGCATTTAAAAAGTGTTGTAAGTACCTACATACTACATACAACAAATAAAATTTTCTGTTTAAAATAGGAATCGTTGTTTTCAAAGTGTAAGTGTTGGTGCGCCTCTGTCCACCCCTTCGGGGATAAAGTCGTTATAATACTTACAAGTTTATTTAAGCGAATTTGCCGAACTTTTCAGCCATTGCTGTATGAAGTACAGTGCTACTCCGCTGAGTCAGCGTGAACGAGCGTCACCAGCCAGTTCAGCTGAACGTGGCCGGCTTTCTGCAGTTTTCACCGAGAAGGGTAGCGTGAGCAAAAATCAATTTTTATTCCTTTTCTAAGTCATTAAAACATTGTCGATGCCTTTATGTTTGTATTGAAACAAATTATTTTAGAAACATATACTTGGAACTAAAGGTATTAACGAATTAAGTGTATTTACAATTACTTTTAGACAAGTTATTAATTAATCATGACAACGGAAGGTAGCGATAAATCTTTGTTAAAGGCTTTAGTTGCAAAACGTAGTTCCATCAAAGGACAAATTACGAAATTTAAAAACTATTTACACCAAATAAGCGAATTATTTGAACTTTCAACTGTTCAAATAGCTGAGTTAAATTTAAAATTAAGTAAGTTTGAAGGTTTATCGACAAAATTTGATGACTTGCAGACTGAGATTGAGGTTTTAAATTTTGCTAATATTCAAAAGGAGCTTGATGAGCGAGAACGCGTTGAACAAGATATTATACAGAGTATTGCTAAGGCTAGAACTGAGTTACAGAAATGCAATATTGATGATGATAGTAAGCGGCGTCATTCTGTCATTGTCAGTTCAGATTTCGATCACCGGAGCGTTGGATTCAAGTTACCTCAAATACAAATTTCGAAATTTGACGGTTCAAATTTCCGCTGGTTAGAGTTTCGGGACACATATGTTAGCTTGATACACACAAATGATCGCATACCGGATATACACAAGTTTCATTATTTGATTTCCTATCTTGAGGGAGACGCTGCGCGCATAATAACAAATCTTGAAGTTTCTTCCGTTAATTACATTGAGGCTTGGAAACTGATTTGCGAACGTAATGATAATAAAAGAACTCTCATTAATTATCATTTAGATTCTTTATTTAATGTTCAATCACTGTCGCGTGAGTCAGATAGGTCCCTACGTTGCTTAGTTGATCATGTTACTAAAAATCTAAGAGCGTTGACTAGCTTAGGGCAACCTACTGACCACTGGGACTTATTGATAATATATATGTTAACATCTAAATTAGACAATCGTACTCTTTTTAAATGGGAGGAGTACCGTAGTACCTTGGATGATGTTCCAAGTTTAGAACAATTCTATAAATTTCTACTCGATCGCGCTGACGTATTAGAAGCATTAAGTCACAATAAAAATATAACCACTAATAATAGTTTTAAACAGCAAATAAGTTCCCGTCCTTTGCAGTCAAATTATCAATCACAATCAAATCGTAGCAAACCATTTATTAAGCAACATCGTTTCCATAACACTTCCTCCTTTTCATCTACGAGTATGTCCCAACAACATAATAATAGTAGAAAGGGATTTTTATGTGTGGTATGTAATGATAATCATAAAATTTATGATTGTCAAGTATTTAAATCAAAGTCTATTCAAGAAAAAATGTCATGTATAGCTCAATACAAATTATGTGCGAATTGTTTGCGACAAGGGCATCTTGTAACTGAATGCCACATGGGTTGTCGTCACTGTAACCAGAAACACAATTCTCTTCTTCACGATCCTAGTATTTCAGCAAATCTTAACATAAAAAATAACGAGCCTCTGGTGGCATTTTCTAAACAAAATTTACTCAATAGTTATGTTATTTTATCTACAGCCATTATAGAAGTGTACAATCCCTTAAATAATAGATATGAAAGAGTTCATGCGCTCTTGGATTGCGGCAGCCAATCCTCTTTCATAACAAAATCCCTGCAACAAAAATTAAATTTAAAATGCAATTTGTTAGATACAATAAATGTCATTGGTATAGGCAATAATTATTGTAATAAAATATCAGAAAGTTGTGTTACTTACCTCAAATCTGTGCACAGGCCTTACCAAGTTACATTGTCTTGCTATATTTTAAACGAGCTTACAGGAGACATTCCAAGGTTTCCGGTAAATATTCAGAGCCTGAAAATTCCTAAGGGCATTACATTGGCTGATTCAAGGTTTAGTGAACCTGCTCCAATTGATATGCTAATTGGAGCAGATTTATTCTGGGATATTTTACTATCTGAGCAGTGCTCTTTAGGTGCAAGTAATCCTAAATTACAAAATTCAAAACTAGGCTGGATTGTAGCTGGTCCTATCAGCTCACAACATACAATTCAAAACATTCATAGTAATCATGCAGTCGTTTCTAACGAAAATATTCACCAAATGCTTACTAAATTCTGGGAGCTAGAGGATCTTCCACCAAGGAAGATTCAAAGTCCCAACGAAATAGATTGTGAAAAACATTTTTTAATTAATACAATTCGTTTAAGTAATGGCAGATTTTGTGTGAAACTACCACTAAAGGATTCACCTGACTGTCTAGGCGATTCCTATAACCAAGCTAAAAAACGTCTATTTAATCTTGAAAGGAGATTCAGAAAAAATCCGACTCAAAGCACAATATGTTGAATTTATCCGCGAATATTCAAATCTAGGACACCTTTCAAAATCATTCATATCTATTCCAAATCCGTCATACTTTTTGTGTCATCACGCAGTATTTAAAGAAAATAGTGAGTCGACGAAAATTCGAGTCGTGTTCGATGGCTCGGCTCCCACTACATCCGGATATTCTCTAAACGACATATTAATGGTAGGCCCCAATCTGCAGAACTCTCTTTTTCCATTGTAGTTAGAGCCAGACAGCATAAATACCTCTTGACTGCTGATATAGAAAGAATGTACAGGCAAGTGGCTGTCCAATCAGAGGATTGTAATCTACAGTTGTTATTGTGGAGAGAAGAAGAGTCGCAGCCTATCCAGACACTGCAACTAGGTACTGTCACTTACGGTACTGCAAGTGCCAGCTACCTTAGCACAAGATGTCTTTGGCAGGTGGGAGAAGAGTGTGAGGATAAACTCATAAAATTAATTATTCAAAATGACTTTCTGGTGGATGATTTAATAACAGGTGCAGATAGCGAAACTCAGTTAAGATACATACAAAATACAGTTTCAACAGTTTTAAATTCAGCTTGCTTTCCCCTACGAAAGTACAAAACTAATCTCTCTAATTTATGTCACGATTTAAAGGAAAATACAAAAGAACAACTTACCTTAAGTGCATCTTTTAATACTCTAGGCCTTGGCTGGGATCCTAATTATGATAACTTCCATTTTCCTGTAAAATTAATTCCATTTAGTGATACGATAACAAAAAGATTCATAACGTCACAAACTTTTAGAATTTTTGATCCTTTGGGGTTATTAAGCCCGTGTATAATACAACCAAAAATATTGATTCAGAGATTGTGGATTGAGAGAGTTGATTGGGATCAATCCGTACCTGGTGATCTAAAACAGAGTTGGTATGAAATTGCTAGCAACTAACCTTTGCTTGCAGATTTTCATATTCCCCGAAGAGTCCTCTGTGATTCACCAACTTCTATAGAGTTGCACTTGTTTAGCGATGCTTCACAAGTCGCATATGGAGCTTGTGCATATATAAGGTGTCTAAATAACAACAATGAGATAATCATGAACTTGTTGTGTGCGAAATCCAAGGTTGCTCCTTTAAAACCAACTACTATGCCTCGCCTCGAGCTCTGTGCAGCCTTGTTATCAGCAAAATTATGTAAATCTATTATGGAGTCTTTAAGGTTAACTCTTAATAGAATCATATACTGGTGCGATTCACAAATTGTATTATGCTGGATTAATGGTGATCTAAGCAAACTAAAAACATTTGTAGCAAATAGGATTGTAGAAATTTTGGATTTGACTAATAAAGGTTCATGGCGTTATGTTCCTACAGGGGCCAATCCCGCAGATTTGATTTCTAGAGGTGTGAACGCGGAATAGCTCTGTAATCACAATCTTTGGTGGAAGGGTCCATCATATCTTTATAGTGATGAATCTCAATGGCCAATTATGCCTCAAAGTCAAACCCAGGTAGATTTACCAGAAATTAAGGTTCATTACAGCAGTATATTTATATATATTATTATTTTTGCTTTTGAATGAAGTAGGTATTGGATGACCGAAAAATTCCGATTTTATAAATATGTTTTTTATATAAACCAGAATTGCTCGTTTTTTATTAGATAATAATTAAGTAAGCATTTTGTGCTAGTTCCATAATTTTGCTTTTCACTGATCGAGTAATATTAGGTACCATAGTCTCAACCTTTACCGTGGGAGAGCCACGCTTCTTCTTCTGCAAATAATGCTTGCGCTGTGTTTCACCGAGTGATTGAGGATACCGGAGGCCCATAACCCAAACCCCCTCCCCCTATCTTCCCTCCCCATCCCCCAAAGGCTAGTAACGCACTGGTGACACCTCTGGTGTTGCAGGTGTCCATGGGCGGTGGTAATCGCTTACCATCAGGCGATGCGTCTGCTCGTTTGCCCGTCTATTACGTAAAATAATCGTAACACGCTTGGGCATGAATGGGCCGGCTCGGCCTGAGTGATACTACAGCCTTACAGAAAACCGGTGTGAAATAGCGCTCACGCTATGTTTCATCGAGTGAGTGAGGATACAAGAGGCCCATACCCCAACCACTCCCCATACCCCTCCTCACCACCCTCACCATTCCCCTCCCAATCCCCCAAAGGCCGCCAACGCACTT
The DNA here is from genome assembly GCA_905220595.1 of Spilosoma lubricipeda. Taxonomy (NCBI): domain Eukaryota; kingdom Metazoa; phylum Arthropoda; class Insecta; order Lepidoptera; family Erebidae; genus Spilosoma; species Spilosoma lubricipeda. The sequence continues at coordinate 16,050,609 of HG992295.1, forward strand.
GTGACTAACCTGGCGTTGTAAGTGTCCATGGGCGGCGGTAATCACTTACCATCATTCGATACGTCTGCTCGTTTGCCCGCCTAGTACATAAAAAAAAGAAACCCCCACTTCTTCTCCCATGAACACTGAAAGAAGGAACACAGTATTCGACCAATCAGCCAATTAATTTTAACACGTTTTATACTCAATTATGTATACCGCTGGTGGTTGTTTTGCTTCTGATTTTCCCTTTATCCTGGTGCACGACTGTATTTCTGCCAAAAATAGTAAATGTGCTAAATTAATTGTATATTAATATTGTACAAGACTTTTTATGTATAAGCCTGTCAAAGGGACTTTATGACTACTACCTGATGGAAAGCATGAGAAGAATCTAAGAGTGGTTGTCACCAGACACAACAATGCAACAAATCAGCATGGTGACCCAAATTACGGCGTAGGTATAATAAAAATGTTTTAAAAACGGGGGAAAATTATCACGCTACGGGCAATAGGAGACGCAAACGAGATTGCGTGGGTCGGCTTGTAGTAGGCTAAAATCTCTAAGTCTAAGGAGAGGTCTGTCTCCAGCAGTGGGATGTTAAAGGTTGTTGATGTGATGTGAACAGAAAGAGGTTTTCATTGGAATGGCTTTTTCTACAAATATTTTTGGTCGAGTATATTTTGAGTTTATTTCCGGAATGGAAACTTGGAAAAAAAAAGAAAGGTTTAGTTTTATGAGCCTGTTGTGCCCGACTGCTGGGAAAAACCTTCCCTGCTACAAGTCACTTCCCTCTATCCAAGGCCAGTTCCGGCCAGTCTGCGATAGGCGTCAAGATCGTTGCCATCTTTTACGGGGTCTGCCTCGTCGTCGGCGTCCACCCTGGGGTACTCAGCGTTCGACGACGGACTTCATCCGACATACTGGCAGTCTTCCTGCCTACATCCACAACTCTTGTTTTGGAACGCAGGTTTACCTATATAATATACCTATTACTATGAATACTTAAATATTTTTTTCTAAATACATACAAATTTTACATAGGAAACATCCAAACTCCGAAACCAATATTTGTAAGTCATGCAAACATTTGGCCCGACCCGGGAATTGAACCCTTAAGCACAGCAGTCGCATACGCTACCACTACACATACACACCAACACACACCATCGAGGCTTATTTGTTTGTCAATGTATGAATAACTATAGTTAGTTAAACATCAAACTGTATGATCAGCTTCCTACATTTGCCAATTAATGCGGCTGTACTGAGTGTCTGTGTACTGACTGTATTTGAGTGTCATTTGACACAGATACACGAATACATTTGCTTGAATAACTGGCGTAGTCAGCGTTAAAACAAATATCTTGTACTAGCTGACCCACGCGACTTCATTTACGTCTCTTATTGCCCGTAGCGTGATAATTTTCCCCCGTTTTTGAAACATTTTTCATTGGTGCTCCGCTCCTATTGGTCTTAGCGTGATGATATATAGCCTATAGCCTTCCTCGATAAATGGGCTATCTAACACTGAAATATTTTTAAATCGGACCAATTGTATCTGGGAAACAAACAATGCTGACTTCAGCTTTATATATTAGTATAGATAATGATTTTGTTATTTAGAATGAGACATAAGCATGTGACATATCAATTAAGCCATAATATTTATAATTTTAGGGTTCTGCAGTCAAATGGTAAAATGCGTAGCTTGTTTTGAATTTTCTGTCCATAACGGAAGCGTTAAGTCTTTTGTCGATACTTCAAATAGATTCTTTTTGATTTTATGTAGAATTTTCTTACGGAAAATTTCATATCAACCTTCTGGCCTCTGACGTTTAATACAAAATTCATAGTTTAAAAATCTTTTCATTGATTTGGAATACATATTTTTTTTTGAAGATTATTTCAAAAGACCTAGTATTTTTGTTATTCCTTAGATTTATTAATGTACTAACTATAAAAGTAACCAGTGCAAGTACTTCCTAGTAGTTTTAGTTTACACCACAGAACAAACCTATCTTCTCTGTTCTGTGGTTTACACTACACACGACACTCATAGTTCATAGTTTAGAAGGCAACAACACGATAATTAAAAACGGTAAGAAGTACACGAAACAGCAGTAAATACATAAACGATTAACGTTATTATAATATTTAAGTATTCTCATATTTAGTGCGAGGCATCGAAAACAACAATATTACTATAACGGTACATTAATACTATTACATACCTTAATGTAATAATTGACTATTTGTAATGTATGTTGGATTAGATATTAGAACTGTAACTTTGATAAAAAATAAGTTTTTATTGTGAATGATAAATATGGTTCTTGGTGCATGTAAGTAAACTGTGTTGCCACCCTTTAAGGTTATCCACCATTATTTTATTCTACGGAACCCACCATGCCACAATGTCAACTTGTTCCCTTTTGTTTTTAATTGACGCTTCCAACAAAGAAATGTGGTAAACCTTACCTATCCATCTCTCTTCCTACGTACCTTACCTTCCAATTATAAAGACATACGATACGTTTGAATTGATTTGCATTTACAACCTCCAGCGTGACACCAACTCCTCAATCTCATGATGTCTTGTTTATACCGCTGTTTTATATTAACTATTCAGTTTTATGTGACAGATAGTATGGGTGGTACTGTTAACGATGCTTGTATGTGATGTTGATGGATGATAAGAGATTGGATTGTTTCTGTTGTACGTCTTTTTATAACGCCATCTGAGATGTCAATGTTTATTACTTCTTATAGTTAACTTACATACGTATATATCACAAGTATTAAGCGATCAATTTTGTTGGTTTTAATTCTAGTTTCACCGATGTTTCGTAGACCACGTTACATCTCACACATTTCAATTAAGTTTTATTTTTAAACAGACATCTGATAAACATTTACGCATGTACCCATTCTAGATGAGTTATGGCCGGTATATACGACACCGATTTATCGTAGCGATATGACTGCACAGTTCGTCTGTGCAGTTTATCGTACGTCCATTGAGTGTCCATCCACACATCTACGATAGCTGCATCGATCATCAGTTCCCTGCAGAAGCTATATAGATAGAAGACGATACACACCATAGATAAAACTGCACAAACGAACTGCGCAGTTAAATCGCTACGATAAATCGTTGTTGTGTGTACGTGTACCGGCTATAACATCAGTCTAAGTCGGGTCGGTAGTCCTGATGAGTCTCTTTTAATATCTAATTAAATCAATAACTACACAGCCTTCGATGTGGTACTTAGTTTGAAAATACATGTTTGTTTTTTTTTCAGTCTACAAATACTTAACTCGACTATTAACTAGGTTAGTAACACCGGAGAGGTATTCTAATGACAATCCATAATTTAAAAAAAAAACACATTTATGAATTATATTTTTGAAAACTCTATTCTCTGAGCTTTTACTCTCTATATATCTCTCTATCTCTCTCTCTCTCTCTTTATAAGACAAAATGGCGTTTTGAATAAACTCTGTGGATAATTATAATGTCCTATATGACATTGTAGCTTCTAAACACATCTAAATAGCCGTTTTTGTTGAAAAGTGACCTAATGAATATGGTTCTCGTATACTACAAAAACGAATTCAGCTACTGACTACTGAAAGGATATAAGCTCTTTTTAACCGACTTCAAAAAATGGAGGAGGTTTCTCAATTCGACCGTATATTTTTTTTTTTTTATGTGTGTTCGCGGATAACTTTGTCGTTTATGAACCGAGTTTGATGATTTTTTTTAAAGGAAAGGAGATGTTCCAACTGTGGTACCATAATAAGGTCTTTAATATCTGATGATGGCATCCTATCGAGTCGAACCTTGAAGTCGGTTTTATTTTTGTTAAAATTGTACTTTTCCAATCATTGCTTGTAGAGACATTTTTTAAACATACATAACTGCAAAATTGAATTTACTCTGCCTGATGGAAAGCATTTGTAGAATCCAGGAGTGGTGATATGGTGGCCAGTGAGATGTCTCTTCATGCCCCGCTTAAAGGACCTGAGATTTTATAGATATAGAACATGTTTTATTTTTTTTATAAATACTTCATATGGAAATCAATAATAACAATTATGAACATTCTCTATTGTCTTTTTTATTATCCATATTAGTCTACCATAGTGATTTCAAAATACAGTTTAATGTATTTTTTAGTTTCAATCGTGTGGGACTTCACAGTGTCCGCCATTTAATTATATGGGTTTTTGTTTAGAGACTGACCTGAATAGTAAGTTCCCGTTGCTTTATTTATAATATTATTGCTATGTAGGTGGTTTGATTTATGAGGATTTTAAATAATAGATGACGTTATAAAAGTTTGTTTTGATTGTGTAAAATGTTTTAATTCATGCGGATATTATGGCTTAGTGTTTTATGATTATTGTTATTTACTTTATTTTGTTATGATATTTTTAAAATAGTTAAGATTTCTCTAATAAAGTATATATTTATAGTCTATAGTAGACTATGGAGCTAGGATACGGTTTCACCTTCTCATCCTTTCCCAATTCTGTGTTCTGGTTGTTTTGAATAGGCAATGTTGTCTTGGATGGGAATCGAATCGACGACCAAGTGGTTAGTTATCTTTACTGCATGACAAGAGTCATGCAGTAAAGATAACTAACCACAGCAAAGGGTAGGAGATGATCATTTAAGTGCTTATATATCTATATCAATTAATAAATCTGTTTGCAATTTCAAATTAACAGCTTATCACTAAATACATTTGAAATTATATATAGTACTAGTTTTATTTTTTTCTGTCTGTCTGTCAGTTTGTTCCTGCTAATCTCTGGAGTGACTGTACAGTATATGAGAGAGTATTGGTTCTAAACTTATTGACAAATATACTTTTATATCTTTTCGCCAAAATGACTCTAAGTAGGTGTCAAAATTACGTAAAAGTGAGTTTCCAGTATTATATTATATTTTACATTCAGTCATAAATCTTTTTTCTAAATTTTATTATTTGCTTGATTGTGCGGTTTGATTTATGAACTTCGTTGTTCTTATATAGTAAATAATGTTCCTCTCTTTCGTAATAACTAAACGTACAATATCAGAAAAAAAATGCAACATACCATTTTTTTCATGTATGGCCCTGCCAAATTGATAAAAATGGTATGCTATATAAAATACTTTGCTTGATAAAAGCATCAGCAGAATACGAGCTTGGTGATCACCATACTCATTGTGAATGCAGACAATGCAACAATGCAGCATGGCGACCCACACCATGGCGGGCTAGTGATGCTTCTGCATCATTGGGCCTCCGGTCTCGCACTCACCAACGAAAGACGACAGCACGAGCACTATCATTTATGTTGTATTTCTGTGCGAGGGTAGGACAGCCCCGTTAGAGCCGGCCCAACCATGCTGAAATCAATGTGGCTCTACTACCAATGCGGGGTTTGTCTATCTGTCATCACGATAAGATCTGAAATCATCAAACGGATTTTATCATAGTTCACAACAATGGATTATTGAAAGTAATCTGATTATTAAGAGGCGTAGATGCATAGTTCATTATTTGTATGATTTAAGTGTTCACACCGTAAGAGATTTAAGAGCCGGCTGAATTCGGCCCTCCCCCCATTCCCCAAAGGCTGGCAACTCACTTGTGACGCCTCTGGTGTTGCGGGTGTAGATGGGCAGCGGTAATTGCCTACCATTAGGCGATACGTCTGCTCGTTTGCCCCCAAAAGTGCAAACTATTCAGGACCATACAACTGCTAAAAGAAAAGAAAATCATTCAGGTTTTGGCCCACAACACAACCTTACTAAGAAGAGATTAAATAGTAGACTATTAAAGACTATTGGTGTTTATAAATTTGTTGTGAAATAGCAATATTCTAAATAAAAGTATGCCTACATACATACCAAGTGTATATGTGTGTGTATTCTTTAATGATGTTAGCTTATTGTAGAAGCTCAATAAGCTCACAACTGTGTGGACGTTTTATTTGGATGTCGAACCAGCCCCCCTAGCCAAGTTGCAAGCGTTCTTCTTTCTGCAATCGTTAACGCCTAAATTCTCGTGTGTTATTGGCTAATTGTAGACCAAATAGTCTTAGACAAAGTATTAGCCAATGACACACGAGAATTTAGGCGTGAACGGTTCCAGAAAGGAGAACGCTTGCAACTTGACTAGGGGGGCTGAAATAAGAAGTTACATAGATAGATAAAAATAACAGAGTCAGGCAGTAAAATGAAAGTAAGTAGGCCAGATAGAACAGTCGGTGACACTGACAACAAAGCACATGTCGTGCTCTCTACCAACAAGGTGAAATACAACCATATAAAGATTGATGCTAGATGCTGGCTGTTTTCAACCAGCCTTCTTAGAAGTCATGGTTGTAATCATGATGATGATTTCAATTACAGAAACATTTATGAAATAAAATACTCCAAGATTTTAATGTAATAATCTAAATGAATTATCCACAATCAGGCATAATCGCTATTTGATATTAACAGCCTTATGCTACTACCCTTAGAACATGATGAACCAGCTTTGTATACCACTATTATCACCCAGTTACAACTCAATTGCACAACACACCATTACAATGTTATCAAATACACAAACCATAACATGTGTACTGCCATGCTCACACAATCCATTCCACGTACAGTCTCCCCCATAAGTTCCTAAAGAAGTGCTATCAACAGAATCAGAAGCAACATTAGCTGCCAACCCCAGCGAATCACAAGATTGTGTAACATCCCCCATTTTAAAATAGAGTAATAAATAAAAGGTAGACACGGCACCTTATCGCTTCGGAGCCACAACAAATGAAAGAATACCCCCCATTACCCCCTCGAACACCCCTACGTTCTCTCGCTCGCACCCACTAAACGCTGTTTTACATTTATGGCTACAAGTCGTGTTCGCGACTGTACAAGTAGTAGAACATGCAAGTTGTTCATTCAAAATTCTGCCTTAAACTGTAAAATATAAAGTTTCTTATTGTTTGTGGTGGGTGGGATGTCTTGGTCGGTTACCATGGTAACGGGTGGCGTCTCGATTTTTGCTAGAGCCTCCTTCGATTAGGTACTTCGAGCTTCGGTACATAGGCATTGGTTCGATAACGTACAGTCCGATGTGAACAATGTTTTATTGACAGATTTGAAACGGTTCAAAATTGAGGGTAGATGCTATTCCTTCGTTTGGAGAGTGGGTTTTATATAAATGGCAATTTTTGTTCGTAGATACGTGATGGCGTTTCAATTACTTTATTTCTAGAGTTATGAAATTTTCTCTTAAGAGATCGAATATTACAAAGATGTTTTCTGTCTGTTTTTGAGGAATACTAACACATATCTTGAGTTTTCAACCTTTGAAGTACTTACTTATATACTTTGCAGACTCAGTAACCCAATATGTGTCTTGCCATCCGACTTGAAGTAAAGTGTTAAAAAGATGGCCAGTAATGTATCGTACTTTAATAACTCGCGCAATAAGCCGCGGGGCCAAGCTAGTCTAAAAAAATAGCCTAAATTACTCCTCACATCATCAGTTTCATCAGTGATTTTGACGGACTGATAGGTAGCTATCAGTCCGTCAAAATCAGTCCCATCACAGTCCAATTTTTAACCGACTTCAAAAAAAGGAGGAGGTTTCACAATTCGACCGTATATATATATATTTTATGTGTTTTCGCGGATAACTTCGTCGTTTATGAACCGATTTTGATGATTCTTTATTTAATGGAAAGGAGATGTCCCAACGATGGTACCGTGATAAGGACATTAACATCTAATGATGACATCTAAGAGAAATCGAGTCGAACCTTGAAGTCGGTTTTATTTTTGTTAAAATTGTACTTGTATTTATTTGTATAGACCAGATGTCCCTTTGTGAAATGTTTGAGATTATTGTGATTCCTACAAACATGAGCTTTTGCACCTGTCTATCTAATACCTTGTTAAACGAGCAATCCTTGTATATATATAATGTGAATTTCGGAAAGTGCTCCAACGATTTTCATGAAATTGAGTATGCAGGGGTTTAGGGGACAATAAATCAATCTAGCTGGTATTCATTTCTAGAATATTTACCTAAATAAACATGAACAAAACTTATCATTCAGGTACTATTGCTAAAAAATAACAGTGAGGTATTATAAAAATGAAATTCGTATATTTTTTTTACTAACTGTTTAATTCAACCACATTTCGTAGATTTGCCACGCTTACTGAACTCGATACATGTATTGGTTATTTACTATAATTGATTTTTCTGTTTACAATTATTTTCCATTTCAAATATAAATGCTATTATAGTTACATTTACTTGCAATACAAAATATAATATAAACATTTGTGCTTTTTAGTATAAAAAAATATAAGATTGAGTAAAACTATGTATTAGGAAAGAGATTATTTCGTGCTATAAATTAATAATTCATGTATTTATATTTTTATTAAAGATCACTATAGAATCATACAGAGAATCGAAAATAACGATATTGATACAAAATCAGTTACTAAAACAGGAGGTAAATGTTTTAAAGAATGTACTACATAGCATATTATTATGTATTTGAAATGGAAACATGTTCGATGTAACCTGTCAGGTTAACAATTGCAAGCGTTTTACACCGACACTTATATTACTTTGTGCATTAATATAAGCGATTTACTTCGTTACACAAGCTCATTTTCTATTTAAAACTTACAATAAGTGTTACAGGTGTATTTGAATTTAATTTTGCACTGTTTTATAACGTTTGTTCATTTATATTCATTTATTTTTGGGTATAGAGGCGGAGGCGTTTTTAGGACGTTAAGCACCCGTGTGCAATAATTCCTATAGCGCCCTTTAGTACGCGTAGCGCCCTCCAATAAGCGAGTACATACAATAAAAGTGCCACGGCCGTAGCTCCTAGCGCTCTTGTGCACCATGCACCCTGCATAACAGGTAAATACGCCCCTGTGTAGCTGTTGTGGTAAAACTAAATTTTGAATAGTATCTGCTAATAACTCCGGTTACGTCAGTAAGCTATATCAACCCCTCTAGCCAGGGTCAGCAGTCCAGCTCTGGTCCAGCGATGGACTAATAGAGGCTGTTGACATGATGGCATTGGAAAGCTTGGACTTTTCGTGAACAGCTAGATTAAGTCTGCTAAGATTTTATGTTCCTCTCATTCTGACCATATACCAGATCTATGATGATTTTTTTTTGCAAAATATAATATTTTGTAACCATCTTCATATGTAGTCAAAATATTTTTTCTATGATTTTAACTAAACATGAGATGATTACGGAAACCTTCATAGTAAATTATTATAAACTTTATTAGCTTTGGCTTGCGATTGATTACCTTTAATACCCTTGTCTTTATTTAATTTTGTAATTGCAATAGGTAACAATAAGGTGATATACATTCTGTTTGTTCACGTCATAAAACAGTGCAAATTCATAGTATCACATAATACTGTTGCGTGGTCTCTACACATAATCATAGTCACAAAAGTTAAATTCGTTTAAATATCTATTTACATTTTTTATAATTAAAATGTACAATATATTGCAATGCCACAGTGACATAACTGATTACATATATAATTTTATTTACAATTATTTGAAAGAATCTGTACATAATGTGCTCAGACCCTAACGGTAGGAGCGGCAAAAATCTACTCAATAAATATAAACAACTTAAATGTTATTTTGAAGCCTTCTTTTTAGTGTACATTAATGTATACTTTTGAATATATATATAATAGGGAATAATAAACATATCAGAGACGAATTGTCACTATTTTAATCGAGTTTTAATTATGGGCAGTTTTTATTATGATGTCATCATACACATTATTCAGGGCAAAAAGTACATTATTCTTGTCGAGTAATAGAAAAATAACTCCATCGAATTCTCGAGAATAACATAAATCAGTTATTGTGATTATATGAGGTGGTTAGACTTAAATTCCATTTCCTCCTTTTTTCTCCAAGGTGTTTATAATTCATCTCTGAAATAGATTAAAATATTAGAAAATATTTCGCAATCCTACTGACATCTGTTTACAAGATTTATTTGATCTATGTTAAAATTTACCATATTTGATAAATGGCTTTTTTTACATTCTTTATTCATAACATGAATTTTTGTAGATAAATTGAAAGATATATCGTAGAATACAGTTTTCGATATTAGAAAAACAAAGATTTGAGAAACCTTTAAACAGTGAGGGGTAATTTCGACATGTTTTTACCATAGCATGTAATATTTTTAACTACTACAGTTAATGTTTAAATTAAAATATAATTTTAAAGAAGTACTACATTTTATATTCGAATATACTACATTTAGGAAATTGGCACCGGTAAGATCCATACAATTTACACATTTAACTCTCAAAGTACATGTAAAATCTAAAGTTATTAATAAATTACTTAATTTATCACATGACTACTTATAAGATAAATATTTACATTATAAAGCTAATTTAATATAATTGTCTTTACATAAGTTCACTTATCTATTGAAACTTTACCTTACAAATGTTTAAAGATATTGACTGTAGAGTAAGTTACATTAATTTTGAATTGAAACTGACATATTAAAATTAACATTCAATCACTTTACAAAACTGTCAGATGGTTCGTTTTATCCTACATTCCCCTAAGGTAAATTTCACATTAGACTAAAAGTGATAATATGCAAAATTAATGGGTTGTTCATCATCTACACTGACGCTATCACTGTTTAGTTCACTGTCACCGGAGGTTGCATCACCTCTCAGCTGCCAATTGGACAGATCGCAGGGGGTTTCATCCTCCCTATATTTATACTCTTGATAATAGTAGTCTTTAGCACTTTGGTCACTGCGGGCGGGCTCGCCCGACTGTGATCACTGCCGGTGCGGCAGCTGGTGATGAAGGTGCTGATGGATGTCGAGGCGGGGCCTTTTCGCTTCTTCTTCATCGCTGCAGTCGTTGTCTTGAGGTTCCTGATCATCGCACTCCTCGCCGAGCTCCTCCTGTTTACGTTTGGCGGTTGCCATTTCAGCGGCGTGCTTTTTCCGCCATTTTGTTCTTCTGTTTTGGAACCAGACCTGTTGACAATACATAATGGATGAGTACAATCGTATATTGGTGTTAAAATTATAATATATCTAAAATATACTATATATATATGGGATGTGGGTTTAGGTTTTCAGGCAACCACCAGTTTAAGGAACTAACTTAGTACTCTAGTTTGCCCATAATTCATCTATTCAAGCAAATATTTTAATTGCCTACCCTTCAAAACGGCCAAATTTTGATGTCTTTGTCGTTGACCCTTTCGTGATTCACAAGTATTTCTACACTAATACAAATAAGTTTCATCATTACTAATTTCAAATTACATTGATTTTCCTTTGAAAATGAAAATTTAATAATCGCTGAATCTTATGAACGTACACATTTAGCGGTATTCTATAAACCTTTCAGCAAATAGAGTTGAAGTCAAACAGAAGTAGACTAATTTACTAAATTTGTACGTACGCTAAGTGGCATGTTTGCTCACCAGCTCGCCAGGAAAGCCAAATATAAAGAGAACACCAAACAATTTTCATCTCCATGCGGACCTAATCTGCGCGGTCGACATCATAATGCCTCATTAAATACCGCCTTTAAAGTCGCATCACGAACTAATCACCTATCCCTCTCCCTCCCGCCCAAATACCCCAAGGAAGACGAAGACGGCGATAGTAGCTGTGTTCTATAGTAATTAAGGGTCGTTTTGCAAATTACACGGTACTTAACCAGCCATATAACGATCATTAATCACTGGTCCGGTGAGTTGGTCTCTCTCGCTCCTGTTTGTTGGGGTATGTTCTGTCCTTGTTGTTTGAGGGTAGAGGCGTGAGACACGAGTTTAATTAGGTCATAAATACGTTTTCATGATTAGGCTGTTGGATGGTTGTCGATTGGGCTGGAGGTTCGGTTGTTCGGACCAGATGTCGATGTCATTATAAGGGTATCACGGACGTACAAATTAGCTCTACCGTTTTGTTAACAACGGCACTTTATTGGATATATTTTAAGTTGATTTTTGTACCCGAGTGATTGGAATTACTACTTAAAAATATCCATTTGTTTATAATTGGTAAGTGGTTTTCGGCGATTCTGAACAGTTTTCTCATCACACTGCTTAAGTGTCAGCAATCATTCCAGAGCAGTTTTCTAAATAAGTCATATTTTAATGTAGGCTTTATCCTTTGAATGATAAATTTTCAATAGTAGTATTTAGAGTACTACTTGAGTTAGTACTTGTAGTACTGTAGCTAGCTGTAACTAGTAGTGTAGTTGATTAGATTGAATGAGAAACGCTATTTGGTATTAATTAAACATAAATAACTCTTTATTCTAACGTAAATTCTGGGCTTTTCATCACTACTTGTTAGGTAAGCTCATACAAAACATCAATTACATTCACTGTCATTAATTTAATCTGCGAAATGATTTTCTGATTTTCTTGTTATGAAAAAATATTGTGTAATGTGCCACCTGTTAAGGGGTTAACCATTTCGGAGTTTTAATAATCAAACAGACATACATATATATATAAACTGACATACTATATCAGGGATTTGAAACCATAAACCAAACTTGACGACAGTCAAAAATCTTTTTTTTTAAATAATTTATTCAAAATTTAATGCTTTTACTCTTTTTATATTTTAAATTTTGATACCATATAAAATTGGATCTATCTTAGGAGTGAAGTAATGTGTGTTCTTCAGAAGAACTGGTGTTAACGGCACATTGTAAATGTTAGTTACTAAAAGATAGACAGCACAGTCACAGGAGGTAGCGGGTTATTAAATAAATAGATCTGTACACAAATCTATGTTTAAACATAGTAGTATACTTGAATGCGTACATTAATACTGAGATCATATAATAACAATACTTACATAGAATACTATTATTTTACAAATTTCAAGTTTATAGTACAAACGGTTTAAGATCTGTATTGCTGAATCAGCTAGCAACTTCATATGTTTAGACAGTACATACATAAAAAGTTAAATCTTTTTAAAGCCAACATACTTGTTTGACCAACAGTTGACAGTGACACCTTGACTTTGGCCTGTTCAAGTCGTGATGTGACATATAAATTAGTTTTTTGTTTTTTCGGAAGACGGTCCCCATTTCATCTCATCCACATTTTTTATATTTTATATCATTAATTTCATCACGACGAAGACTTATAATTTGAAGACTATAAACACTTGACATTGGCAGAAATAGCTGATCCGAGAGATCCGGCTGGTTGCCATTTCATCAAAGAAGAAGACATATGAATTAGGTGTGATGAATTTTCCGCGTTAAAACGAAATCATAAATCCGCTTTCCGCTTCATCTATTAATATAACCTGACACCTCACGGGACTATAGTTGTACAGCGTGTAACGACATTTTAATGGCGCTACTAGCGTTCATTAGCGCGGACGGCGCCGCGTGACATTCTAAGTATGTCGTAAATATTTGTTTAGAGAGTTAATATAAAGGCGAGATTTATATAGGTAATCAAGGTCAGGAAATTCACTCTCATTAATTATATTATAAATACCTTCCTTTATTATTTAATTTCATGATAAATTGTTAATAACTTTGTAACAATGAATTCAGTTTTGTAGAATTCAGCTATTATAGAACCTTTATTTGGCAAGTCATATTGGTCTAGTAAGTAGTTTGCTTTTTATTTTATGAGTGACCTGCCAAAATGACAATGCTCTGCCTGCCTGAGTCACCATACTCATTGCGAATGCAGACAATGCAGCATGGAAACCCACACCATGGCGCCCTAGTGATGCTTCTGCATGTTTGGGCCTCAGGTCTCGCACTCATCAACGAAATCTGACAGCATTAACGCTGTCATTTTATGTTGATTTTCTGTGCGAAGTTAGTACCGCCCCGGTCGAACCGGCCCAACCGTGCTGAATCAGCATGGCTCTACTACCTATTAAACTAAACTGCTAAACTAAAAACCATGCAAAATAATAGTGTAATGAGCGATCAGTTGTGAAAACAAATCAATGGATAAGAATAGCGTTAGCGATTGTAGAAACAGTTTAAACTCTTGTATCTTAACTATTATAGATGGTCATTTGTGAAGTGTTTTAGTTAATATTAAAGGCAGTTATTATAGAACTTTTCACTGTCTACTGTTAAACCTCTGGAGTTAAGTGTTAAATATAGCATTCGTTTTGACGATTGCAATAAATAAGCTTAAGCACGATGGAATGACAATAATGCCATGAGATGAACAAAAGTAGTTTTAAACTTTTTTAATCGTTTCGCCATTATAATTACATATTTTATATGATATTTAATCCATCTCGGTTTTACTATTTAAGCCTTAAGTACACAAATGACAGTATTAATTTATTCCAAAACTAGCCAAACCCCGCGGTGTTACCCGCGGTTATTGTTGTACCGCGAGTAACGCCGCGCGACAAAGTTAGTCAAAAAAAGTAGCCTAAGTTACTCCCCGGATCATCAGCTACCTGCCAGTAAAAGTCCCGTCAAAATCCGTGTAGCCGTTCCAGAGATTACCCGGAACAAACAGACAGACAGACAAACAGACAGACAGACAAAAATTTTTTTTACTACATTTTTCGTATATGTACCGTGTATACATACATATGCATTTAGTAAAAAGCGGTTATTTTAATATTACAAACAGACACTCCAATTTTATTTATTTGTATAGATAAACAAACTCCAAAGTACAAAAGTTCGACAGTAACCAACCAATAAGCAGTGCGCTATTTACACTATAAATAAGTCCCCGTTCACATTTTACGACAGCGCGACATTACATAAAGTTGTAAAAATAAATCGGCCGACGCGATACACAGTCGCAATAAAAAATATGCGACGCAAAACAAGACAATAGTCATACGTACGTATTATTATTGGGCCATTTGGTTTTATATCGGGACGGATGACGACGTCCGGACTTTATTACTGAGCTTCAAGCGTTCTTTGAAAGAGAGTGTGTTGTAGAAACTGTCCTTTACATGGATTGAATATGCGCTGTGAAAGTTGATTTGATGGGGAGTCGTTGAAGTTCGATAGTACTTTGTTAGTTGTTAAAATAAAATTGTGTTGATGTTGCTGAGGATTTTTTATATCTTTGTTAAAGTCATCTTCATCTTCCTAGCCTTTATTATTCCCAAGATTTGTGGTCGGCTACTAGTTCAACCGGTTTTACCTGAATATCAGTTTTTACACGGAGCGACTGGCATCGAACCTCCGTAACCCTGAGGGCGAACTGAATTCGACGATTGAACTAGTTTTCAGTTTATTTGAGATTACTGGCTTCCCAATAACGATTGCCATAGATGTTCATGACAACCGGGACCGACGGCTTAACGTGCTCTACGAGGCAAGGGCGGGAAATATCGCCATCTTCCATACTCCGGGCTGCTATTAAGAATTTCTTGTAAGAAAAACCCAACAGCAGTCCGACCCGGAATCGAACCCGAGACCTCTTGATCTGCAGTCGCTTACGCTAACCACTAGACCATTTGTTAAGGTATAGGAAGTAAATGAGCAAATGGATCAAGTGATGGATGATCGCAAATAATGCTTAATAATGTTATTTTAAGTCACCGGCCCATATGTGGTGAAGAATGGCTGCGTCACTAAATAGCCATCATTTAATAAGAGTAATTTCACAATAGGTACTGGACAGGTAAAGTGATTAGGGTAAAAAAGTATAAAAATCCTGTAAGCTTTGCATAGCTAATAGATAAAGATGATTGTCATTATAAATCTCTCTCTGCTAAATCTACGGTAAATAATAGTAATGAACTTGTATCTCTTCAGTTACAGGTGCCCGTGTTCGGTGGTGGTCGCTTACCATTAGGTGACTCATATAGAAAGCTCCTTAAAGTCTAAAGAGTTTTACCGGTTCTCGATAATTTGTCAGATTATTATCTGATAAATAAATAAAAATATTTTAAACATTTATTATTACAGTAAAAAATATTCATCACTTAATTATTTAAATTACAGTGAAGTTAATTAATTAAGAACAAACAGATACAGTGATAAGCTTTTTAATGTAAGACAAAATAAAAAATATCGCAATAAAAGTTAACTACTTTATAAATGTGATAAAAAGTTTATCTATATAAAAACGCATGAGTTGTGATTTTATGTGAACAGTATGTATAAGGGTAAGAGCTAAATTAACTTCAGCACTTCCATTTCACGTAATACATGCTAAAGCTTTTAAAAGTGTAAATAAGTCATAAATCTGTATGCATATGCTGGGGAACTTAATTGTTGTATTGTTAGTAGGAACAACGTCTAACACCACTGTAAAATTTCGCTTTACCCTTTTAAAGATATCTTCGGATGTAAAAGACACACGTGAACCATTTATCAAAAAAAATTAAGTAAAATTGAGCAAATTACATTTAAAACCAAATGTCGAAATGAGCTATGTGTATAAATATCTAAATAAATATATATTTTAGTGCCGACAGAAGCCAGTGTGTAAACACCTCAATTGAACATAAGCTCATCACGAGTTTACGAGCTATCTAAACTGCGACCCCTTCACAAGACGCCATTCTTACTTATAATATTATTTTCTATTTTTTCGTTTATACCCCATCTTGCCCTCCGTGCTGTTCAATTACTTAAGTGTTTGACGACGAACTGTGAAAGATATAACCATCTCTTTTCTTCATATAGATTTGTTATTCGCCTTCTGCTTGCACAGGATAGGGTCGGATAATTATGTGGATAACTATTATTTTTCACAAGAGAGCTCTGTAATGGCTTGATAGGGATAACGGCATTTCAGTAGTGAGGCTAAAGGAGCGGCCATGTTGTTACCGGTAATTAATAACAATTAAATGATATTTTGTGTGTATGTATTTTTTAAAATCAGTGTTTTGAATGGACGACAGGCTTTACGGCTTTGCAAAATTATTTTAAATAAGCGTCAATACAATTCAATGTAGTGGCATGCAGCTATCTCCAATACTGTTAGACAATTAGTTAATCTACCTTTTCTATGTTGGTCAGTATAATCTCTAAAACTCAATAGCATTTATAACTTCATTCTCGTCCCTCAGAGGATAGCACTAATGGTGCACTTATTTAAAGAGTCTGGTAAATCCTTACCACCAGCACGAATGCATATGTATGATCAACTAGAAGTGTGTAATGGCAGCTTAATAAAGCTTCTTTAACAAGCTTATATGGCAGTTATTTAACAAAAGTACTGGTACTCACAAATCTTTATTTATTAGTATAAAGGTAATTCAGTGTTGGAAGCAACAAATTAACTTAAGTGCGAAATAAATTGGTGCTTTTTGTACGATCGCAATCATTAGACTTGGTAAATAATTATTATATCGTTGTAATTTTCATTGATAAATCTTACTACCAAACTTAAGACTCTGCTTTTTCTGTTGCTATTTTCTAAAAATCATTAAATAAGCATTTCTTTTACTATTTAAAATATATAGTTGCATCATAGAATTAAAAGTTCTGCATAATTCTAAACTATTACAAAAAGGGGGATGTCGGCAGCGTCTAAGATGTAAGTAGTGATGTTATAGAATTTAACTGATGAATTTGTTTGTATATATGGTAAATGGCTCTGAACATCAGTTTTAAATTTATAAGTCAAATTAATCAATACAATGCAATTCTAAGTCAAAACACGTTTTATCCCGGATGTATACTGAGCTGATTTATGGCCGTGGATCGACGGGCCGACATTTTGCTGTATTGTAACAATTCGTAAATTATGTTATGTGTTTGTTAAACAACTTCTGGTTTATGCTTAAAAACATTCAATTTTTTTTTATTTAAATAAATTTTTCACATACAAGTGTATTATAACTATAACAAACAAATATTTAGTATATTTTAGGAACCTATTACTGAGATAATTTTGTTACTACAACACTGTTTACAAATTTAAATAATGATATTATTACAATCTTAGCTGTCAGTCTTTTAAAATTATTAGAGTGTATAATAATTTCATCTCATCCATCAAATATGTAGCGGTAACTTTTTTTTGTAATACTCTGCCTGATGGAAAGCATAAGCAGAAACCAAGAGCACCATACTACGAACGCAGACAATATAAAAATGCAGCATAGTGACCCACACTATGGCGGGCTGGTGATGCTTCCGTATCATTGGGCCTCCGGTCTCGCACTCACCAACAAAACACGACAGCACGATCGTTGTCATTTTTCGTTGATTTTCTGTGCGAGGGTAGTACCGCCCCGATCGAGCCGGCCCGTTTATGTTGAAATCGGCGTGGCTCTACTACGTTGTAAACTCCTAAGACTATTTCTTATTGAATTAAAATAGAATCAGAAATAAACTGTATATTGCATATAACAACATCTGTATGCAATATCACCAAAACGTATTTCCTCTACACACGAGTACTAGCATAAAATCATCAAATCTTTACGACAATCTATTCATTAGTCAACAATGATTATAACAGTAAATCCGGAGATAAAACACATAATTTACTGATAAATTACACACAACATACACTTACATATGTACGTAGATGGCGTATTCTTAGACACATGTACCCCATCACAGCATTTCCGTATTCAAGTAAAACAGATGTAATCAAACCCGACCACGTTGTCAGTAAATCCCTAACATCATTAGGCGCGTTCCGTCGCGTCGGCGAGCGTCATTTGTCACGCGCGACTTATCGCACCCTTTGCTCCAGTTAATAGTCGCTGCGATTTGTCGCGTCGGCTAATGCGTGTCGAACCTTAATCATTTGGTTTTTTCACACGTCATTCGTGTAATTAGCTTGTTGTTTTCTGAATAGATTGACTAATGGCTATAAGAGTTTTTTTTTATGATTTCTATGAGTAAACTTCTAATAAAACTAAGTTATAACTAAATATTTAATGTTAATACGTTTTATTATTCTACTAAAAACGACTTTAACGTGAAATATTAAAATTTACCTACGTCTTATAAAGGTTTAAGGGCTTCTTAATAGGAAAAGACTCCTTATAAGTGAAAAACATGGTGTCCTTACACATGTCCGTGAAAGCCACTTCTCATCAGCAATATGAGGTGAACATTTCTCTCCTCTAATTCCCGACTTTAAGAGGCTCGACCGGACTCGAACATGCATTTATCTCTTTTGGAGACAGTTTACATACTAATTTATTGGTAGTGTCTCCATCACATAGCATAGACAGTCTACCTATATCATCTCAAAGTTGAAGAGTAAGAATACTCTCATTATAAGCATATAAAACGGAAAATAAATAAAAAGGATTTAAAAATACGCTTAAGGCAAATCTTTATTTGCCAAATCGCAGTTGATTTACGTACCTTTTAAGCACAGATACTAACCATTATTAAGTAATACACTTAAATTTTATTATCATACAAGGCTTTATACAAATAAGTATTCGAAAACAGTCTCAAAGACCAAAAGGCATATTTTTATCGTAAAGGAGAAAGTAAGCAGACGAGTCACGGTATGGCAGCTACCGCCGAATCTGTAACTCTAGAAAGACAGGTCTCTTGAATGCAGTCCAGATTCAGTTGGATCTCTTGTAGCTTTATAACCATGGTAGTAAGCCACGAAAGAATAACTTAACACTGCTTTATTGTGAGTGTTCTAGGTAGTAGAGCCAGGCTGTTTTCCACACGAATGACACAGAAGACCAACTTAAAATGACAGCATTCGTGCTGTCGTGTTTCGTTGGTCGAGACCAGAGGCCCAATGATGCAGAAGCATCTCAATTTACCGCCATGATGTGTGTCACCATTCGCAATGAGCATGGTGACCCACTCACTCACACACATCACTGTTGAGTTCTATTCATACTCTCAGACGTAGAGTAAAGTCATTTTGGCGTCAATCACACAAAAAAAACTTCACACAGTTTATCTCCGTTCTAGTTGAACGTCACCTTTAGCTGTGCAATCATTACATTTAAATAATAAATAATGAATGACCTCTATAAATTTTACGACTCAACCGACTCAGCTTTAGCCATTTAAAGTTTGTTAAGAGGCAAATAATAATTAATTGTCTCATGAGCATTAGTAAATTATTTTTTTGGGTTATAAATAACGCAGTCATGTTAAACTTAATTTTGTTCTTTAAAAAATCATTTGGAGATTAAATGTCACTAAAAATATTTTTGGTCTAATAAAACATTGGAAGTAATAAAAAGTTTTATATTAGTCGCATAATAGATTTACTTTGGCAGACTCATACATAAGAAAAAATGTGTAAGACTTGATTTTCAGGGCTGCCTAGCTAATCGTACAAATCAAAGAGCACTTCACTGTCTTTCTGTAACACATTTTTCTCTCTTTTGACGTAATCACTCCCTTCAATGATAGGAGAGTAAGAGGAAACCGTAAATACACATTTATTGTGTACTTTTATGTTCTAAAGATCAAGGATCTAGGTATATATATAAAACAAAAGTTAAACGTTTTATGCGTAGCTTTTCATCTAACTAGTGAGTTTACCGGGGCTCAAAAGTATTCTGTGCCTTTAGCAGTGTTTACTTACCATTACCCGTTTGCCCCATATGCCATAAAAATTATGCGGACGAAGTCACGGATGGTTGCTAGTCAATAATATTTAGTTTTCATATTAATTATTTTACCAGTCTACAACCAGAAAACAAATAAAACGTAAGTTGATCTGCAATTAACAAGAGATTAAGGTCGATCTCTCAGTTGAAAGCGAAATAAAACCTATTAATAGCGTGTACCTGGTCATCATACAGCTACTGGTTCGTTGAAAGCTGTGGGAAGGTACCGTGGAGCCACCACGAGTTATTTAGAAAGTCAATTAAATGGAGTTTAAGATAAGTTTAAGTTTATAATTCGTTTTGTGGTTTATTTTCATGATCATCAAAATGGATTAGATATATTTTTTTATTTATTTGAAGGAAAATGTGTCTGTACTCAGTCTGATGGACAGCTTCAGTAGCATCCAGGGACAAGGGTCACACAAGGGACACACTCACTGCGAATGCGCGAATGCAGACAATGCAATATGGCAGCCTAGTGAGGAGCTTTTGACGCTCTTTTTTTTGTGTGGAAATCCCCTCGCATACCACCAACTGGTGGTTATGTCGAACTCGAACTGGTCCTCTTAAAGGACCCGGATCATAGTTAAATTTAAGAAGAATAGATTTTCAAGGAATTAACAGTAAAATCAAATTGTAAGCGGAATAACAAATCAATTGGTGATATAAAATAACATTTTTGAACACAAAATGAACGTTTAAAAATTAATAAAGCAAAATTACCCACCGACAACCCTAACGGTATAACTATTCATAGATCAATCATTTCTTCTTACATCTACACGATGCGCCCGCGCAAGTGCACAACGGTCCCGTCATTTAGATCATTACGACAGTCTGACATTTGATTTAACATGACGTGATTTAAAATAATTAATTCAATAATTATTAGAGTACTTACCGACGACCTAGCGGATAAATCAAAGGGATTTATTGTAAGAAAAAACTGCCTCGTTGGTCTAGTGGTTAGCGTAAGCGACTGTTGGTCAAGAGGTCTCGGGTTTGACTCCCGGGTCGGACTGATGTTGGGTTTTTCTTACAAGAACTGCAGCCCGGAGTATGGAAGATGGTGGTGTTTCCCGTCCATGCCTCGTAGAGCACTTTAAGTCGTTGGTCCCGGTCGTCATGAACATCTATGGTAATTGTTATTGGGAAGTCAGTGCCCTCAAATATACTGACAACTAGTTCAACTTTCGAATTCAGTTCGCCCTCAGGGTTGCTGAGGTCCGATGCCAGTTGCTCCGTGTAAAAACTGATATTCAGGTAAAATCGGTTGAACTAGTAGCCGACCCCAAATCTTGGGAATAATAAAGGCTAGGAAGATGATGAGATGGTAAAAGAGTCACCGAAACTTGTTGTAAAGGAAGTCGTACTATTATATGGTATATTTAAACGTCCATTGGCTTTATTACTGACTGAGGCTGATAAGGACAATTTAATCATTAACTTTGACTTTTTATTTCGACTTATCACTATGCGTGTTTTTAGACTTATTAAACTATATATATATTTTTATGTTTGTGCTGCCAAAATGAGTCTGCCCCGCCTTATGGAAAGCGCAAGCAGAATTCAAAGCCCAAGAGTGGTGGTCACCATCCTCAATGCGAACAAGGACAGTGCAGCATGGTGACCAGCACCATGGCGGCCTAGTGAGATGCTTTTTCTCACCGCGCTTAAAGGACCCGGGATCATAGTTGGTGGGAAACACGTGCGCTGCTAGTGACTAACGGTCGCCGAATGGTTGAAATTAGACTACAATTCATTCACTCACTTTTCGTCTACATAAACTTTAACTGTTCCAAATTTCAAACTCCTTCCTAAGAAGGGTAGAAATGTTTACTTCACGTATTAGTATATTACGTAAGTAAAAAAAAAACAGCTGGTTAGTAATCATTTTTACTGACCCTCTTTATCGATACATGTTGATGATTAGGGGACACTTTGATCAAACCCTACATTTTGTAGGACAATTTTTTTTTCAATAATTTAGAAAATTATCTTGATATTTAACAAAAAAGAACTCAGTTAGTAATAAATGTTTGAGAATCATCAAATTAACGTATTTTATTTCTGCTATATCTGTTAGCTACCATAATTGAGAATTTTCGCACAGGAAATTGTTAGGCATCTCATCGAAACGAAGCTATTCACGAACAATTAGCTTGATAGTAATAACTTGTAAAATTTGTACCGGAGATCCCGGTTTATATAGATATTAGCCGACCCGCGCAACTTCGTTTGCGTCTCCTATTGCCCATAGCGTGATAATTTTCCCCGTTTTGGTAACATTGTTCATTAGTGTTCCGCTCCTGTAGGTCTTAGCGTGATGATATATAATCTAAAGCCTTTCTCGATAAATGGGCTATCTAACACTGAAAGAATTTTGCAAATCGGACCAGTAGTTCCTGAGATTAAACAAACGTTCAAACAAACAAACATACTCTTCAGCTTTATATATTAGTATAGATAGATAAAAACAAAAACGTTCGACTTTCCTATGAGCAATGAACAACAGCAATTGCCAATAAGTTAAACTTTAAAAAAAGAAACGCAAGCACTTCATCGAGTAATCATACATCAAAAATGCCTTACATCATTTTGGAAAAGAGCTGATACTCTTAAACTGCTGGACCGATATTAATCAAACATAGCTAAGAACCACCGCAAGAAAACTCGCTTTCAAATGAAGAAAACCGCATTGAAATCGGTCCATCCCTTTGAGAGCTACGATGCCACATACACACACACACATAGACACACGCGCTGATAGACAGCCATCGACGTCAAACTTAGAACACCCTTCTTTTTGAGTCGTTTGTTAAAAATAACGTACACCACCATTCTTCTATGTGTCTATATAACATAGTGCAGCAAAAACCAACACAGTGGTATTGTACGCCAATCTATTTTTATCTTTATTTGCGAGATTGGACAGTCGTTTTGAAGAATTTGTGGCCAATGGGTAAATTGGAATTGTACTTTTGATCGATGGCTCGCCACTAATGGACGAGGAAAAACCAAACGCATCCCGACTCCGATGCATTCTATTGATATGCAAACTGTGTTTTTTGAATTATTATTCTACCGTTTTTTGTCCTAATTTTCCTGTATTCAATCAACTGGTACTTTTTATCAATCGTAAATTATGCACAAGTAAGTCTATTCAATTAAAATATGCATGAAAACATATTGAAATATATTTTAGACAAGGATTAATATCATCATCATTTTCATGTATTTAATTCAAAAATATTGCATATTATTGAGCGAGTAATTTTACGGTTCAAAGATCAAAATTTCACAGGAATTAAAACTAAAAATTAAATTTAAAAAACATTATTCATTTAATATACTTGACATATCTGGCGAAGTTTCTAAAGTGAGTTTTGAGTTTAAAAATAAAGAGTTCAATCTTATAAACAAAACAAAAAAATCATAAACCAGAAAGTTCATTATCCAAGTATCTATCCGCATGACGGCTATAAATCATAAAGGGATTAGAGGAAACCCTTCCTGCTACAAATTTGGCGTTATTAAAAAAACTCATTTGCAAATTTTGAAAGACAAAGAGATATTAAAGCGATATAGTGAATTATCTTCAATTTGGCCGGTCCCCGGTGGGCGATGAGAAAAAATACACCCCTTTTTCGTGCAAACTTGAAGTGAGAATAAAAATTTTAATGTGGCACGTTTAACTTTAGCTCCGCCATAAACTCACGGGGGTGTCATCCACTCTATATAGATAATAATCTTCTTAATATCACGCTTTATAAGATGCAGAACATTTCACAATTACTTCTTCAGATGATTTTCAAAAATACTCTTTGTGCGGCATTCAGTGAAAGCTGACCGATATACCCTATTTTAACTATATTCGGTTAACTATATCTAAATAGGTTTTTTAGGTCTGCGTATGCGACTGCTGTAATCGCATACGCAGGCGATGCTTACGATGCACAGGACGGATCGAATATTTGTATGCTCTGCAAAATTTCAGCAAAATTCTGCAAAATTTATATCATGAAAGTTTCAGCTTATAAACATATCTATATGTGCCTTATTCTTAATACAGAATACGGTAATGTTACTACTAGTAGGTATTACACGCGTATTATGACTTGATATGACGTATACAATACAATACAATACAATACAATACAATACAATATATTTATTTGCATGAATATGGTAGGTACAAGTTCTTCAATCGTATAAACTGTCTCGTTGGTCTAGCGGTTGGCGTGTGTGACTGCTGATCATGAGGTCTCGGGTTCGATTCCCGGGTCGAACCAAATGTTTGTACGATCTACAAATATTTGTTTCGGAGTTTGGGTGTTTTCTATATATAATACTAGCTGTTGCCCGCGGCTTTGCTCGCGTGGAAGTTGGTTTTATGTATTTAATTAAAACTGTATAAAAGTATGTATCAGTAATTTATTCATATTTCTGAACGTATTTATTTATTTTTGATCAATAGCCCATTTAAAAGAACTATCATACAAACATTCGACCCATATTTCATCCCTTTTAGGAACAGAATTCGCATTAATGCTGATAATGCATAAAGTTACATGGTACTAATTTAAAAAATAACGGACTTCCATACAAACTTTCAACCCCTATTTCACCCCTTTAGGGGTAAAATATCCAGAACTGCTTAAATACGTCTTTACATTTTTTTAATCAATGCACATCAATCAATGTACATGAATAAAGTTTAATGGTTCTAACTTAAAAAATGACAAACTTCCATACAAACTTTCAACCCCTATTTCACCCCTTAGGGTTAGAATATCCAGAAACGCTTTAATACTTATTTACTCACTTTTAATCAGTAGCCCAAAAATAAAGTTTCATGTTTGCTACTTCAAAAATAACGAACTTCAATACAAACTTTCAACCCCTATTTCACCCCCTTAGGGGTAGAATATCCAGAAACGCTTAAATACGTATCCACTCACTTTTAATCAGTAGCCCAAAAATAAAGTTTCATGTTTGCTACTTCAAAAATAGCGAACTTCCATACAAACTTTCAACCCCTATTTCACCCCTTAGGGGTAGACTATCCAGAAACTCTTAAATACGTATCCGCTCACTTTTAATCAGTAGCCCAAAAATAAAGTTTCATGTTTGTAACTTCAAAAATGGCGAACTTACTTACAAACTTTCAACCCCTTTTTCATCCCCTTAGGGGTAGAATATCCAGAAACGCTTAAATAGGTGTCTACTCATTTTTAATCAGTAGCCCAAAAATAAAGTTTCCTGTATCTAACTTAAAAAATTACGAACTTCCATACAAACTTTCAAACCCTATTTCACCCCCTTAGGGGTAGAATACCCAGAAACGCTCAAATACGTCTCTACTCTTTTTAAATCAGTAACACATAAATAAACTTTCATGTTTCGAACTTCAAACATTACGGACTTCCAGACTAACCCATATACGAAATGTCAACCCCTATTTCACCCCTGAGGAGTAGAATATCTAGAAACGCTTAAATACGTCTTTACTCTTTTTTAATCAGTAGTACACCAATAAAGTTTCATGATTCTAACTTAAAAAATTACGAACTGCCATACAAACTTCCAACCCCTATTTCACCCTCTTAGGGGTAGAATACCAAGTAACGCTTAAATACATATCTACTCTTTTTTAATCATTAGCACATGAATAAAATTACATGTTTCTAACTTAAAAAATGACGAATTCCATACAAACTTTCAACCCCTATTTCACCCCTTAGGGGTAGAATATCAAGAAACGCTTAAATACGTATTTACTCACTTTTAATCAGTAGCCCAAAAACAAAGTTTCATGTTTGTAACTTCAAAAATGGCGGACTTCCAGACTAATCTATATGCGAAATGTCAACCCCATTTTACCCCCTTAGGGGTAGAATATCCAGAAACGCTTTAATACGTATTTAGTCTTTTTTAATCATTAGCACATGAGTAAAGTTACATGTTACTAACTTAAAAAATAACGAACTTCCATACAAACTTTCAACCCCTATTTCACCCCTTAGGGGTAGAATATTCAGAAACGCTGAAATACGTATTTACTCATTTTTAATTAGTAGCCCAAAAACAAAGTTTTATGTTTGCTACTTCAAACATAACGAACTTGCATTCAAACTTTCAACCCCTATTTCATCCCCTTAGGGGTAGAATATCAAGAAACGCTTAAATACGTATTAACTCTATTTTAGTCAGTATCCCAAAAACAAAGTTTCATGTTTGTAACTTCAAAAATGGCGGACTTCCAGACTAATCTATATGTGAAATGTCAACCCCTATTTCACCCCCTCAGGGGTAGAAAATCCAGAAACGCTTTAATACGTATTTACTCTTTTTTAATCATTAGCACATGAGTAAAGTTACATGTTACTAACTTAAAAAATAACGAACTTCCATACAAACTTTCAACCCCTATTTCACCCCTTAGGGGTAGAAAATTCAGAAACGCTGAAATACGTATTTACTCATTTTTAATTAGTAGCCCAAAAATAAAGTTTCATGCTTCTAACTTAAAAAATGTCGTACTTCCAGACTAACCTATACGCGAAATGTCAACCCCTATTTCACCCCTTAGGGGTAGAATATTCAAAAACGCTGAAATACGTGTTTAATTATTTTTAATCAGTAGCCCAAAAATAAAGTTTCAGGTCTCTAACTTAAAAAATGACGGACTTCCATACAAACTTTCAACCCTTATTTCACCCCCTTAGGGGTAGAAATTCCAAAATTCCTTTCTTAGTGGGTGTCTACTCAATAAAAGGATCCTACTCACCAAATTTCATAGTCGTAACTATCATAGTTTACGCTCGGCGATGATGAATCAGTCAGTCAGGACTTACTATTTTATAAGTATAGATAGATGTATGTATTTACAAAAAAAAAGTATATATGTATTCATATCAGTTGTCTGGTACCCAAAACACAAGCTCTGCTTAGCTTGGGACTGGATCGCGTTGTGTGTTAGATGTCTGAAAAAGTATTTATTATTATGATTTTAAACCTCTCCACATTTTTTTGAAATCTTGGTTTTAACTTTATGGTTTTTTAAAGTTTATAATAGTGTTACTTGTTATTTGTTGTGACAAGACTGTGACAGAATCTTTCATAATTTCAAAAATATATTAGCATTAAAAATATGTAATAGTTTTTAAATAAAATAAAATATTCAATTTTGAAAAGAGTTTATATTTAACTACCTATGTTTTTGTATGTCAGTTATCGTGGTAAATAGTAGCTTATGCCCTTCGTCAAGAATCAAAGTATCTATATGAGAAATTTCATTAAAATCAGTGTAGAAGTTTAGTAGTGCTAGCAAAATAAACAGAGAGAGTTACTTTTTAATTTATAATATTAGTACAGAAGTATGGAATATATGAAGCATACTTCATATATATACATATGATACATAATATATACTATATACCATACTATGGCATATACATTTTACTCATCGTTACAATTACAATTGTCACCAGTATATTTTGTTTATCAAAAACCAGAAGACACAAAAAAACTTAGCAAAAATACACAGTAAAATAAAGAAAGTTTGCAAATTAAGAAAATGTAATTAGTGTTGGGACGCTCGGAGGCGCCCCCTGCCGACATAATTAAGGCGAATCTTGTTGTAATTTTGACATTTAATTTTTTCCCCTCACTCACCTCTGCGTTATTAATTAATTTAGAAAAAGTGCCTTTAAAATTTAATCTCTGCCTTTTTGGTGACATTTTCTTTTATTTTTTTTTTCCTTCAGCTTAATGAAACGGAGATGTTTGATAGGAGAATAATGGATTCAGTTTACCTCGTCTTATTAATTTGTGAGTTTCTTTTGTAATTACTTTGTAGGAAACTGGGATTTGGATAAGTAAAAATTATTGGAAGACAGTATTTTGTATGAAAATTAAATTTCTCTCTAATCTATAATAAAATGTTTGTCATCGAAATCATGAAAGTTGAAATCTACTTTCAAATTGTAATATTTATGTTTCAAAATATAACGTTAGTTATTTTATAAACAGTTCTTATTTTACCACTTGCTTATAAACGTACTATGAAATTTATTCTGATTTATTAAGCTAAAATTTTGTTTGCTGAATTGTAGGTGCTAATCTCAGAAAGTACTGCATCGATTTTTTTTTTACAGTATTGGATAGCCTATTCATCGATGAAGACTATAAGCTTCATTTGTAGCACCATAACATCACGCTATAACCCATTGAAGCCGAGTATGAGCACACACAATAATTTTATAACCAAGTTACTTCCTACACCTAATTTAGTCACTCGGTAAATGTAATCGTACATGTATTAGCTTATCTATGAACAAATCTTGAAACTTTAAAATAAGGGTGCGTGCACACTCCCTCTAATCCCGCTTATCGGCTCATCGGCTTATCGGCGTGTAAGCCACTCATCAAACGTATTAGTCGCGATGTAAAACTTTTTCACGCAATTACTTAGGGGAATATATATTGTTCAGATAATTTAGTTTTGGTTAAAAACAGTTTGTGCGTGTGAAAATATTTTAATAATTAATTTTTTTACGGTCCAGATAAGAATTTTATTTTCTACTAGCTGAACCCCGCGGTGTTACCCGCGGTTATTGTTGTACCCCGAGTAACGCCGCGGGGCAAAGTTAGTCTAAAAAAAAGTAGCCTAAGTTACTCCCTGGATCATCAGCTGCCAGTGAAACTCCCGTCAAAATCGGTCCAGCCGTTCCAGAGATTACCCGGAACAGACAGACAGACAGACAGACAGACTAAAATTTTTTTAACTACATATTTGGCATATGTCCCGTGTATACAAACATGCATTTAGATTTACAAAAAGCCGTTATTTTAATATTACAAACAGACACTCCAATTTTATTTATTTGTATAGATTTTTGACAATTGCATTTTACTTACTAACACACTTGTAGAGCTATACATAGACATTATTTGAACTTCCTAATGATTCACACATACATAATAATTTAAATACCAAAATAATTCTGTCTATCACTCTTTCACGGCTAAACAGCTTCACCGATTTCAATGAAATTTGATATAAATATGCTTAGATTGTTGAGGAAGGACACAGACTCCTCTTTGCCGCGATAATCGACATACACGCTGCTCAAGCCGCTAATAAAAGCTAGTGATTTAGCGTAACAATGATAATTTTAGTACATAAGCAAATCATATATGTATTTCACATTAATGTAATCTTTTAAATATTGACAAAACTTTGATATTAATAAAAAGGTTCTCGAAATAGCTTTATTCATAATCTACATACTCATACGCCTTGTATAATGTACAATAATTGGCTTCTTGCAAATAGATTTTTCTACGTAAAGAAACTTTTCTTCTTTTGTTCATAGACAAACCCACAAATGAACCTCACTCACCGCGAAAACATATCAAAACAATAATTCTGATAAGTCATGGTAACAATCGGCGGATCGGCCGCAGCCCCTCGTCCACGAGCAATGACGCTCCGATACAATCGGACGGAGCTTAGATGTCATTTAAATTTAAATTAAGGTATTACAGCGATGTTACGAGCCGACGCCGGATTGTGAATGCGCATTCGTTTGTCTTATCGGAAAGCCGATGGTGGGTGAATTTTTAACTGTGTGAAATTGCCCTAATGGTTTAAAAGCTTTGTGGACGATGCTATATTTAATGAGAATATTCAATTTAAATAAAATATCAGTTGTAATTTTACAACTTTCTACCGGCTTAAGGTCCGTACGATGTCAGATACTACCGAGTATGATGGTAACCATAGTACTCGGTAGTATCTTAGCTTTTGATTATTTAATTACCATTATATGATCTTTTTTTTTTTTTTTTTTTTTTTATGTTTGACCCTGCCATAATGACTCTACTCTGCCTGATGGAAAGCATAAGCAGAATCCAAGAGTGATGGTCACCATACTGCGAACGCAGACAATGCAACAATGCAGCATGGTGACCCACACCATGGCGGGCTTGTGATGCTTTCGCATCATTGGGATCCCTTCAATTTATCCTTTTTGTAATTAATAAGTACCTTTTGGTGACTATTGCTATCCATATACACCTGTAACACAAGAGATAAAAATGTTTTGGTACCCTTTGAGTGTCAATTAGAATCAAAAGGAGGAGTGAAGGTCGGTAGCCTTGAAAAATGACTCAACATCGCTTTTCTATGAAGCCGTGGTATCACTCTTGTTGGGACGGCCCACAAAGCAGAAGCATAACTCTCCCACGGTAACTTAGATTGAAAATGTGTCAAGTATCAACTTTAGTTGACCTAAAACTTAGTTATATGTGTGCGTTAAAATGGTGAGAGTTAGGTTCTATTCAGTTCGATATACTTAATAAAGTAATTTCAATTCAAATTTACTTTTGCGCATATTTCATACCTACTTTTTAAATATAGAATTAAACGCTTTTTTTACTACTTTGCTTTGTATGTTTCATATGTTTAACTGAAATCCTGTTTAAAAAGTTATAACACTAATATTTCTCTGTAATCGACCGATACCACCCACACTCACAAACACACAAAAAAACATCATAAAAACTAACCAAACACAAATATTTGGACGGCTATCATTTGAAGCCCTATCTAAAATGGGGAACAAACACTTCAATCACTCATTTGGCATCCAATAACGTGTTCAGATCCCGCAAAAACATCCTCCGCGATCCCTCAATCCCCCGGGAACAGATCCCGATAAAGCGGGATCAAGGCGGTACAAATTGAAAATCTCCCCCACATATGTATGTAAAGCATCGAAGCCTTATTTGTGGAGATAACTGGTTATTTCGCGTTATATTCTTTTGTGAACTACGCCTATAGAGGGAATGATTTCTTTTAATGGAGGATACAGACCGTCTGTATTGAGATAAAGACGAAAAAAATATGGTAATAATATCGCTGTGCTATGGTTTTCATGTTTCAAATTATTTTTTTGATTTCAGATTTACTTATGTATGCTTGAAAATCTTTCCAATGGTTAAAGTTATCTTTAAACAAGTAAAATTTTAACAAAAATAAAAACGACTTCAAGGTTTGACTCGATTTCTCTTGGATGCCATCATCAGATCTTAGTGTCCTTATTATCATGTTACCACCATTGGGATATCTCCTTTCCATTAAAAAAAGAATCATCAAAATCGGTTCATAAAAGACGAAGTTATCCGCGAACACATTTAAAAAAATATACGGACGAATTGAGAAACTCCTACTTTTTTGAAGTCGGTTAAAAAGTACCAAATTTAAACTTAATAGATTTAAAATAGTCGGAATATATTAACTTTTCAGACGGATATACAGATTTTATAATGGTACTACCCGTTATCATTCGTATATACAAAACTCTTAAATATTATCTTAGTGTTTTATCACTTTTAAAGTAGGCATTACAAGTTATGGTTGTTTTAAGATTAGTGTGTAGTGTTTAATTTTTTTGCAACACCATCTTGTACCTCAAAAACTATAGTCTGTGTATATTATTTATTTACACAGTACATTGTATTTTTGCGTGGCAACACTGCACCAAAATAATCAACAATCCAAACACCGACTGTTTTTATTATTTACCCGCGTATTTAATCCGCGCCATAAATCTCAACAGATACCAATATGGTGTCGTTTTTTGGCGCGAAAAAGAATTGGCCGCGGAAGGCAATGAGAGGCAGATTAGAGCGGGATAAGTCCCGGTTATTAATGGACCGCCGATACACATGACAAAACGGATAATAAATGGATATGCCCTCTACTTTTTTTAGCTAACAAATTTGTTAAGCGTGACAGTTGCGTCCGATATCGCTGTGAATGTTCCTATATTCCAAATTTGAATTGTGTCTCCGTGTCCGCTTTGTTTAATTTTTTTACTCAATGTTTCGGTAATGTAATTGTAGATGTAGTTTAATATTTATTGGTAAAAATTGAAAATTTCGTTTAAATTCAATGTTTTAATCAGTGTTTTACTGTCTTTAAATGAGATGTTCAATATTTAACTGGTGAGAAATGAGGTTGAGGACGTGTTGCTAAAATATAAGGTTAACATTCTGTCAGTGAGAGGGGGTGAACCTGTACAGTTAGGGCCAGAAAGATGTTCCTTAACCAAATCGACAGTACGTTGACGAAAGGTCGCGTTAAAATCATCCGTAACTGGACAACTCACAAATTTTAAGAAGCGCATTCTGTACGACGAGTTTAATTATTCCGCAGGACTAGTAAATATAAATAGCTCCTCATAGACAATATTATAGACAAATATATAAAACCGTAATGGGTCATAATAATTCGCAAGAGGGCGGTAATATGTCGTAGCACGTATCGCCGACTCAGCGTGGTTTTACGAGCGATTGACGCTACCAGTCCACCAGGTCCAGCGATATACTTCCTGGCCGTAACCTCTCTTATATTTTATAACATGTTATGATTGTAAAAGTCTAATCTGTAGGCAGCAATTGATAAAATCGTGCTTTACTTAACGTATTTAAAGTATAATTTTCTTAGTATCGAATTTTTCGGGAACTATAAATATTTCATGGGACTATTTTTCATACACGTATACAGTTTATATTTGTTTAATCATTATGATGCGTAGTAGTATTGTTTTATTGGCTCATTTCATCTCATACTAAGTACGTCAAAGATTCGATTATTCCTTGTTCTTTTGGTCATTATCTTTTTGCCCTCCTTCTAATAGAAAACATTAAAACATTTGAGATAAAGGTCAGCCACTTGGAGTATTCTGATTCTGATTGTTAAATAAGAAACGTAATCTAATTGCCTAACAACGAGTCACTCTAAACCCACAAACACTAAAAAATACGGACTTCTGAGGAAATATTGTTTTCAGAAGTATTCAGAATCTAAACATAAAGCAATAAGGACGTGTCATTGAATATACTATTCTCAAACCATCTTCAAACATCTCACATAACATCAAATCACTTTCATTAGCATAGAAACAGCTTCACTATCGTGTTCGAGCGAAACGAGAGCATCAAGCGAAACAATGAGCTAGCAAAGTAAGCGGACTGATCAACCTGAGGTTCGTAGTAACGCGCGAAGTTTTTCAATAGCCTTATAGTACAGTCGACCACATAAATACAGTTTGTACGTTTTAAGTTTTTATTTTGTTAACTATTTTCGTATTAGGTACTTTTGTTGTAGCTTTTTTTTAGTAGTTGTAAATATTATAGTGATATGGAAACATATCTGTCAATATAGCTGGAAATCTCACCAAAAAGGCTAACTGTAACGGCTTACGATAATCGACAAATTAAGAAATCAAGTATTTGAATGGGGAATTATTCTTGTCTTATTATTATTTATTATACCCCTAAATTATATGTGGCGTTTATATACCTGTTCAAAACGACAATTCATATAAAAATTTCTGATTATTCATATGGTACAGTTAGTAGTTTAGTTTGAGAGAGACAACAGACAAGCTGTTCAAGCCTATGTCTCTCTCAAATCAGGTGCTTTATCCGTAAGTAGATCGTAGCGATTATGTTAACATCCCCTCAAGAATATTGTCTTCAGGTTTCGTATTCACCAGTAGACATTTATTATCATATAACAGTATTTCATGCATATATTGCCCATTGGAATATAATAAAAATTCATGAATTCGCTATCATTTGCAAATGGATCAGCAAAAATTGGGTAAAAGAGAAAATATTAGAGTATAATGAAATAGTATAATAATTTGGACCAATGTTTTGTCCATTTCATCAAAATATGAGGTCACTGAATCAACTTGCAAGTTTTTTGTATGTTTTTTATTTAGGTCTGTTTCAATACAAAATTCTGCTATATAATTCAGAAATACTTTCTGGAGTAGTTTTAGTTTGTTCTAACAGGTTTTGTCGTTCTAAATATTTTCTATTAATTTAACCTTTTAAATTGTTACTAAACGATTTTAGGCGAGGCATGACGATAAGCAATAGAAATTAAACAAACCTCTTATCAAAGTTAAGCACTGGGCAGACCCTGAAATAAAATTTACAAACGGTCAGAAATATATTTTGTTTTGCTTTATTTATTTCTGCATAGATAGCTTTGGGTATAATATTGATAGGTCCTTAAGAACATTCTTTGATTTTTTGACAGTCAAATAACGCTATCTAGTCCCAAACGTAAGCAAAGTAAGCGGAACTTGTACTTTGGATAGTGGGCAACTGATATAAATAGAAACACCCAGACAAATTTAAACATTCAATATTCATGCATACAAATATTTGTCTAGACTGGGAATTAAAATAGCGACCTTTTGGCGTAGCATTGCATTACACAAACCACTACGGCATTAAACCGTCAAAACCATCAATTGTAATTTCATAACAGGGTTATGAGTATTCATAATCTTGTAATACAGATACCGTTCCGGGATTATATATACGTAGTAAGCATATATGAATAGAAACCTTAGAGGAAAACGACGCGGCGACGGTTGAATCGTGTATATGGGCAGGCACTCGAAACTGATGTGCTATCATAACAACATTACCTTATGATCCGATCTCGACTGCCCATAGATATTCATGAAACATATAATGAATATTCTGTTACCGAATATTTCTACGCATGACTGTACATTTAATATATCAGTCCTTACTAATATAATAAAGCTAAGTAATATTTATATCTGTTTAAACGTGATAATCTCCAAAACTATCAGAGAAATTGGAATAATTAAGTTCCTATGTCTTTCGGAGGCCCTGGAGAAGGAGATTTATCAATCATCTCGGTGGCGCAGTGGTAGCGTACGCGACTGCTGTTCTTGAGGTCTCGGGTTCGATTCCCGGGTCGGAACAAATGTTTGTATGATCTGCAAATATTTGTTTCGGAGTTTGGGTGTTTTCTATGTATAATATGTATGTATTTACAAAAAAAAAAGAATATAAGTATTCATATCAGTTGTATAGTACCCATAATATAAGCTCTGCTTAGTTTGGGACTAGATGGCGTTGTGTGTTAGATGTCCGAAATATTTATTTATTTATTAATCTTTCTTGTCTTTTCCCAAAGTTGTCGCAATGAGTGGCATTTTAACAGGTTTGCACTAGTTCCTTTTATGATTGTCGTTCTGTATGGCAACCCTTTAATATCATAATAGTTTTTAGAGTAGAGTAAATGAGTTTACGTAAGAAAAACAGGTTTCAAACTACAGTGGCCCAAAAGAAGTCTATCTTGTGATTCACAGGCCATCATGCCACGTAATATTTAACACTCGGTTACTACACTTCAGAGATACCTTCAAAATTTGACAAAGAAGCAAACGAAATGGAGTTTCCTTATTTCTACAACAAATATATTGCATTAATAAATTAGATGAACCAAACTAAGC
Source organism: Spilosoma lubricipeda (assembly GCA_905220595.1). Taxonomy (NCBI): domain Eukaryota; kingdom Metazoa; phylum Arthropoda; class Insecta; order Lepidoptera; family Erebidae; genus Spilosoma; species Spilosoma lubricipeda. The sequence continues at coordinate 16,086,565 of HG992295.1, forward strand.
GTTCACAATTCAACTTATTGTTCCAACTTGTTCTACAAAAGCCGTTTGCTGCAATACAGCAAATGTCTAGAACACAGTACACAAAACACGCGGATAATGCCGTAACATGTCGATATATATGCGGACTGCGTTCAGCTTTATTATTATTTCCACATATTGACTATCTCTCCTCGGCGTTCATGCTCCCCTGGTACATAGATCGATCGCTAATGCGTTTACGATTGCCAACGTGTGTGCTTGTTTGGGCTAATATTGCCATATGTAGATCGGGAGGGAGTGTAATAGTTGTTTGAACTTTGGATGTACAGGAATTTGGTTCATGTCATGAATGTAACGTTATTTCATAGTTTTGCTGTTTCTGATAAGAGGGACATATATTAAAAGGTTGTCGACCTCAAACATTACTATCTAAACATAGCTTGGTTATTTGTCTCTCTGAAGGCAGTCATGAAATTGTAAAAAACTCACAAATCTATTACAAGAAAATAAAAATTCCTCCATCCATATTAATATTGTAAACTTGAAAGTCTGTCTGTCTGTCTGTCGTGCTTTTAGAGTTCAATCACAGCACCGACTTTATTGAAATTTGGCATGAATATAATTTTGTTCTTGAGAAAAGACATAGTCTACTCTATATAGCGAAAACCGATTTACACACGGACCGAGAAAAAGCTTAGTAATAAACTAAGGTCTGTTTTTTTAAATTTGGTTTTAAGGATTAAATACACATGAGTCATGGGTGTAGAGAAATATACATCGTATCTAATCGAATGTAAGTATCTGCGTCGATACAGTAACATATTGAGACAAACGGTACAATATCACCAGAGTCGCGACGCACCACATTGCTAACTTCACCGCCTAGCAAAAGGAATAGAATCGAATTTTACAAAAAAAAACTTTCGTTACTTTGTTATGTAGTTAAGTAATGTTATGGATATTTCAAAAATGAAAAAGCATTAACTTTTTATAATGTCAAAAAGATTTATTTACTAAGAAATATGCACTGCGTGACGATGACGATGCACGGTGAACTGTTGTGTAATTATCACTAAAGCTACCCCAAACGCTGTGGTAGATGATTCCATAACCATTTCATACATTTCGCTTAATGTTATGTATTTTAAGAAAGATAATGTTCTTTTCTCCACAATAATCCGGCGATCTATAGATGCAGAAGCATCACTATGCCGCCATAGTGCGGGTCGCCATGTTGAATTGTTGCATTGTCTACATTCGCAATGAGTGTTGTGCCATTACCATTTTCTATCAGGCAGAGTAGAGTCATCAGTCAAAAAAAAAAAAAATTTCAAGGAGTGTCGTCTCTATGCCACATGTGTGAGGGCTATGTGGTGCTACGTCGCATCTATGAATAATGTCCTATCGATTGCGTCGCACACTCGCGACAGACCGCGACACCCCGCTCTATACATATTGCTGTTAGTATAGTGATAGTTCACTTGTACTAGAAAACATGAACAAAAGAAAACTTTGAAAGGAAAAAGAACTGTCATGATTTCGTAGTTTTGGTTTTAGAATTCAGATTTGAAACGGAGGTTAGAGCCAAAATGAAAAAAAGGTTCTAGATTTTATTTAGTTTTAGGTTTTGTATCACCTTAATTGAATTTATGTTATATGGCTTTACTCTCAAGAATTTTATGTTAACTTTAAAATACCAGCATCACTATTAAATTAAACTTTAACAGACTTATTAAAACACACATAGTGGCAAATATAAAATACATAAACCACGCTTCGGCATTAATGGGCCGGCTCGACCGGAGTGATACCACGGCCTCACAGAAAACCGGTGTGAAACAGCGCTCGCGCTATGTTTCACCGAGTGAGTAAGGATACCGGAGGCCCATATCCCAAACCCTCCCCAATCCTCCTCCCCATCCTCCAAAGGCCGGCAACGCACTTCTGATGCGACGCCTCTGGTGTTGCGGGTTTCCATGGGTAATCGCTTCCCATCAGGCGAAACGTCAACTCGTTTCCCCATTTATTAAAAAAAAATACAATAATAAATACATATAGAATTTACTGAAATTTAAATGTTTCATTTAAATTTCTATACTTGTAAGTGCCCCGACAGGTTTCGTTCTGTTCAAATTCTAATTCAAAATCATTTATACAATTAAGTCACCAAATGACACATATGAAGGTCAAATTGTAACTACAGTTAAAAATCATACAAAAACTGAGACAGCATATGTTGTATTGTCAAAATAAATTAGGTGAAAACACCAAAATCTATTGCCTGCCTGTGTCGATCCATAACTTCTAGTTTCCAAAATGCGTGGAGCCTTATGAGAAGAATATTGGGAAAGAAACTTATGGCCAGTATTTTTTTAAAGTCAGATATTCGAATACAATAGTATTAGTATTACATGAAAGGTAAACAGTATGCAAGTTCTTCTTCTTCTTCGATGAAATGGCAACCAGCCGGATCTCATGGATCAGCTATTTCTTCACTGCGCCAAGTGTTGTGTGTTCAAATCCCACATGGGACAACACTTTGTGTGATCTACAAATAGCTGTTCTGAGTCTGGGTGTTCTTTGTGTCCGTTTCGTGTTTGTTTGTAAAGTCCCCCGTGACAGGATGTTTATTCTTAATGTTGGAGTTGTATTAAAAACAAAGGAATTTTACGCTACGATCAATCGAAGCCAAGCATCGATGAAAAAAATTACAAAAACGGGCAAAATTTATTTGATGTGAGGCGCGAACTAAGTCACAATATAATCTTCCTCATGCCTTCGAGTTCATCCGAATAAATTATGAATATCTACAAAGTTACATGTTCGACAAACTATTACTAAGTTTGAAGGTACGTGAGCTTATCTCAATCAAATGCTTACTTATGGTCGACGGAGCGCTGGCCTTTAACTCAAATACTCAGAGCCGTGTCTAATGTCATTAATGAAATCGTCAGCCGCTACCGAATGACATTTCGCCCTGTCGCCCAACATCATTACCGAAATGACACGACAATCGAACACGATCGTCTACACCTAGCCTAAAAACCAACGAAACTACATAGAAAAATATACCTAATTTCAAAAGCGATAAAGCATATTTTTCAACATCAACGCAGAGGTCATTCTTAAACTGTTTAAAAGTTTTTAAAAGTATAGTCTATTTATAATTTGTATCTTTAAGTTCTATTACTTAGGGTTTAATTTTGATTGAAAGTTTTGTAGATAATTATCGAAGTTTCGATTAGGCGGCTGCTTTCATTTGTCAGCTGGACGAACGGACAGATTGGCCGTGTTATTAGTGATATATTAGATGGGAGATAGACAGCTACTTATTGGCAACTGAGTTAATTTCACCCGTTTAGACACCGCTGCTTAAGGATTTTGTCACACCGTGGGTAAGAAGCGCGTAGAATTTAAAACTGTTAATTCTGCGTTTTTTTTTTGCTTTGTAGAAAACTTTCAATTAAAATTTCTAAGCCTTTTGTACTTATGGAATAATTAAGTTACTTGATATGAAATTATAGGTTCTGTATAGTGGGTCTCCTCTGTCTGTGTCAGAGGTAATTGATTCGATTTTTATTCAGGTTAATTAATTTTGTGATAAACGTCCAGGTCAATATTTTTGTAAATATGTTCATACATATTTAGAAACACATACCTATTTATCGGTAGTTGTATATATGTTGTTGTTTTATTGTTGTATTTGTTTACCACATAACTGTTCTGTTTAATTTAGAATCAGATGGTTATGATATTGATATTATAATTAATTGCAGCATTATTTTATACGCTCGATATAAACGTTATCCTCTCGTAAAAAATCACCGTTAACAGATAGCTGAATCGCTTACATCGCGACAAATGCCCTAGACACGTATTTAATTGATTTGTTTGTCGCATTTTTTTTGTGTTAATCAATTCGGTGGATGTGATGTGAGTTGATAATATCAGAGCTATGTGGAGCAATCGGAATGTGATATTCAAATTAATAAAGCGATCGTTATCTCTCACTTATTGTCCAGATTCACATTATCTGGATATTGGGTTTATTGTATCAACAAGCTTGGGTTTAAAGAATGCGTGCACTATTAAACTGGATTGGTTTTTTGATGGAAGAAATTTGATAGTAATTGATATAAAAAAATGTCCAATAAGCCGTTTATTATCTTTATTATTTATATGTTCGTATTAAATTCATAGTAGTAATAGCCGACCCCAAATAAGATTGGGAATAATAATAGCTGGGAAGATGATGATGAAGATGATGATTAGAACCATATACTGAAGTATGTTCTATATTCCAGAGAATTAGTTATTCACCGTTTTGTTTAAGAGACTATATCATATTTAACACAAGCTGTTATCGCTTATAAACAGTCAAGTGATCTGGATTCTCACTTTTAAGGAAATAGGTGCCAAACCATTTCAAAAGTAAGAAAAATAACTCAAATCATCGTGAAATTCCTTTTGTACTTTTACTCTTTTGATCTAGTGTTCTGAATCTAGCATTTAAAACTCTGAAACAGTCAAAATTACTTTTATATTAAGTATAAAATAAGTTTAAATCACGTTTGACTGGTATTTGTGAATAAAAATAGTCGTGAATCCTGTATAAATGCTTTTTATTTACATTCTAATCTAATATATATAAAAGATACTTTTGACTGATGCTGAAACCGATCACAGAGGCTCCCAATTTGCCCGTGATTTACTATCAAGTAGTTTTGATCAACCTGTTCAATCAGTACTACATTTAGCCAATTATAACTTTTTAATGTGATAAGACAAATTCAAACATAGTCACTAATCGTAATTACTTACTTAATTTACAAAAAATAATAGTAAAACACAAAAAAATTCATTGAAACAATTGTACGTCCTCAAACATTGTCATTAATATAATTAGAACAAAAGTTTATCGCCATTTCTCTGTCATCCACCAATTAAATTAAGTACGACATTGTAAAAACATCGTAATGAACCGAGAGTTAGGGGGGGCGAGGTAGGTCGACCGAGGGGGCAGAGGGGCAGGGATTAATAGCGTGCCGCGGTTTCAGTTATTGCAACATTAATTATAATATTAATTATTAGCTAACTCGTGTACGCTACCCTTAGGGACGTATTCCATAGTACTGGCAGCAGGACAATTTCTTATTTTATTTACCAGTATGACAAATTGTTTGTACACAATACTCAAACTATAAAGAGAGTTAACAAAATTGTTAAAATGCGTTGAATTTGAAAAAACCATAATGATGTAGAAGCATCTCGATAGGCCGCCATAGTGTGGCTGACCATCCCGCATTGTTGCATTGTCTGTATTCTCAATGAGTATGGTGATACTTAAGGATTCTGCTAATGCTTACCTTAAAAAACACTGGAGTCACTTTGGCAAGCTCATTTTATAAGAATTAGTTACCTTTTATTTTTAATTACTTAAATACTCGTATTTAAATATATATATGTTATACGATAATCACATCACATTTGAGTCTTTACTGCATACTTGCATTGCCTTGCCTACATTGTCTTTAAATAAAACACAGACGCTGTCACCTCTGTTGATAGTAATTGAATATCGCCAGCTATGTATAAGTGCAACCTAAGTAACTCAATTCCTTACCCTTTGGGAATTCAGAAAAAAAAGACAAATGGATCTCAGGTAACTCCCCAATCAGTTAGAACCAACAAAAGAATTCTGAATACCTTTTTGGGAAACCTTTCTTACTTTTATGTAACTATTTCCTTTCCACGGGTACGATTTATACCTAGGTCTAATAACTAAGATGAGCAGAATTATTCCTTTTGTCTGGCTTTAATTTATGTATGTTTATTTTAAAACATATAAGGATAAGAATGTTTATCAATAAATCCTACTAATATTTTAAACGCGAAAGTTGGTAAGTACGGATGGATGTTGTCTTTCACGCAAAAACTACTAAAAGGATTTGGATGAAAATTTACAGTATTATAGCTTATACATCAGAATAACACATAGGCTACTATTTGCCGTTGCGAAACCGCGGGCTACAACTAGTAAATAAATACTTCACCAATCTCTAGTCTGGTTATATCAGAATAGTAAAAGCTCTAGCTGGTTTGGGATCAAATGCCGGTGTATGAGATCTATGGTGTTATTATCAATCTGAGAATCCCTTCAATTCCGGTCCCCTGAATAAATTACTGATCATGCTCGAATACTGTCAACGAATCCGTAAGATTTGTCAAATCACACTAAATGTTTCTTTTTTTCTAATCTATACAAATAAATAAAATTGGAGTGTCTGTTTGTAATATTAAAATAACCGCTTTCTACTAAAAGCTTATGTATGTATATACGGTACATATACCAAAAATGTAGTTAAATTTTTTTTGTCTGACTGTCTGTCTGTTTGTTTCGGGAAATCTCTGGAACGGCTGGACCAATTTTGACGAGACTTTTACTGGCAGGTAGCTGATGATCCGGGGAATAACTTAGGCTACATTGTTTAGACTAACTTTGTCACGCGGCGTTACTCGCGGTAAAACAGTAACCGCGGGGTTTAGCTAGTTGTAAATAAAATTCTTAACATAAATAAAGAGCAATGTGGAATATTGTGTAGAATAATACCATTAGCATTTTACTTAATTCGTATAAAGGTATAAAATTTCGTTCAAAACCAAAATTTTCTGAAGCTCCAAGTAGTGGTAAGTATTGTACATGTAAGTTTTAATGATAATTATTTTTATAATTATATTCATGTTATTTCTAATAATAATTTTGTATATTATACTTAATTAAAACCAATTTAATTAATTTCTAAATTAAAAAAAACAGTCTCAGACAAAACGTGGGTGATAATATTATTATGGTAACATTGTCCCCACGTTTTTTCTTAGAAACTCCTAAATTCTAATCAATTGTATAATAAAACAAAACAGCTTCTAAATATTAAGCGAACGACTCTAGTCCAAGATAAACCCACGCTTTACGCATATGAAATATTCCATTACGTTTCATTACACAGGCAAATTAAACTTCTACCGAATGAAAATATACCAATAATAAATAAATCGCATTACGAAATCAATGAAATTTTAATTATATTCACAGACCTATAAAAGCCAACAAAATCTCCACCGATCACCAGTGATTGCTCTGCGGACGGTACTTTTAACTGGCACATAAGCTCGAAGACGCAGGCGACATCTGTCGACGTAATTGAAGGATTAGGCAGATAATTGAAACTGTGCAAGCAAGAGAGAAATACGTCTTCACACACGAGCGAAAGAGACAGCCAGAGCCACTCAACACCGACTCAAAACGGAACGGTTAACAACGTGTCTTCTTGTATATTGTATTATCTTACGTTTTATGCCCTATTAATCTTGCTCGACTGTGGATGTGGAGCACATCGCTGAACTTTGTACTTTAAGAAGTTGTGTTAAAGTCTCATTTGGTTCGTCAGCGCTGTATGTTCGGAGCAATAAATAATTGTTTGTTCGCGTTAAATTGTAGTGCCGTTTCTACAGGGGGTTCCATCGTTTTATTTGGCGACGTTTAAGGTAATCTGGGATAACGAGGCGCCCGCGACTCTCGGATCAGCTCGTAAACACGTTGTCAAAACTGACTGATTGTCTGTTTGTGCTCTAAGTGTTTGAGCAGAGCGTCCGCCTCTCCCGTGAACATTTGTTAGACGAATAAGTAGCTATGATTGATATATTTAAATTTCTATTCAAAAAATTGAGGGCTTAAAGTTCACTCTTGTTTAGTATTTATGTCCAAAGGAGTAAAAAGGCAAAGTGAATACCTGTATTTTGCCAAACATTAGTATTAGGGGACAGATTAGCAACACAAATCAAATGCTTTAAGTTTTATTGGTAGAAAAATCTGGAGTGGGTACATTGAAACTAGAGAAGGTAAACATTAAAAAGAAAAGGATAATACCGATTAGATATTAACTTTGGAGTAAAAGCGTGTCGACTGTTTTGTTTGATACACTCATTACATAATTGTTCCAAATAATAATCTCCCCTTCCCATCCCCTACAGGCCGGCAACGCACTTGTGACGCCTCTGGTGTGGCAGGTGTCCATGGGCGGCGGTAATCGTTTACCATCAGGCGACAGGCGATACGTCTGCTCGTTTTCCCGCCTATTCCACAAACTGACTAGATGGATAGGAAAGTTTATAGTATAAAATATTGCTCTATGTAAATACTGTCCTTAATACTACATTACTAGGTAATCTTTAGTTCTTAAATATTGTACTAAAAAATGCTACAACAAAGGTAAACTAAGTTACGGTAAATTAAAAATTAATTGAAGCATTTCTTTCACTCGACTCCACTCATTCTTTACTCTTCACGTCAGCATGTATAATCCAATTAGACAACTAAACGTTAATCGAATGCAAAGTCGATAGATCAATATGTAGTCACATCACTAGCCGCTAACACCCAACCGATTGGTAGGCTAAGCCGAAAGCGGCGTCATGACAAACTTTAATTAAAAATATTATAATCTGTGACGTTTAGTGGTCAAAAAAACTTTTGATGTAATAACAGTAATCTGTACTTCTGTCTGTCGGTAACGTTTTTATGTTTAAATCGCTGATCCAATTATTTTTTTTACTGCATACATCTTAAATACAGCTTTCTGATCCTAAACTATGCTATGACTAGCAGCCTACTGATACCCATACTTAATTACATAATAGGCCAACCCACTACTGCAACTTCATCTTTTCTAAAATAAAAGTAGCCTAAATTACTTCTTATAACATCTGCCTGTGAAAATCGGTCCATCCATTTAAAGATTAGCCGGAACAAACAGTCAGACATTTTTTTTATTTGGTTTTTTAGTAAAGAAACTACCGTTTGTACTTTCAAATGTATTTACTGAAAAGTTGTTAATTAAAAATTACAAATAAGCACTTCAGTTTTATTTATTTCAGACAAATCGAATCATCGAATCCTCGACATCGGACTTCAGTTAGATGCACTGTCGTCGATTTCAATGTATTTTAACCAACTTCAAAGAAGTTTGTATTTTTTTTATATATACAAGTAGATAGAACCTTGTTATTATAAATATATGTGATATATGGATGTGAAAACTTATGTTCTACGCAAATTTGAGTGTTTGTTGTTTACGATTTTAAACTTTAATTTCATTAACTTAATTGCTCGCGACTTAGTTCAAACCAATGTGTGTGCAAGACGCGAGCACCAAGTTAGTTTATTTATGCACATAAAACGACAACAAGTTTATTTTTACATTACCGTGGGAGAGCCACGCTTCGGCATGAATGGGCGAGCTCGACCGGAGTGATACCACGACCTCACAGGAAACCGGTGTGAAATAGCCCGTACACTGTGTTTCACCGAGTGAGTGAGGATACTGGGGACTCATACCCCAAGCCCTGCCCACATCCCTCTCCTATCCCCCAAACGCCGGCAACGCACTTGTGATGCCTCGGGTGTAAAAAAGTATTATAATGGTGGGTAGTAGTGTCGTGGGCACAAGTAACAAATTTTATTAAATATATAAATGGAAATGTCAAATATCACTGATCAATGTATTTACTAATTATTTCTAATTTGGCACAATAACTATGTAAATTGTCAGTCAAAGATAAGTTGTCCATTCCAAAATGAATACACACCTACGATTACTGTTAACAAGTCATGTACTCATTTGATACTTAATTTAAAATTATAAATTTTATGTAAAATTCACACTCCGCTTTCCTACAAGTTTAATAACTTCGGAGTTCAACTCCCGTTTGGTATAAATTTTATCTAATAAAATACAAAATTAAACTAAAAATATAGTTCTTACATTCCAACTAACAGTAAAAAATTACTTCGATAGTACATACACACTTGTAACATTAATACAGTACACAGTGGTAGAGAGAGTGTGTTGTGTACTCGGTGGGCTCTATGTAGAGCGTGCGCGTGTGTAGGGCGGGCGGGAGCTCGTTGGGCGGCGCCCATAAAAATGCAAATGGCGTGTCGACAGGACCCCTTGTATCAATCACGGAGCCTTATTATTGCGGGATTTCAGAGACGATGGAGAGACGGAACGGTATTGTTTTCTGTACATCTGAATATGAACTGTTATGATCTTGAAAAGCTGTGAGCTTATATGTACTATAGTAACAAAACTACTATTTTTTGTATAATAATAATATGTATTATATTATTTATATGTATAAAAATTAATCCCTATTTGCCTTGGTCACAACATCACGCGTGAACGGCTGAACCGATTTCCCTAATTATTTTTTTGTTGGGTAGCCCATTTAGCAAGGAAGGTTTTAGGCTATGTAACATTACTCTACGACCAATAGGAGCCGGGTATGACCGAAAATGTTGGGAAAATGGGAAAAAATAATTTCTTATAGAAAGACGCAAACGAAGTTGAGTGGGTCAGCTAGTATGTAATATACTTATTGAATGAAATACACAAAAATATACAAACAAATAAAATTGCAGTATCTGTTTGTAATATTAAATAACTTTTTAATAAATGCATATGTATTGATACACGGTATATGTACCAATATATTTTGTTTTACAATTTTTGTCGGTCTGTCTGTCTGTTTGCTCTGAGTAATCTCTGGAACGGTTGGACTGATTTTGACGAAGCCCATTATCTCAGCAATAGCCTTTAACTTTCTACTATTTGACATGTCTATCCTTTGTATCAACACCTTCTCAAGGAGGATTTGGTCTCCTGTGCCAAGCTGACCAGATTAGTTGGTACATGGTTTATTTCCGGTTTTCCTTCTATTTGAAGTGATGTTTCTTTGCGTATATTGTTCCTTTAGCCGCCTTCCACGACACCAATGGAATAGTAGGTTGGCGACACTCTACATTCCGAATCTGTTACCACACGAAGAAATAAATAAATAAATATTTCAGACATCTGACACACAACGCCATCTAGTCCCAAGCTAAGCAGAGCTTGAGTTTTGGGTACTAGACAACTGATATAAATACATATTTTACCTTTTGTAAATACATACATATTATACATAGAAAACACCCAAACTCAACCACACCATGTTACAGAGTTAAATAAGAATACACAAAAAAATGTCCGATTTGTAGTATACAAAAGGCGGCCTTATTGCTAAAAGCAATCTCTTCCATGCAACCTGAGGATGGATCAAATGTTTCAAAGAGACAGAATTATAATATGTATTTATGTAATTCATTTTTAAAATTTTTACTAATGTAAATAAACAGTGTTTGTCAATAGCAAACAAATAACACAACCAACAATAAATAAAGTTTAATATGTGTCTGTGCACAGCGCGACCGGTCGCATGTGGCCATTGATCATGCGACAAATAAGTCGGCACCGCGGTCGGCGCCTGCGCATTGTGATGCTAATGAAGACAACTGCTGTTGTAGTTGCGGCTGCCACTGACACGCCCACCATTTGTTGTCGGATTTGAAAATTGACGATTAATACAAATCTCTGTGGTTTTTTTATATTCCATTAACGCTTTGTTGTTTTAGCCGACTGCAAAAGGTAGAAGGTTCTTTGGTTTGTTACTCAGAATTTCAAAATTTATTAATTCACCAACTTTTATTTATTGCGCTGCCTGCGTGTTTGTCAGTCACAGAGGTGAAAAAAAAAGTAGCCCTTGTCCGCCCTCAAGAATCAAAGTATTCTCATAGTTAATTTAATTGAAATTGGTTGAGTAAATTAGCTGTGAAAGCGTAACAGACCGACGGACAAAGTTATTTTTAAATTTATAATATTAAGTATGCAATTATAGATTAACAATAGTTTCTCGATGATAAAATCTTAAAAGTTAAACAATAAAAAATCCGACTGCATTGAGAACTTCCTCCATTTTTTGATGTCAGTCAAACCGAAATTTGTTATACCAGTTCTAACAATTGTCGCTTTTATTAATTCCATCAATATATACAGCTTAACAGTATTCAAAAAGTAAATCTGTGCATTTCTCCCCTAATCAGAGCTCAGCTGCGCCCACGCCTGTAATTGATTCCACCACAAATGATTTAAAAACAGATTTTTTGTGCAGCTGTGGAACTGTGTGATTTGTAACGCCTTTTTGTGACGTGACGACGTATTATACTCTATACGACTATATTTTAAGTCAAATCTTGTCAGAATAGACAGATTTGATTGAAAATCTAGTCTTAATTTTAAGAAGAAAGTTAATAAGCCTTTAAAGTTTACTGTCAAGAAAAAGTCCTCTACTTAGACTGGAGGTTAATCAGAGGTTGGGAATCAATTGCCAAAACTTTTACCAACAGTTCTGTTACCTACAGTTTCTGATTTAATCATTGGCGAAAACAAAGAACACATCAATAAATTCGGAAAAATGTACAGTAAAATATAAACCAAATACCTAGGGGGCACCTACTTTGGTTAATTAACCGACTTCAAAAAAAGGAGGAGGTTTCTCAATTCGATCGTATATATTTTTTTATGTGTGTTCGCGGATAACTTCGTCGTTTATGAACCGATTTTGATAACTCTTTTTTTAATGGAAAGTAGATATCCCAACGCTGGTACCATGATAAGGACACTAAGATCTGATGATGGCATCCAAGAGAATTCGAGTCAAAACTTGAAGTCGGTTTTATTTTTGTCAAAATTTTACTTGTTTCAAAAAACATTCATAAAAGTACCTTGATAATTATATTAATATGTTTTGTAGTTTGTACTAGTCTTATTGCATTATTTATTGATGGAACCACGAAATATTAACACAACTGAAACCAACCTTATCTTGTTCGCATGTAAGGTTGGTATTACATTATAAACTTACATATGTTTTACAAAGTGTCTACAAGCAGACCCTCCCTCATTATCTCCCTCCTTGATAAAAAGCTCATAAATTACCTTTATTTAAGAAAACTAAACTCTAAGCTGTAATACACTTTGCTTATATTTTTCACTAGCTGGACCCCGCGGTGTTACCCGTGTTGTACCGCGAGAAACGCCGCGGGACAATGTTAGTCTAAAAAAGTAGCCTAAGTTACTCCCCGGATCATCAGCTACCTGCCAAAGAAAGTCCCGTCAAAATCCGTCCAGCCGTTCCAGAGATTACCCGGAACATACAGACAGACAGACAAAAAAAATTAACTACATTTTTGGTATATGTACCCTGTATACATATATATGCATTTAGTAAAAAGTGGTTATTTTAACATTACAAACAGACACTCCAATTTTATTTATTTGTACAGTAAAAAGAGTACCAGTAACAACAGAGTAACAGTAATAAACACATTTCTTCACAGTCAATAAATATAAATCTGAACTTTACTAGCGTGTGAAGAACCCTAAAAACGAATCGTTAGCGCGCCAATCAATTACGGTTCCGTAGCGCACGTGTGGGCATAGAAACGACCTCATTCACGACTACATAACTCTAATGTACAACTATTGCTGTGATAGTTCGGACTCATTTTTCTTGCCAACGCACTTGTAATGTACTGTAAAATATTGGTAGCTTCATAGATTGGTTCATTTAAAAACCAAAATTTTAAGCTTGATTCAATCATCATTTATACAAATAAATAAAATTGGAGTGTCTGTTTGTAATATTAAAATAACCGCTTTTTACTAAATTCATATGTATGTATACACGGAACATATACCAAAATGTATTTAAGAAAATATATGTCTGTCTGTCTGTCTGTTTGTTTGTTCGTTCCGGGTAATCTTTGGAACGGCTGGACGGATTTTTACGGGACTTTCAATGGCAGGTAGCTCATGATCCAGGGAGTAACTTAAGCTACTTTTTTTAAACTAGCTTTGTCTCGCTGCGTTACTCGCGATACGACGATAACCGTGGGTAACATCACGGGGTTCAGCTAGTTTAGTATAAAACTTGATTTACCCTTTCTCTTAAATATAACAGTTTTTAGTTTTTGTGTGTTTGCTTCTTTGAGTGTATGTGTGTATAATCAATTATGTGACTGGTGTTATGCATAATGTGATTGTATGTATTTCAGAACAGTAAAAAGGCGATAGAAATGATTTGGTTACAAAAACACATACAAACAACATAGTTATGGCCTTCTTGATTTCAAATAAGTTTCAAAATACATTAAGAACTACACAGCCAAACCAAACATGTGTGACATCAGTCAACTAAAAATTGCATTCACAGATTATATTCTAAAACGCAGATGTCATTCAATCGATTCACTACGAGTCACATTCGACTAATGAGCAGCGATTATCGTGCGCTCCCGCCTGTCATCGGTTCAATCGATTGATCACCTCACTAGCCACTGACCGCCGATGGGAAACCAACCATATGCCTGTAGATTTATTGTTTAAATTTGAACGTATTCTACAAATGTGTATAGAGGGTATAGGGCTGTCTGTCCAATAGATTCGACTGGGAATTTAGGCAGATATACGTCATCGAGTGTCGTGTCACCGAACTAACAAATCGTTCGAAAACAAACGTTTGACATTCAGTTGACTAATAACACCATGGTATTTATGCAACCAGTTACTTTGAACGGTAACGATTTATTTGAAATAAATATCTATTTTCAAATTTCATCATTGCATACGATTTATGTTTTACAAATAATTTTTTTTACATAAATGTAAAACATAATACTATTTATAATTTAACATAAAATAATTTGCATTACCCCACTAAAAGGTATGGCTATTTATGTCCTATTTTAATTTTAGTTAATTATTAATCGAGTTTCAAATTACAAGGCACTTACTTTTTTTTGACATACTAGTTGTTGCCCGCGGCAAATAGTAGCCTATGTGTTATTCTGATGTATAAGCTATATTACTGTAAAGTTTCATCCAAATCCGTTCAGTAGTTTTTGCGTGAAAGAGTAACAAATATCTATCCATACTGACAAACTTTCGCATTTCTAATATTAGTAGGATAGTAGGATATGAGCCTGCCAAAGCGATTCTAATCTGCCAGATCTAAAGCATGAGGACAGTCCAAGAGTAGCGGTCATCATACTCATTGTGAATCATACACCCATCACTATTATTGCTTACTAGTCTATTAGTTATATAGGAACAATAACTTTTGGACTTGACCAAAAGCAATTGTTCCTTGCCAACATACTCTTAATACCTGTGACAGATATATGTATATATATGACAGATATATATAGATGTGACAGAAAAATAATCTTTGTTTATAACTACAGAGATGGAACTTCTCATAGATACAAACATAAAGTTAAACGATATTTCTATATAAAATAATGTCTATAATTGCAGTACGGAATTGTAATGGACGAGCCCTTAAATACATAAGTCCTTTAATTCTAATAAAACGCACTTTAATTTCAGTGCAAATACTAATTTAAGCTTTTTTCGAATAACTGCTCTATTTACTGGACTCTATTACTCTATTTAAAGACCATAAGGAAAGAACTTTAAATTCACTATAAGGAAAATTGATTACGAGAATAGATTATGAGCTATTTTATCACGGATTGCCATCCAATAATTTAAATTTACTGACTCGTTGAAATAAAACGGAAAAAATCTTTATTAATAAATAATTAATAATCGCTTTATTGTACATCAGATTACTTACAAAGGCACCTTTATATCTCTTTCTACGAAGTTATGATAATACTAGAATCAAACAGGGCTAAACGTGGCTTTTCAATCTTTAAAAAAATTATTTGCTTCACTTAGTTTACATAATAACAATAGTTAATTCATTTGTAATAACCAAAACTGCTTGCGAACACTAGTTTCGAATCCAGTCAGTATGCAAATTACCCAGTAAAGTTGTGTTGGTAACAATATGTCGTGCGATTATACAGAGTGTTTAATCACGTAGATACTAGCTACAGGCTGCTGTTTAATCACCAGTTACGACGTGCTTTACGAACATACATTAATAATAACATACATTTACTATAAAGTGATGTGATTTTCTAGTTTATGTAGAATTATCTTATATACAGGATGGTACCGAAAGGTGTATTCATATTTACAACTCATATTCTGTTTGCCCCGAAAAAAGAGACTGATTAAATTAAAGACAAATGCGTGATTTTCAGTATCTAATAAAAAAAAATCACATTCTTAAACCCATTTTCTTTCATAATTATACTTACTTTAACATAAAAAGAAACAGACTGTAATGTTATAAATTGTAAACTAAAATTACACTTAGCTAATATCTTATTATCTTAAATATTCTTACAATATTACATGAATCATCCTCAATAGTGAATATATAAACATCAAAATGTTTCACCTAATTACATTTTTATTAAAACCCATTTTTGAATAATGTAGATTAAAACAACCACCAATTCGTTTGACCTATGTTCAGCACTGGGCCTGTTAACAGTTATTGGTGATGATGATGACGATGAATAAAAGAGAAATTAATGGTTCAAGCGATTAATTGAAAGAAAAAAATACTGTCACTTGTTTCATCATGAATGATTAATGTCCAAGTAAACAATAGAAAAACATTAAAAGTGCTTTTAAAAATCAAGTTAAACGCCTCATCAACTTAACTCATGCAAAATAATGTAAATGTACCATCACAGCCGTTTAATTTTACAATGGCTCAAAAAAACTGCTTCGTCAACTGAAAATCACTTTAAAATCACTATACGGGGGATGTTTTATCAAAACACATTAAAATTAAATTATAGTGCGATCCATCAAAATAATTTAATATGCGCGGTAGCCGGTGGGGTTCTATGAACCCCTCTATACAGGGTGTGTGATGACTTTAAAGTGTCGTTTGTCTTATCTGTGACGTCATTAGGCATGTCGTAAACTGGATAGCTTTTATTATGTGGGGTAATGCAGATGATTACGTGTGGGATAGAGTTGGACACAGAAGAATTAATAAGCGCTACTTAGATGCTTCTTAGAATATAGACTGGCGCGTCAATGGGTAAACCAGCAATTTAGCCGATCTTGTAACGTATGAGAAACAAACAGACATTTAAACGTAAATTGATGTAGTACCATATGCAAGTACAGGGTTGAACCAAATATCTGTATCATCTGCCTCGGTGGCGCAGTGGTAGCGTATGCGACTGCTGTGCTAGAGGTCTCGGGTTCGGAAACCGAAAATATTTGTATGATATGCAAATATTTGCTGCGGAGTTTGGGTGTTTTCTAAGTATAATATGTACGTATTTACCAAAAAAAAATGTATTTACATCAGTTGTCTAATACCCATAACACAAACTCTGCTTAGCTTGGGACTAGATGGCGCTGTGTGTTAGAATGTACGAAAAAATATATATTATTTATTTATCTGCAAATATTTGTTTCGAACTTTGGGTATGTATGACATTCTTGTATTTCGAAAGAGAAGTATACAATAGTATTTTTGCTTACTACACGAATGCACGGATGGCGAAGTAGTATAAGCGGTTGCCACGCCTTTTCCTACTTCGCTGAGTGTTATAGGTTCGATCCCTACATGGGACAACACTTTGTGTGATCCACAAATTGTTGCTCTGAGTCTGGGTGTTCTTTATGTTCATTACATATATGTTTGCAAAGTTTCCCGCAATACAGGAGACGTTCCTAATGTGGAAATTGTATTTTCTTAAAAATCCTATTCCTCAACCAATTATTTTCGTGCTGTGCATATTATAACCTTGCAGCAGTACCCTAAATCCTTAATAAAACCATCAAACAGATAACGTGCAATAAAGTTATCTAAACACATCTATCTTTGTGGGAAGTATCAGTCGCTGGCTCACAAATAATTCAATGCTACTTTACAGCCACAATAAAAGCAATGGATAACGAATAACGACACACTGTCATTTGCATTTTGAACGAGCAAAGAGCGACTTACGGTGATTGTGTATGCAATAAGGCGCATACACACTTGGTTTAATTACAGTAACACACATTTTGCACTGTAGTATTGTTAACTTATCGGATTGTGGTACATTATTTTTTACCTTTCGGCCATCTGACACTCAACGCCATCTAGTTTCAAACAAAGTAGAGCTTGTACTATAAAAAACAAATATATTACTTATATACTTGTTATTGTAAATACATATATATGATTCTAGGCAACACCTAAGCTCCGAAACAAATATTTGCTGATAATACAAACATTTGGTCCGACCCGAATATCGAACCCGAGATCTTATGCAAAGCGGTCGCGTCTGCTACTGCTACACCAATGAGGCAGCCACATCTGCCAGTAACTTTTAACAATAAATTAAGAAGTAAATAAACAAGTTAAAATAGTAATAATGGCCAAGTGTGGGTGCGGCTTTAAGTTCAAACGCAGTACATCCTCTTAGGTTCAGTGGTTGTATATCAAATTGTAAAGTTTAGTAGTTCGAGGCGCGGATTACGAGATTAGTTTTATATTACGGTTATATAGTTTTAGTATAAAAATATGGGAGGTATACGTGTGTAATCATTAGTAAGTGGCGGTTATACTTCTTGGAATATAAACATACGGAATGACAAACTGATTTATCATCACAATAAATGTTCATATCTGGTCGAGTGTGGTTTCGTTACCGGAGCTGATTCACCACCTAATAACTAAGATAGTTAACTTTAAATAGTTGAATTGATATACTTCTGTATTTTAGCAAACTGCATTCCTTATTATTTTCACGCAACGAGGTGGAATATACCTATGTAGAAAAGCTTGCTTTCGCATAAATACGACGTCTGAACTATGATATTTTGGCCTCACAGAATAGAAGTGCTGGGTTTCGCGTTGTCGTTTATCTGGGGAGGGTGGAATGCAGGGCTTGTGGACTTCCAAACGCAGAAAGATGGCCACTGGCGGCAGTAGTTAGTTACCATGATAAAATTTGTCGTTTAATTGAGGCCCTATGCCATTAACAAAAGTCCATATTTGTTATGATAGTTACTTATAGCGAGGTTATATTATGATCCCTCCCCAATCTCCATTACATTATTAGAAAAACAAATCGACGCTAACTCAATAAACAGCACAATTAAGTGACATTAAAACTATGAAATATAGTTATTGAATAAACAATTGTGAGGCAGGAATTAATTGCATTATGCATTCTGTGCCTGCAGGCCCGGCCCGGCGTGCCACATGTGTAAACACCCTGCCCTCACAATAATCTACCCTATGGATTAATTTTATCGAATGCCAAATGAGCACTGACATTGGGGGAATTGGATCACAAAAAAAGAACAAGTCTGCTATTAGCTACACTCTTATTTCTAAGTAATAAAGTTGATTGTTGAACAAAGTGTGGGTGAAAATGAAGTGGTTTTTGTTCCCCATTGGCGTTTGAGTCCAATTTGTGAATGCGCTTTGTGATGCGTTTAGTATAAAGGATTGTAGCTCGCTATTGATACCATTAGGTTGCTTATGAGCTTTAATGCTTTGATGTAGTGCGTAACAGATCTTGTGTGGACGACAATTGTGACTATCACTGAAGCACTTTATTGCAACGCACTTTGAAATGAAAAGCAACTTGTACTGACTCTACTTTTGTGTTGGAGTTTTATTATTCGTGTCTATAGAAACAGCTTTTATAACAGTAAATGCTGTTTTAGTGAGAGGGTCAATTATTTTTAAAAAATAATAGAAAAGAAACTCTAGCGGTATGTCTTGAAATAATACTAAAAGAGATGTGAACCACCTGATTCTTTAGGTTTTAAAGATTGGAAAATTGGGATGCTGTTGGTAAATAAAGTAAGGTAAATTAGGAAGGTTTTCTTACTGAAACGGATCAATTGAAGAGTATAACAATAGGTTTAGCAGGGTAATAAATCGTGATGTCATTATCTTCTATACAAATAAATAAAATTGGAGTGTCTGTTTGTAATATTAAAATAACAGCTTTTTAACTATATACACGACACATATACCAAAAATGTAGTAAAAAATTTTTTTGTCTGTCTGTCTGTCTGTCTGTTTGTTCCGGGTAATCTTTGGAACGGCTGGGCGGATGTTAACGGGACTTTCACTGGCAGGTAGCTGATGATCCGGGGAGTAACTTAGGCTACTTTTTTTAGACTAACTTTGTCCCGCGGCGTTACTCGCGGCACAACAATAACCGCGGGTAACACCGCGGGGTTCAGCTAGTTATGTATAAAATTTGTAGTGAAACTCTGTTGAACGGTTATCAATAATGTTAATTGTCAATTTAATTTGTTCGCAGTACAAAAGGTCAGTATATTTATCGCGCACATTAAGCAATATTGCATAGCGCAACAGTTCACGACATTTGCGTCCATTAATCTCATTGTGTGCGCTTCATTTGACTGCTATGTTCGCTCACTCTTCGAGGGAATTGTGTGCACTGTTGCATTGAACTGAAGGCCGGCTGCACACTGAGATACAGTCAGTTGCCTAAAGTTTGCTTAAGCTATTTGTATTTAATTTTGGGAACCAATTATTATGGTACTTTTTAGTATGCAAACATTGTAACCTGCAATAGTACAAGTTTATTTTAACCATGATTGCATATGCACAACTAACTTTGTTTTTAACAAACCAGTTTGATAAAGAATTAAAATAATATGCAAAATGTTTTATCACCTTTTCTTGTTTTTTATTTAAAATATATTAATAACAAACTTAATGTGTGGTATTAAAAATAACGTCACGCAGTTTTTTTTGATAAACGCTTAGATGCAGACATAAACGTCCACATACAAATACGTATATGTTGGAGGGATTTTGTAAAAATAAAAAGTGTGGATATTCCCAATTGCACATATTATCAATTCTGACGCCCGTGCACTTGCATGCAACTTGCCATCAACCACGTCACTACAATTTAATTTACACAGTTGTAATGTGTGTAGGCAGCCTATAAACTCCCCTAACAACTCGTATCACTTAGTATAATACGATCAAAGCCCCACATTAAACGGCTACAAGGGAAGATGCTAGAAACATCATCACTCTTCACGGAAAACCAAGAGATGTTATGACTAAGATATTGATTTTTCGACACTTATGAGAAGCTGCTAGGGGATGTATCTATGTAGGGGGTGTTTTTTATTGTTTATCTTTTAATCACGATTTGTAAAATAATTCGTGTAAGAGAAACTTAGAAACGAAAAATATCTATATAATTTGATATTAACAATTCATCATCAAAAAATCATCAGATAATGAATTAGGATATAAAATTGTAATTTAAGTGAGTATGTCATGTCTTGTCATGATCATGAAATTTCACCAAACATTATAGAATGTATAAAGAACTTACAAAAGAAATAGAGATAAATTTGAATATTTTGATATTTAAAATAGTTTAAGAAACATTCTAAGTGACGCAATGGTAACATGGTTTTATTTATGTTAAGAAGAACTATGGCTACGTAATAACCGTGTGTTATGAAAGTTGATAATACTAGCCACTTTGTAGCTCAGAGAGAGAAGTTGAGAAACGAGTTTCTCGCAAGAAGGTCGACCTGCTTATCAGTAACTGTTAGTTGTCATGGTACGTACATAACAATCTAAACAACAAATACTAAACATTGCAATTCAATAAAGTTTGAGCGCAACGCGCGTGACCGCATCGCGGTAGGGTGTGCGCCGCAGTTGTCGTCCCCTTGCCGCCGACCGTTTAGTCCCACTCGCCCCATTCACCCAGCCTGCCCCGCGTCACACCCCAATTAGTTCCATATAACTGCGCCTTTTTACGCCTATTTTATGTGTTTGGTTTAATTGAAAGATCCTTTTGCATGACGTGTTTAGTAGCAGTAGGGATACTTAATTTAAAGATGGCAATTTATTCGTCGTAAAACTATTTAGTGATAGTAGCTGAGTAGCTGTTATGGAATAAGAATTAATTTTATGATTCTTGGGACGAGGATTTCTGCTGTTCTACATATGTTTATGTAAATACAAGTGTTTATTCAAGACGGCAGCGTTTGATACTTAATAATCTTTTAGGAAATAACTTGGTATTATTAGTTTCTAATGCATAAAACATGTTCTTCAAATATGTATACTTTCTTGTAATATACTTTGTTATTATTAAAGTTCTATCAAAATGTAAGTAGGTAACATGTTTATTCTTTGTAAATATGGAAATTTAAATAGCTGTTTGTTCTCAATCATAAAATATAGCTGAGCTATATATAATATAAATGAAATTTAACGCATAAATACATTATAGGCTGGAGTCCGTAAATACTATTTTGCACTGGAAATATTATTTAACCTTACTTATTTATTTAACCAAAATATTAAATTTGTTCATAAACTGAAGATTATTTAATTTATACTCTTGATTGTCAGCACTTGGTGGAACTTGTTGTAATACATTCTAGAATTAAACTCACTTGTACTTATTCCACTATTTTAATTAAATTTACACCTGACAGGTTTCGCCTTATGTCATTCTCAGAGGTCAGAGGTGAAACCGGATGAAGAATGAAGATTTTTTGCAAAAAATGAAAAACAGTTAAATCATAAACGATTTAGTTCAAGAAGATTGACAACCATAAAAAAAATTACTTTACAATTTATTAAGTTTTACAGAACGTGGTATGTCAATATGAATTTATTGTTTACAAGGTATGCCACATCAAGAAATTTTTACGATCATCATTAAAACTAGAAACAACTTAGTCATATTCAACACAGCAGAACTGTGAGTCACGCCACTAAATAACGGCGTTCACAATAAAACAAAACAAACTCGGTCCACATGTCACCGTGTTTAATCCCCAGTTATAGAGCGCAGCGTTTGATTGCGCCGCGCACCGCCACCGGCTAAGTGATTGACTTTTCAATCTGTGTAATCGGATTAACGAGGGCCGACTATTGGTGATTCTACCCTACTCGTCACTGTCGAGAGCTAGGTTACAGATATTAATTTATTTTGGTTCGATTCTACTATTGCTCAAATCTTTGCACAGTTCATTAACTTAATTTAACTTGGGGGTTTTAGTTGGTATCGACTTGTACCAGAGTTAAATTTGAATTAATTAAGTAGAAATAAAATGTAAAATATAAAAAGATACAGTCTCGTCATTCATTAAGAGCGTTCACCGTCACTAACCTCACATGAGAGCTTACTTCTAGTGACTGGTAGATACTCATATTTTTCGAATTGTATTATACATAACATTGTTATTTTTAGTTTATTGAACGCAAATATAACAAATTTTACCTCTATTATACTAGCCAAGAACATTCAAAGGGCATACAAAAAAAAAAACTAAATTGTTAGTACAAGTCAAAGATGGTGGAAGCTTAATCTCATAATGGTAACGAAGTTTCCTAACCAACTATTTTGATAAATATAGCGATGTATTTTAAATCGGTGTACTGACCTTAACTTGACTCTCCGTCATGCCAAGAGCGTACGCGAGTTTCGCTCTCTCCGGTCCCGCTAGGTACTTCGTCTGCTCAAATGTCTTCTCCAGCGCAAAAATCTGCTGTCCAGAAAACGTGGGCCTCGTGTGTTTTTTCTTGCCATCTTTGTCCATACCGCCTTGCGCTGCACAAGCGCTTAAAGCGCCATTGCTCACTGAAATAGAAGATTTAGGTCAGAAAGACAGTTAGTTATTAGTTCTTTTAATTGTTATTATTGTGCTGTTACTATTAGTAGCATATGTTTAAAAATATCATGTACTGCTATTATATCAACTATTCCATACCAAGCTTTCCTAATTTCCTCTGCTGGCCAAGTTTTTTTACTTGTTTTTTATGTTTGGCCCTGCCAATATGGCTCTACTCTGCCTGATGGAAAGTATAAGCAGAATCCAAGTGTGGTGGTCACCATACTACGAATGAATACAATGCAACAATGCAGCAAATTTAACTAATAAACCTTGTATACCCGAAACTTCTCAAGTGGTTTATTGTACACATACAGTAATACAACAATTTATTCTGACATAGATCATTCCCGACGATATTTTCTTTTGTGTTTAAGGATCTACATATTACAATATCCTGTACCAATAAATTTGAATGCTACATAATACTAACACTAGATTCAAGTGGACATAACTCACATATACAATATACATATTGTAATAAAGTATAAATATGTATATATAGTTATATTTACGAGAGTACAAGCATGGCTACCGGTGAATTATGACTATTTGTTATGTGCATTTATTGAATTATTTACAATATTATTTATTGTCTTACGGGAAACAATTTTAACGTTACCAGTACATTCTTTTCTGTAACTAAGAAAGGCTCGCTAATAGTATTTTATGGTTAAGTAAAGCTAAAAAAAGAAATACAATACGATAAAATCTTTTTCAAAATAAATATCTATACTAATATATAAAGCTGAAGAGTTTGTTTGTTTGAACGCACTAATCTCAGGAACCGTTAGTCCAATTTGAAAAATTATTTAATTGCTGGATAGTACATTTATCGAGGAAGGCTATAGGCTATATATCATCACGCTAAGACCTACAAGAGCGGAGCACCAATGAATAATGTTACAAAAAGGGGAAAAATAGTAAAAAATAAAGTTAAACGATTGATACAAATACATATTACGTTTATAATTACTAGTTTCTTTTTTCAAATTTTAAGAGTTTATGCTTGGGTAAAAATACTACAGGTAAAATACACGGACATATCATAATACTTGGTAGATTGTAACATTTGGCCGTATTTTTACATTCTCCAAAGACTTAACTGAGATAACTAACATTTCTTACCGATTTGATTGGTTTACGTCCGCGTTTCCTAGAAATAAAATATCTATACACGTAGACCTATTAGGAAGTGACTCACGAAATGAAATCTACGAAACATATCCACCATAGACTTCTTACTATCTTTGTTTTAATATTACATCAGAATCAGTTCAACTATTCTTGAGACACACTGTAACAATCTTTTCAAACTTTTTCATTTTTAATAGTGGTAAGATTACAAAGTAAAGTCAACAAAAAGCTGCGAACCAGCGAAGCGCTTCAAAACAAACTTAATATTTACTTTTATCTGAACGCTTAGTTCACGATGAACATGGACAAACAACATTACCGAAAGCCAATACCTACAAACCGACCCAACCGTATCAAAACATGCCTTACAAACCGAAATCAACCTAACTACATATACTTTAAAGTCTATAATACACTGTTCATTGTTTATCCGAAAGTAACTTCGGCATTCGAATATAAACGTTATTACAAACAGTTAAAATGTAAATTCGGTTGTTGATGTGCTGTACATATACAGTATGTTGCTTTTAATTTGTCGTACTTGCTTTGTCTGTATTTCAAGTTAATTGATTCGTTTGTGAACAAATAAAGGTGTCATTAGTTTGTATAAGGAAGAGTTTTAGATGGGTGGTTTATTTTTGATGTTTGCTAATAGGTTAAATTCACTAATGTTATTATTTGGAACAATTTACTTCTTATTAAACTGGTCTGGGTCTAGTAGTAAGATACCACTACAATGTATTACAGCGAAGTTTGACAGTTTGCAGCTAGTTTTTAATATTTTTTTACCGACTTCAAAAAAAGAAGGGGTTCTATGTTCGACTGTATGTATCTTTTTAATAATCAGTATATTTTATAAATACCTTTAAACTATTATATTATTTGTTTTTATCAAATACCTCTTGAAGAAACATTCTTATATATATATTCTACATCTCGGAAACGGCTCCACCGAGTTAGGATTCACTTTCAGAAAATTTACCAAAATAAAATATATCGAGCAAAACTCGATCATCCAGGTACTACGATTATTTGATAAAGTACATTATAATGTTCTTTAGATAAACAGTTCAGTATATATAACATTAAAATAAAAAATCCCTACGCAGCATCAGTTCGAAGTTATGAAGTAATTGTCTTTTAACGATTATAGAGGCACTCGTGAAGCACTTAATCGAGTAATCATACGCTAAAATGCCTTACATCATTTTGGAAAAGAGCTGATACTTTTACACTGCTGGACCGATATTAACCAAACATAGCTTAGAACCACCGCCAGAAAACTGACTTTCAAGTGAAAAAAACCACATCGAAATCTGTTTACCCATTTGAGAGCTACGATGCCACAGACAGACATCGACGTCAAACTAATAATACCTTCTTTTTTTGTCGGGGGTTAAAAATAAATAAATATTTGATTGATTAATTGATTTATTCATCAAAGCTTTCCACTAATATATAATGACAACATATACATACCTAACAGTGGTAGGTATATGCTTTTTATTAGTCTTTCATAGATTTATGTTTACCAACGATTACTTAAACAGTGTAACTGTCAAAAGGATAAATGTAAGATATTATAGACAGTGATTTCATCAGCAATTATTCTTAATTAAATACGTTAAAAATCCTGACTGAAGTCCTGCTTTTTCTCTTAATATAGAGTGTCACTCTACTGGCAATAGTGGCAATAGCCAAACAAAACAATCAATCATTAAAACCAAAACAAAAAAAAGCTTATCAAATATCGCTCAAAATAGTAAACTGTCGCCAATATCCCCGGCAATAGTTTTTGCCGTGTGCCGCATGACGCGCGTCATATTGCCGCGCGCCATGCATTATGCAGCCGCACTTTGATAATATCGTGCCGCGCGCGGACTTTCTGAATAACTTGTCGGACATTTTGACTTTGTGACGTCACATTTTGTATGGAATTTAAATATCATTATGGAGATGTGCTATATTGACGGTAGACTTTAAATTGTATTTGTGAGGACCTACTTTAAGGCCAGTTGTTGCAACTCTTCTTTGTATCCTCTCTCACAGGACTGACAAACATATGACATTGAACCCTGAACGCTTCAAGATTCAGCAGCCTTAGTCTCGTTTTTACATCTGAGACTTAGGGTATTCGAGATTCATTCCCTAGTCTCGTCCGCCAACAAGTAAATAGATAGATGGCTATAGATAAAGCAAGACTTTTCGGTTCTACTTCTATAGGCTGAATTTATAATTTTATCAAGTGTGTCTTGGCTTTCTTAATATAGCTCAGTCAATAAAAAAGAGGAACAGTAATATCACTTCAATCGAGCCAGCCTATGAATTATAGAGTGGCTCTTACGCTGTAGTACTAAAAAATAAACCTACCTACCAAATTAGTTCACAATTAAACCCTTCGCAAATAATAGTCTAAACAAACATTTCACACTAACTTTTAAACTTTCGCGATCCATGATATTAACAAATAAATATTTTTACGGGAATTAACGCGATCACTTATTTAAAAAGGTATCACATACCTCTGATTTTCCTGACGTTTCGACCAGGTTGCACTGGCCGTGGTCCAGTCAGCCCGTGACGTGATCGCGTTAATTCCCGTAAAAATATTTATTTGTTAAACATTTCACAAACAAAACACAAGCTCCATCTTCCACACAAAACACACAGACAGAACGAGCTGTTAAAACATCCTGAAACAATTATATGAAAGTATACAATTACGTTCAAATCCGTGCAGACCAGGGCGGGCGGACGGGCGGGGGGGGCGAGACCGCAACCCCTTCAGGGACCACCCCCTAGGGCTGTGTGATGGTACTTGACTTTTATTCGCGGGAATAAGGGATTCAGGTCATGAAGACTGAGCCATGTACAAAATAATTGTCGGGAAAGTTTAGTGGCAAACTTTGTTGGGATTTCGTACGAAATATATTAAATTAAATATGATGACGTATAAATACGAGAATAAGTTGTTATTTTTGTGATAGACTTGTTGGCTTAACAGTTGGTAAAGTTAACTGATCGGAAGTCAAAAATTCAAAATTCAAATTCAAAATTCATTTATTGGTGTGATTTTTGGTACATTTTACATGAGATCTTAATAATAAATAAATTAGTTCCTCGAAAAATCTACCTTGAAGGTGTACACTCTTTCTCATAATTTTGTAATTTATTATAAATAAGAGCAATCAACATAATTAAAATTAGATTAAGGATTATAACAAAAAATAAGATAATGATGCAATGATAAAATTAAATTAAGTCGTAAGTTTGATTCGCACATGGAACAAATAATAGTGGGTACAATCATTTGTGCTGTGTGTCTTTGCTAATTTATGTTTAGAGACTCTGCCTAGCTTAGTATCCGACGGCTACTTACAAGATGAGAAAATATACTATTAAGAAATATGTAATTTGTTCTATTTTATGATGTGAAAGTAGAATACAGTTTTATTGATTGATTGAAAATTTGATTTGAAAATTTTGAGCAATTCATATCTCTGACTTTTTGGGGTTGAGATGTGAGTATATATGAAATACCTCATACATACTACATACGTATAATTTAAAAAGCTATTTAGTACTTAGTTTAAGTTTCCAATTATAAACACTGTATACATAGTTATGAGTATCAACCGCCAATAGAAAAGTAATTTTGATGCACCCACTTGAGAGGGAAACAATTAATACTGCTTACCATATCTGTATAGATAACAATCATTATCTAACCTATTATTAATCCTAAATTTATTTTATTCTACTAAAGCTAGCTTTTGCCCGAGAATTTGGTAATTAGGGTTCCGTACCTGAAAGATAAAACAGGACCTTGTTACTAAGACTAAGCTGTCCGTCCAGCTGTCTGTCCGCCTGTCATCAGGCTGTATCTCATGAACCGTTATAGACATACAATTGAAATTTTGAGACATGATGTATTTCTGTTGCTACTATAACATCAAATACTGAAAAACAGAATAAAACTAATATATAAGGGAACTCCCATACAATAAACATGATTTTTGCCATTTTAATAGATAATGGTATGGAACCTATCAACGATCGAGCCCGTCTCGCACTTGGCTGTTTTGTTTTTAAAGTCCACTCAATTGGTTAAATTACGCACAGTTATGTAACACACTAACTTGCATTCGAATTAATTTATTTATTAAATCAACTGCTTACTACGTTTACAAAGTGATAACATGTGAATTATATTATATACTATTCATACCTAATATAAAGTACCACCTACCTACGAAGTTTAAAAAGTCAAACAGTGTCGTGTATATCAGCGCACCCCTGTCCCGCCCTCGTGTCTCAACGGGGAGTAACGACGAGCGAACGTTACCAACCCCTTGTTAATGTGTGCGCATCACAGCCTTCCGCAACCTTCGTGGAGATGCTTGATATGTAGCCTGAAGACTGTATGCCCGACTTTATTTACTACATTTCTTCATTAATGTATACTAATGTTATAAATTCCAAAGTAACTCTGTCTGTATGTAACGCTTTTACGGCTAAACCACTGTATCAATTTCAATAAAATTTGGCACGGAGATACTTTGATTGTTGAAAAAGGACATAGGATACTCTTTACCGCCATAATTATTATATACGCAAGTGGTGCCGTGGGCAAAAGTTGGTAATTTTATAAATATAAATGTGATCTTGTAACGCTTTCAGACTATAGCTCTCATCTCAAAACAGTAGTCTTCCTGAATGGTAAGAATATATATAAGAATATGAAGTAATTTCCAAGAGCGCAGTCACGGAAACAACTGAAGAATAACATATAATAAATGCAAAAACTTATTTATTTCTTTAATTGTAACACGTTTGCTAATAAACTGCTCATCCGATGGTTATTGAATAGATGTCGTCAGAGTTGGAGACGGTTTATCTAAAAAAAAAAACAGTTACCGAAAGGATACATAGATTTATTGACACAAACTATTAATATTTTTTTTTTGTATTTTCCATGCGAAACGTTTTCAACCGATACCCTAATTCAAAATGATACTATGATATACTAGCTGACCCGGCGAACTACGTACTGCCATATTTACTTTGTCTATCAACTGTCTCGGCTTCCCGTCGAGAACAAAAAACAATACTTTTCCCGTTATCTTCAAATTTTTGTAGTACACAAACCTTATCTTAACAATAATGAACACATAAAAAAGAATTATTTAATTTGGTGCATCCGATCGGAAGTTATTCACGTACATACATTCCGGCGATTCATTTTAATATAATATTATGCATTAGGAAATTAAAGTTTAACATAAGATAAAACAGAACTTGTTTAATTTCAAACAATATGTCAAAAATTAACAATACTCTTTTGTTAAAATAAAACAGAATACTTATAAATTCTTCCTAACTCTTGGCTCCTCGTAACAACACGTACACATATGTACACAACAAGGGCACAAAATAAGCACAAAATCTGTGCTCGATCATCTAAATCCGTGTTCCCCTCAAGGGTGAGCCGCGGCTTTACCCCGCCCGGGGTTGAGGCCTGAAAGTACCCTCGAAGCCTTTAATTGCGCCTTGTTAGGGACTTTCACCGGCCCACTTAGCACTTTATGTTTGTCGCTGTTATTCCACGAGTGTCTCTTTATGAGCTAACCGCCATTTTGATTATTTCCAACGTATTCATTATAAGTTCAAGTTGTGTCGGTTTTGTTTGTAAATAGGCGCGGTGGGTGAACGCTGTTGTGTTTGTTACTCCCATAAGAGTTTGGTTAGAGGGGGGAACTGTAAGAAGTGGGTTTTGCTTGTAGTTTTAGAGAGGAAATATTTTAGAAGTTGTAGCTGAATATAAATTAATAAGGTTAATAAGTTCTTAAGTCCTTCATACGCTTGTAAAATATTATGAAGAACAAAATATTATGTAACCTTTAAAATTTCATTAATGTTAAATCATAGATTGAATTGATAATAAAAGAGTTATATTAGTTCTTAAAGTCAACTCTCAAGTTATGTTGCGATATTTCTATTTAATTAAATAATTATGTAGTTTCGTCGTTACTTCATATATTTAAGTTTAAACTATCACTAGAATATAGTGGTAGTCAATTTGGTTACGCTGAACCTGATTGAAGAGGTACAAAGCGAAAGATTATTAATCAAACTACCCTAAAACATGAAAAATAAATATATACACTACAAACTTACAAAGACTTTACATATTACGGAACCCTCCAGTATACAAGTTCGCCTCGCCCTTAACTTACTATGTTCGCAAAGAAAGCTAGCAAAAATCACAATGTCCAATGATAATAAAATAAGCAACGTCATCGCTTCCTTATATAAAATAAAGCTTGGTATTCATGGCACGCCTTTTCATAAGGAGGGCAATAATCGCGCGACAGGCAATACGCGTGTCGTACAAGCGATCGGGTAATAAAGCGATGCTCGCGCCAGCGCCGTGTGGCGCCGACATGCTACACACCTGCGCTCTAGATAACCTAAGGCCAGCCGCACTCCTCCGACTGTATCGTCCTACAATATTATCTGGGAACCTTTTATAACGTGGCGATTATTATCAGTGGTCAAAAATGTAGATGTTAAATCGTCTGTAATATAGCATTAAACAGAATTATACACAGAATGAAAATGGTACAGATAGAATTTGATAGATTGTCAAGTAAAATTGCAAATTAATTTAAATGAAATATATAATAACTGATGAGTGACATAAGAATACCAATAGAAACTAATTGAAAGAGTGAATTATTTACTACCTTGTCAATAACATGATACTCAGTAAGGTTATCACAAATTATAAAGTGTAATTCATGTATTTTTTTTAATAAATAACTTATTTAACAAAGTACACGTGACAAGTGACAATAAAATTGTCTTATGTTTAACGGTGGATGTCAAACGGTAAAAATACTACAACATTGAAATTATAGCTCTATTCCAATGAGAATACTTTTGTAATGATATATTAATAATATATACTTTCATTATATTATTGTAATAGATATGTAACTCGAAAAAAGTGTCTTAATAAAGTCTGTGGTGTGAGTAGCAAGTGTGCAGGAAGCCTAAACGGGGAACCAACGTAGCGCAGAGCGACATTTGTTTGTAGTCTCGTAGCGGCAGATCAAAGCTACGTAGCACATTATTAAAGTGCTACGCGTTTCATGTCATGTATGTATGTGTAGTGTTATCGCAAGCAAATATCTATTATTATTGATAACGTTTAGTTTGTTGGGACAATATCTTGTCTGATAAATAAACAAGCTAGCCAGATGATCGTTTTGTATCAGTTTTATTGAATCCTTTAGTAAAATATATTTTAAGTAAAGTGAGGAGGAGGAGGGGGAAAGGGAATTGTGGTATTAAAAATTCAAGATGTGAGAGTTTAAAGGTGCAGTGAATATTTTACTAATAGTTACCAGCAATTAGTGTTGTTTAATAGCTATCGTTGATTTCAATTAATGTGTCAAAATAAAGCTTATCTGTTATTCAATACTATATCTGTCTATGTGCCAAATGTATGTACTAGTGAAATTAAATCACAAATGGCGACTCACTTTAACTATATTCTCAAAAAACTCTCTATAAGTATACAACACTACATCTGTCGTCTGGCGCGGGGAGGTTTTTGCGTCGTCCGGCCCTCCCGACGCTGATACTCGCATTTTGTCCCTCTCGACAACTTGCCTCCGCCTCAACTAATAATACTGTGTATTGGTGTATCAAAGAGGTTTTATTATACTTGTTGTGTCTATTTTATGAAGGTCTAACACTGTCTGATACTGTACGAGGTAATTGTTTGCTGGAATGAGTAGAATTTAGCTATTCAGGATGGACCATCTTTAGTTCTATTGTCTTGGTGTTAGGTAGTGGGTTTTTTAAAAGCCTTTTATTGACTTGCAATGTATTTATGTATGTATGTGTACATGTACTTTCGGGTGGAATCTTGCAACTCAATTTTGAAGCAGATATCTTTAAACGATTTTGCTGAAATTTTGCAAGTATATGTATGTATACAGCGTGACAATACATATTATAATAACATGGAGCTGATGAAACGTCTCAACATCATCGAGCTTGGACTCGTTTGATTCGCCTTGATGAATTCCAGTAAAAACTTGTTTTTAAAAGCTTTTTGATTTAATTTGTTTATTGCTTAAGTTGATAAAAAATGAGTGCTAGTATAAAGAATCCCTTTCCTTCGTAAACATTGTCTTAGTTGTATATTATTGATAGTGAATAAAATGAACACAGCTTCAAAGAAAGATTCCTTCTCCCACTAGTAATACCCTACTAAACCTGCCTTGACACACTCGGAAATATAAAAGTCTATGACTTGTTTCGGAGCCTTTTGTTTTCCTATGGATTTTTGGCTCCAACCAAGGTAGCCGGTGAGTCATTAGGAACAGAAACATAGCATTACCGTATCATGAATATTATAAACTAGCCGACCCACGCAACCTCGTTTACGTCTCCTATTGCCCGTAGCGTGAAAATTTTCCCCCGCTTTTCTAACATTCTTCATTAGTGTTCCGCTCCTATTAGTCTAGTGTGATTATATATAGACTTTCTCGATAAATGGACCATCTGACACTGAAAAATATTTTTCAAATCAGACCAGTATTTCCTGAGATTAGCGCGTTCAAGCAAACAAACAAACTCTTCAGAAAAAAACATGCTACAATTTCTTTCACCAAATGAAAATTCAGTATCATATTTTTCCGACCTTTGACCAACACACAAAGTTATAATAAAAATCATTATTATCACAAAAACGTTTAGAAAAAAAAACCGATTCTCTCAATCGACATCGTCCTCATACCTAAATATGAGTACGTGAAACTATTCCCGTCCATTATATAGCAAGCAAAACAACATAATACCTCGACACAGCTATAATAACCGTCACCTCATTGGGAAAAACAAAGATGGAGGCCCGTGGGGGCACCCCTACCCGTTCCCGGCGGTAGGGCTGCCAAGTGACGCTTAAGTGTAGGCATACATTCACTAAAAATATGAAGCGCTAAAATGTTATGATCTGTTTCATATATTTAATGGTGACAGGGGTTTGTTATTCCTTGTGGTGTTTTTATATACTTTTGTTTTTGTGTGGAAACAAAGTGTAAAGTATGTCTATATGTCTGTACTTATACCTATAGTGTAATGTGATTGAATATGTACTTGACTTTTCGGAAAAAACGTTTTCATGTGTAGCAGACACATGAAAACGTTGTTACCGAAAAGTCAATAATATCTTAAATAAATATTGAGTGTACTTTTTTTCTTCAACTAAAAATAGTTTTTTTCATCGTATGTGAGAAAATTTTACAGTCCTTAAATTCAAAACTTTGTTTAGACATTTAATCTCAGAAAATTGAAAAATTGATTTCAATATAAATTTAAGCGCAAAGAACGAGAACAAATACTAAATCATTCATTTAGTTCATGTTTATAAACTATTGTGGATATTGTCTAACTAAGAATCCATATATTTAATGTCGGAATGTTGGAAAAACACATTTTTTAAATAACACATGTAACACTTCCTTTGCCAACCCTACCGCTAGGGGTGTTCGCGAAAATGTGCGGTGTGCGGGCGGCGCAGCGGGCGGAATTATGTTATTTCTTAATTTAATTTCATTAGGCCAAGCCGAGTGGAACCGGCAGAGATTGTGCCGTTTTATGCCCGGCGTGTAATTGCCGAGAGACGATTTCATTTCGGTAGCCGAGATCCGAAGTGGACTTTTTAAGTGTTGTAAAGAGTGTTATGAATTGATTGGATGGTAAATTTGAGCGCGTTGTAAGTGTAAATCTTTGAAGATTAATTTTAATGACTTACTTGTGATACTGCGATATTTTCATTCATGTTTTTTGTTAGTTGTATTCTCAAGTTAAACCAGATACACACAGAACCACATGAAGATGTCACACAGTAAACCGCAGTAAGTTCATTGATTGATTGCATCTTGATTTACAAATGCTGCTTGAAATCGACTAAGAAAACATCATTGCAATTTCAATAATAGTATGCACTAAGAGTTATTATTAAATCCTATATATCAACACTGAAGCTAAGGAAACTATTTGATTAGTTAGTTAAGATGCATTTAAACAACAAAATACGATAACTGGAGATATTTCAAATATCACCATCTGATCCCAAGCTACGTAGATCTTTATTATAATAAAGATAATTACCTCTTATACTCTGTCCTAAAATGAATGCGCTGTATTACCTAACTGTGTCATATAAATAGTTGCTGGTACTTATAGCACAGGTTTTCCTTTTTAAGTTTCAGCAGTGCATTATTTGTGTTTATATGTGATACGAAGACTGTGAATTATTATTGTAAACTGATACTTGTGAACAATAAATACATATTATTATTATATATCTTGTACTGTGGTAAATAGAGTGAGAGTGCAGTTTCTTGCAGGTTTTATGCAGTTTATTGCCAGTTCTTCTGTATACCATATCTATCTATACTAATATATAAAGCTGAAGAGTTTGTTTGCTTGTTTGAACGGGCTAATCTCAGGAAAGCTGATCCGATTTGAAAAAATGTTTCAGTGTTAAATAGCCCATTTATCGAGGAAGGCTATAGCTATATGTCATCACGCCAATACCTACAGGAGCGGAGCACCAATGAAGAATGTTACAAAAACGGGAGAAAATTATCACGCTACGGGCGGATAATATGGAATAGGAGACGCGAAAGAGGTTGCATGGGTCGGCTAGTTCTCTATAAGTATTTAAAAAAGCCTAAGAAAATGTTTGATTTTGATAAACATACTTGTAATATACAAAATACAGAAAATGCAAGTTAAATATCTGATATTGAATATATTTCACACATAAAACAAATCGCCAAACATATTACGATAATCAATTGCGGTACCCGTTAACCATATTGTACCGCCTGACTACCAAATGCATTGGAAAACCTTCATTTTTTGGACAAAAAAGCTTCATTTAACTCTACCCACTATCGAATGACCGGACACAATTGAATGTTGCATCAGAAAACGTGAATTTTAATTCCGTGCGACATATGCTGGGGGTCGGGGGTGACACCCCACCCGTGGGGGAGGGACATGGTGTAATTAAAAAAATGTGTGGCACTTCATTCGAGCGCGCCCAGTGCGACCGCAGCCTAACGCCCGCCGGCCTCCGCCCTAACTAATTAATAATTTCCCGAAATGTTTGGGATTTTAATAATAATCTCTTAATGTTTCTGTTTGGATAGCCAATTGGTTAGTGGAGGCATATTAAATGTCCTGGTAACGTGGGTTTTATGCATATTTTAACTGACTTCAAAATAAGAGATTTTCATTTCATTTATATTTTTTATCTATATTAATTTAGAACCTTATATTATACTGACTGCACCCCGCGGTCATTGTAGTACCGCGGATAACGCTGCGAGGCGAGACTAGTCTAAAAAAATAGCCTAAGTTACTCCTTATGTGATCAGCTACTTATTAGTGAAAGTCAAATTCGATCCACCCGTTCCAGAGATTAGCCGGAACAAACAGTCAGACATATACATAGTGTATACGTAGATTTGCATTTAGCAAAATGCGGTTATTTTAATATTACAAACAGACACTCCAATTTTATTTATTTGTATACCAAGAGTATGGATAGGAAACATTTTTTAACTTCCAGTGTTTTCTGTTTGGTCTTATTAAAATTATAAGAAAAGATACCATACTCATCATATTCTTCCTAGTCATTATTATTCCCAAGATTCATTGAAGTCGGCTACTAGTACAACCGGTTTTACCTTATATAATTTTTAGTAGACTTCACAAAAACACGATGCAAAACTTTTTCATGTTTTTACTTTACCGATTGGGATAAAATTATCAGTTATAATTTGCTGTATATTATCATGATAAACATTTACCATTGCGTCTTCTAACTGATTCCTTTGCCTTAAAGTAAACTTTTTATCATATTTATTTAAACACCGTCCGACATTAAGTACATAAAAAATCATCAAAATCGGTTCACCCAGTCGCAAATTATGAGATAACGTATTTAAAAAAAATTACAAAAACATCGAATTAATAACCGCCTCCTGCGTTTAAAACATGATAGCGTTTACTAAGTTTAATGCAGCTCGTCTTTGAAAGTATTAATTTTAAAATAAAACAAATCTTGAATACAGTTTCAATGTGTTTTTCTTGTCATTAAGTATTGAAAGAGCCGTGTTTCATCATAACTATTAAATTAAATTAAATTAAATATGTCTGACATCTAACACAACGCCATCTAGTCCCAAGCTAAGCAGAGCTTGTGTTATGGGTACTAGACAACTGATATAAATACATATATAGTTTTTTTGTAAATGCATACATATTATACATAGAAAACACCCAAACTCCGAAACAAATATTTGTAGATCATATAAACATTTGGTTCGATCCGGGAATTGAACCCGAGACCTCATGATCAGCAGTTCGCACAAGCCAACCGCTAGACCAACGATGCAGTCGATAACTTGGAAAGCTCAACCGGAGTAATACCTACCACGCCCCAACTGAAAACAAGTGCTAAGCGATTCTTTCATTGCTTTGTACTTAGAGGTTACTTGAGAACCAAAGAACCTTCAAAGGGAGATACTCAAAGAGTGGCAACGGACTTGTAACTCTTCTCTCTCTTCTGCCTCTTCTTATATTCTGCCACTTGCCATCATGACTCATCTGCTTTATGCCTTATACCTTAACAAAACCGTTTATAACATAAAAATAGTCGAATTGAAATCCTTTTGTGTCTCCAGCTTTTTGTAGTGTGTTAATAAAGGGTAAAGTTACACAGAAATAGCCTGAACGACACGTTAAT
This sequence comes from Spilosoma lubricipeda, assembly GCA_905220595.1. Classification (NCBI taxonomy): domain Eukaryota; kingdom Metazoa; phylum Arthropoda; class Insecta; order Lepidoptera; family Erebidae; genus Spilosoma; species Spilosoma lubricipeda. The sequence goes on from HG992295.1 coordinate 16,124,035, forward strand.
TAAAAACTATGACATGAATATAATATGTTATGATACAATATCATTCAATTATATCGACGCACTTGACATACGCCGATACCGTATCAGTTTTATTAAAAACACACAAAATATAATAACATTTGATGGCGGACCGTTACGGATGGTGACTGATTTTAATAAAATACAACGATATGCAAAGATAGTCACGGTACAGTGTTATATGAGACTGAGATAACATAATGCTCCTATCAGCTGATAACTCATCAAATTATAATGTGTAATTGTGTCTCTTTAACGTTAAAAGTAAAATATTAGGTTTTTTATTGTCAGGTTACATTAGAGGTGTTGTGGACTGATGGCGTCGAAGAGTAAATATGATTGAAGCTTAAATTACGGCAGATTACTAGTCTAAATAGACGTTTCGTTTTTAATATGATGTTAATATTACTTCTGATCGTATCTATTTTTTTTTTATTTATTTGTTTCGGGATAACAACAGATAGATAAAAAGAAGCGAATCTTGGAAGCCAAATTTACATTCTTATAAAATTATTGTTTTGAAATAAAATAAAAATATTTTTAAATAGTACAGTATATTTACATATATATATATATATATATATATGTATTATATATATTTTTATGGAATGGGCGGGCAAACGAGCAGACGTATCGCCTGACGGTAAGCGATTACCGCCACCCATGAACACCTGCAACACCAGAGGCATCATAAGTGCGTTGGCCTTTGAGGGATGGGGAGAGGAGATAGGGGAGAGGGTTTGGGTTATGGGCCTCCGGTATCCTCACTCACTCGGTGAAACACAGCGCCAGAACTATTTCACATCGGTTTTCTGTGAGGCCGTGGTATCACTCCGGTCGAGCCAGCACATTCATGCCGAAGCGTGGCTCTCCGACGGTAGTCTGTATGTATGTATATGACTTGGTGCCTGATTTGGTGGTAAAAATCCTGTATAAAATCAGGAGGTAAAGAACTAGTTAGTCTTAAGAGATAGATCAATATCATGCGAATTTACTTCAATTAAATAACTTTTTTTTTTAAGTACTTGGATTGTATACATAGTTTAGTAGTATTTCAGTTCCTTTTGGAGGTTTGTAAAAGATCGTGGGTTATAATTATATTAGTTACTTGTGTGATATTAACTTTATTAAATAAATAAATAAATTGGAAATGAAAACTGTCAATAAAATTTTTCTTTAATGTATTTTTTTAACCCACTACACAACTTTCTTTCTCAGTCCGTCTTTCTGATATCTGAGTACCTGTCATTGTCTGTCTCGAACTATCTATTATCGTATAATAACCTAATAAGCGACAATATTCATAAACGACACACAATTACTGTGTCGTTATCTCGAGTACCGAGATTATGTCGCATCGAACGATTTTGTAGGTACAGTATCGATGGAAACAACGACATATTAACGTTAAAATTACAGTTTTTATAAACTTCTATTTATTTTCCTTACACACTATATTCTGAACCCCCATGCCTCGGAGAGCACGACAAGCTTTCAGTCCTGCGCCTGGTCTCTCTCTCTGGTCGTATCGGTTAATCGTCCTATCGGATTATGAGAGAGAGGGAACAGAGAGTGCACCTGTATTTGCGCACACACTTGTGAACTATAATATCTCCTGCGTAGTTGGCTAGTCTACGTTGAGACTGACCTACATGGCCGCAATCGGCTAGGAGAACGTCATCATTATCTGATCCAAAACTAGATTAAGCCGTAATATGGTAACTAGATTACTGATAATTCTACTTATTTCTTTTTTTAATAGAAAATTTTGGTAATAGCCGATACCACAGATAGCTTAGAACAACTGCTAACAACCATGAATAATATGTATTTTTATTTTTGAATTAATTTCAATTGTATTTATTTTTAAATTAAATTATAAAGTTCATCAAAATCAGGGTCCTAATCACCTCTAAATATCAATCTATGAGTAGCCGTATTAAAATAAAAAAGTTACACACAGAACAGGTAGCAAGCTTTAAATATCTAGGTAGCCGAATTACAAAGAATTCGAGATGTTCCCTGGAAATAGTAGTGCTAAACAAGCCGACAACCGCTCATCAGAATATATATTTAAATACTTGCACTTTGTGGCTGTGAAAATTGAACGGTGACTCGAAAACTTAGAGACAGGTTGGCAGCATTTGAGATGGTGCTGGAGGCGAATGATGAAAATCAGTTGGACAGAGAAAAGATCCAACAAAGCAGTCCTATTAATGGTAAACGAAAAGAGGTAACTGTTTTAGAACAGCAATTTATGGACCACACAAGTGTTGTCACAAGTGTTGAACCCATAGCACTTGGCGCAGTAGAAAGCGATGTGGTGACTACTTAAACCACTAGGCCTTCCATGCAGTCGAAATCGTGTTTGTTTGTTCGATAATTTTGAAATTAGAAACATGAAATATGTATAGGTTAGAGACACAGAGAGTAAGGTGATCAAAGCCGCGGACAATAGCAAGTGTGAATTGCTATGCAATACCTACAAAGTAAATATTTTTATAAAAACAAAAAACCTGACTGCGTCTATATCTGTCATCTTAAAAAAAAACAGTTTTTTGATAAAACATATAAGTTTTATATATATATTCGTAATCACCTTAAATCTTTATTTGATACCACCCTCGATGGATTTTAAAAACATAATTTGTATTTTTTCATTACTTTCTGGCGCCTAAAATTATTAATTTTGATGTACCCAGTGTCACTCTTACGACTAAGATGAATTTATTGACACCACTCACATAAAAATACAGCCGTTTAGGCTCTAGGACGTGTCAAAGAAATATATATATATACATACACTCGAAAAAGGTAACCCTCCTTCTTTCGCAGTCGGATAAAAAGAGGTATTAGCTTAATAAGAAACCGTCACTGGCCCTATTAAAAACATTTGTCCGTAAAGTTCTCAATAAAAAAAAACAAACAATATCTTTACTTCTTCAAACTGGTTATATGCTAAACATGTTTCTGCGAAGTAATTTGTGTTTTATTATCAACAACAAATAAATATTCTGACAAACGATTTGTTCTCAGAATTAATAATATTGGTCGATTGATTTGTATTTAGGTTCGATTTTTATTCAGCACTAATATTTTTTACCGTGATATTTATGTAAAGTGGTGGTTTTACCAGTTTCTGTCTATGTTTCCGCCCGCATGCATGTCGGTTAGCGCGGTAAAGAATACGGCTACCTCAAGAATCAAAGTATCTCTATGCAAAATTTCATTGAAATCGGTGCAGCAGTTTAGCCACATAAAGAAAGTGTAGCAGACGGACACACAGTTATTTTCAAACTTAAAATGTTATTATGGATTTATTTACAATAATCACATTTTTTTACAAAAAATAACGTCGTCAAGAACTGGATCAAATTGAAATGGGACCACACGGGCAGCACTAGCTTTTAAATTAAAAAAGAATCGTCAATATCGGTTCACCCAGTCAAAAGTATGAGGTAACAGACATAAAAAGTAAGTCGAATTAACCTCCACCTTCTTTTTTGAAGTCGGTTAATATATATTTAATAGAAGCTATGCTTACTTTTATCACTTAAAGTTACAGTTAAGACAGCAGATTAAGAGGTCTCGGGTTCGATTCCTGAGTCGGACTGCTGTTAGGTTTTTCTTACAAGAAATCCTTAATAGCAACCCAGACTATGGAAGATGGCGCTGTTTTCGGCCCGTGCCTCGAAGAGCACGTTAAGCCGTCGGTCCCTTTATCATTGGTAAGTCAGCGCCCTCAAATATACTGACAACCAGTTCAACCTTCAACGTCAGTTCACCCTCAGAATTGCGGAGGTCCGATGCCAGTCGCTCCGTGTAAAAACTGATTGAACTAGTAGCCGACCCCTTATAATCTTGGGAATAAGAAAGGCTAGGAAGAAGATTCTGTATTTGCCACATCTAGGAGATAGACAACAAACGGTACATTATTTAACGGATATTTAATATTATGTTATACCTGATGATATATCTAGCCTTTTGATCTAATTGTCAGTTATGCTACAGAACTGCTAAGACAAGGATAATCAGTTCAAATCCCACCTATAAAAATAACGATGTGTATTACAATCATTATATTGAGTTTCTAAGTGTTAATTATATGTGATATTTATGTACATAGAAACGTATAAGTATAACAGCAGCCGGACAATTATACCACAGGTTCTACCTAGTTTGTGTTCAGACAGTCATATGTGTGTTGTATGATAATATGTTAACTTATTTTGGTGAGATTGGTAATCGAGGAGCATATATAATATGTATATATCACGGTTGCCTGGAAGAGATTGTCGTTGAGCAATAAGGCCGCCAGTTGTACTACCGACCTACCTAGCTTTAAGTTATGTACTTAGTTATCTGGTGTACAATAAAGCGATTTATTATTATTATTATTATTATATATCTAGATAAGCGGTATAACTTCACCCCAGGTAACGCTGCAGATCGGATCAATTAACTACACAAATAGATTTTTTAATGTTTTTTTTACCGAATTGTGAATCTAAACCTTTCTCGAAACCTCAGGAATAGACACAAACAATTGCATTAATATCGGTTCAGCCGCTTAAGAGGAGTTTAGTTACATACACATGCATAGAAGGTTTATAATATACCTGAACCCCGCGGTGTTGCCCGTGTTGATTGTTGTACTGCGGGTAACGCCGCGGGATAAGGCTAGCAAACTTCACATAAACCATCTACTAAATAGTCCGAAGAAAGCCTAAACATTTGAATTGGATAGGTGAACCCGTTCTTGAGTTATAAAATTACAACGAAAAGTGGCATTGATTTTTTATTTATTGATAAAGACAGGTACAGTAAAATGAAGTTGTAACACGAATAAACAGAGACTAGCAATAAAAATTGTTATGAATTTTATGTCTAGTACTTACTTACTCATCGCATAAATATTATGCTTACGGTTAAAATACGTTGCATAACTTCTTACACGTGTAAAAGAAATTTTACAAATCGATAAATTAATTTTATTTGTAATTCAGAAGATAAAAAAACGAGTGAGCCTTACAGTAGTCAAATTAAAATGTGTGTTATCTCACGTATCGTCTGACGCCTAAGTCAAGACTTTGTGGTCCAATAATCACGCCCAAAAACTTCATAGAAACGAGATGGAAAATGTTAATGAACTACACCTTCTGTTCAAACTTGATCAATCAAGTGATACACATTTATGAACCTTACTTAAATCTAACTTAACAAATATCACTTATATCAACGCTCAAGCCTTCCATATAACTAGTAAATCGCGAACATTAGCAGTTTATAGTTCTGGGCGTAGAGAACAAGCCGTAACGGGCCGCAACGTGCCGCAAACGGTCGTAGGGCTATAACGCGGGGAGGCACCGACGGAACACGAGCGACGGTTTAGATACGACCACTTTAGGGTTAATTAGTTGTTCTTGTTACAGTTGACAATCGAGATATTGAGTTTAGTGTTCATATCAAGAACAAAACAGAAAAATAATTAAATTAGTAGGGGCCTATAAAAATTAGTATGATGCCGTATCGAAAGAATGATTTCAATTGTAGAACTTTTAAATTAAATAAAAAAAAACTATTTTTTTTCATATTAATTGTAAGAAAATTACTTAAGGTGTGTATTTTCAAAATAATTATCAATATGTGTAAAAGTACAACCTAGAATCTATTAACAGTTTAGATATAAAGTAAAACTAAAACTCTCTATAATAGAAAAACAGTTTAAAATAAATATAGTTCCGTTAACCTGTAAGTTTCATCACCAGGTAATCGTTTGAGGTCCAATCCAGTTAAGAATTATTTTATTACAAGTTCATCGAATTGAGATATACCTATTTCATTATTTCAAAATCCCATATTTATAATTTGGCTGCCTATTATCGTCCTGACAACTTATACCTACATCATCACCAACTGCCATCAGCAATAGTCCATTGACTGGATAGCCAGTACCCAGTAATACTAATTTCATAAACTTCCTTTCTAGAAAGGGATTTTAGTATGTCAGTTAAAATCAAGTTTACATATATTTAAATTTGTTAATTAACACAAAGCAATAACCTCTTAACTAAATATGTCAGATAACTGAACATTCTTTTTTCCAAGTAAATTAATGTTGATAGTTTTCTAAAAATTCAAGAAAACTGTATCATGATTTTTGATATTTATATCTGTGTAACAAAACTTACGAGATCCTCATTTCATTGTTTGTTAATATGAGCTAATATTTTAAATTCAGGCTTTCAAATGTCATCTTTTTTATTGTATAAAGTATTAAATAATAAAGTCTAAATAATATTTTCAAGATGGATGATAAACAATGATGCTGGTAAAACTAAAGTATAAAGAAGTGTATGGTGAAATTTAAAAACCAATTTGTTCTAACAGATGTAAGATATGTAAACTAAAGACGTCTTAACAAAAATGAGTCTGTTACACCATTTATAACTAAAGAACGGCTGAACCGACTTTTATAGTGTTTGATTTATTGACTATGCCACAAGTAGGACACTGAACATTACAATATTTAAAAAAATAAACGTATTTAAAACAAAAACTATTAAAAATCCTATGTATTACCATTTGTAATTGTGATATTTAGTATATTATTATAATAAATAAAATAGAAATGATGATTCTTTTATTACTTTTTTCCAATTTAATATACTTATTAAATTAAAAGTACAATTTATGTATTTAGTAAATACTTAACCAACACGGTTTTTCTGCAGTTTAGTATAGAATGATTAGCATTTATGGTTTTAACTTCACTATATCATGTTATTTAGATATAAGTGTATGTTTATCAATAACATAAGCTTTAAGGTATAAATAAATGAAATGAGTATAAATTATCCTCAAATTTCATTTTTGATCTCAACGCGTCGATGTCTTTTATGAGACTTCCAAAGAAAAACGAATTAAAAAAATAAATTTAAATACCTTAAACTCACTCAATGACATAACTAATTAATGACACGTGACTACGGAATAATACAATAACTAACAACTGTATATTAAAATGTTTATCCCTAACAATTAATGTTTATTAGCCATGTATACAAAAAATATTATTATATTTATTAGGTAAAACTTTATTTTTAAAGACTACTTAAACGTGTTCAAAAAATACTTATAAGAATTTATTAAGACTATTATTTGAATAATTAATTTCAAAAGAGTTTAAATGACTTACTGGACTGGAGCCGTTCTCTCCAAGCCATGGGATTGGAGACGAGACCTTGAAAGCCTGGCCAGTAGAGCGGCTTGTGTTGGAGGTAGTGCGCCATGCCTGCCGCCGCCGCCGCCAATGACAACCTTGGAGCCAACAGTCCAGCACCAACATTGGTACCAACAGACGGACGGGACAGTATGTGGTCAATCCCATGAGGATTCGGCGCCGGAGGAGGTGCCTCAGCCAAGGAGCTCAGCGCCGCCAACGGAGCTCCAAAGCCATTCTCCAGTCCTCGAGATAGAGGTGGCGATCCCCTCAACTCAGACATGTCGTTAAAGTTCACTGTATACATAAGCACACCGGTATAGTCCAAAAGTGTAAGTCCGTCACTCGGTCATTGCTCTACGGTAGAGTTGATAGAGTCGATAGAGTCGGTAGAGTTCGAGCGTGAGTTCGCCCGCGACCGCGACCCGACACCAAATGAAAAGCTCTCCAAGCTTTTGCTCGGCGCAAACAGAAAAAAAACCTTGAATAGAGAACTACGCCCAGTCAATCTAAACCTTATATCGCAACGCCGCCCCTCGTGCCAGCCGTCACTGTGAAACTGTATCTGTCCCGTTCTATTGTGTATACGTGTGACGGGGATAGAGCACGTGTGGTGTTAACACTCGCGCGTAGATTTAACGAATCGCTATTTAATGGCGCTTCTTGTCTCTTTATAATTAAGTCGGGTGCAGTTTTTGCGTCGCCCCCCTCGCCCCTCGCGCACCCCCGTCCCCTCCACGGGAGTCCGGCCGCCGCTAAAAACTATTGTGGTAAGAATAATAAGCTGGGATAGCGGAGTTTATGTGGATAATAGCGGAAGGATCTCCGGTAATTTATTTGACAAATATTGTATTAATTGACAACACACTCCATTGTTACGAGTGAGAGCATCTGTCGCAGCGGCTCTTGTGCTTTCCTGTGACAGTTTATATTTGTATTTATGTAGACTTTCTGTTTATTTAGTGTAAATTTTACACATGAAATGATTTAATTGGAATTATATTTAAACGTCTATTAAAATAATCTAATTAATATTGAGTTACTTTATAAATTGTATAATACACATATTCTTATGCTCAATTGTAAAAACTTTTAATATTAGGGAATCAAATAAAATGTTCCTGTAACCGTCCACTGCTTATCGAAGGTCTCGTCCAAGGAACGCCAACTAGTGCGGTCTTTTTTTGACAATAACAGGAAATAATAAAAAAATATGTATTCGTAAAATCATGAAACATATTTTACAGACTCAAAAGTTTGTTTCAAAATTCTAATAAGACTGTTATTTTTGCTTTATTATGTGTGTGTTTTTATTTTATTGTGTAGTAAAAAAATAAAAATATAGTATAGTAAAAAATAATAGTAGTTAAAAACATTAAATATTTCTGTTTAAATAGAATTTAAAAGTTTTGATGACTATGTATGTACCTACATAAGGTATAAGTTCGAAGTCGGTATCGCAGCACACTAACAGGAAAGACATTACAACCGACCTTTTTAGTGTGTATATTTAAAAAAGTGTTTAAATTTCATGTATTTTTTTCTATCACACACTATCATATCACACTACAAAAGTTAACAAAATCTTAAAAAAAGTAATTAAAATTATAAATTATACTTGAAAAGACTCATAGCGTAGCTAAAATATTTTTTTCAATTAGGTTGTGATTTAGTTTTTAATTTTGATAAGACAATAAAAAACATTTCTGTTTCAACATAGCAAATACTATTAAAATATTCATGAACAGATCGGACATCTAACACACAGTGCCATCTAGTCCCAAGCTACTGAGCTTGTGTTATAGGTACTACACAACTAATATAAATACATAATTATACTTTTTTTTAAATATACACATATTATACATAGAAAACACCCAAACTCCGAAATACTCTAAATATTTGCAGATCATACAAACATTTGATCCGACCCGGGAAGGAACCTGAAACCTCGAGAACTGCAGTTGCATATACTACTACTACGACTGGGACTAGATGGCGTTGTGTGTTAGATGTCCAAAATATTTATTTATAAACTTACATTCAAATTTCATTTATTTCTATAGATGTATAGATGTACAAGTATGTTTTTTAAATAGGTACCAGTACGTACTATTTGCTGAAGTGATTATACCGGATTCATTATCATGTTTTAGTAGAAACTAAATGGGAGAATGCTTATCTTCTCCCCTTTCCTCAGGCATCTTTCTACAAAATAGGTTGAAGGGACTTCTTCACCCTCCTGGTATTGCAGATGGTCTGGACTGTAGACCTAGACTCTAGAAAGCATCTCTCTAGGGTCTAGAGAGACGCTTTCAAGTAATTGTAAAGCTCAAGTAATTGTAAAGATCAAATGATTGCCCTGTCAGAAGTCTTGCATCTGTTTTTTGCACAATGCTAATATGTACAAATGGTATAACGCTTCTATACTTCTTAATAAAATAGCAGTTTTAACAAAACAATTAAATTAAAATTATATGTTTGCCTTTAAGTGTATTTAGACAAAGCTGTTTATGATATTACAAACCTACACACTTCAATTTTAAATCTGTAATCTGTGGAGGAACGGGCGTCATGTTCCTCGAACACAAAGGGAGAATCCTACGACCAGGCGAGGTGATCATGCCTGGCGGGCCATGCGAGACCGGAGGCCCAATGATGCAGGAGCATCACTAGCCCACGACAATGTAGGTCACCATACTGCATTATCTACTTCTATCTATACAAATAAATAAAAACCGCTTTTTACTAAATGTATACACGGTAAATATACCAAAAAAAAATTTTTTACAGTGCTTGTCAGTTTGTCTGTCTATTTGTTCCGGCTAATCCCTGGGACGGCTGGACCGATTTGAACGGAACTTTCAGTGATAGGTAGCTGATGATACAAGAAGTAACGTAGGCTACTTTTTTAGAGTAGTTTCGCCCCGCGGTGTTACCCACGGTGCAACAATGACCGCAGTTAAAACCGCGGGGTTCAGTTAGTTCATAATAAGGATCGTGACTCTTGGATTCTGTTCATGCTTTCTATCAGACAGAGCAGAGTTACTTTCGCAGTCCCATATATAAAAACTTTATCGTAATTTAAAACAGCATGTTTTTCTCCTTTTTCGTGCAACTCTTTACGTTTTAGTAACACCTCCTTAGAAAACAGGCTCTCACGATGATAAAAATATAATTTTTAATATATTATAACAGTTACATTGTGTTCAAAATATTTATTTTATATTCAACAAAAATAACAATTACACATTTTATTCCATTCGATCTTATCTAACGATAACACACACACACACACACACACACACACACACGATCGCACGAGTAATAAAAACAAATCACAAAGCCACATTTTATAATTCGTTTTTAAATCTCCAATCCAACAATAATAGGGTGAAACTATTACCCCATTAATGAGCGTACCCCAATAAAATGGCGGAATAATAAGCAGCTTTGGACTATTAATGCGCTTGCGCATCCTGTTACAAAGCGCTGGGTTCCTTTTGAATCAACGAGAGTTCCGTCTGTAACAGGATGTTGTTTTTTTTTATTACACGCTATTAGATAAATTTATAATTATTTTTATATGTAATGAATTAATATATAGCAGTTATATACATTCTATACATTTTAATATTTGTATATTAGTAGGTAGTTATTAGTAAGTACCTTCCAAGTATGTGAGTCGGTGTCAGTAGCGCTAAATTATCAAAATATATTTTGACTAAATTAATAAATAAAATTGTTTGAAACTAACTAATTAAAGACATATTTAAAAAAAAGCGCTAAAATCCTGTTCAAAAATATAAAAATAAGTCCAAAGTAAAAATACCTTCAGTACTCAATATGCAATTCAAATACTCATACCTACCAGAAATTATCGCATTATAATTTATTTTGATCTCTAAGCACGAGTATCTTTATAAATTTGCCGGACAACCACTTTGAATAGTTTCATGGAAAGGTACACAATTACATCTGTCTATCAAAACATCGGTTACATATATTTGGTGCAACACAATACTGACACGGTCACACAATAGACTCCAGCCGGATGTGAGACAACACACAGGACATTTGAGGCGTGGTGCTACTGAGAGCTACAATTTTCTTTGGGCGATTGGAACAGCAATCCAAAACAAATCCATTTTTTTTTTACTTTTTTGATGTGTAATATCTTTTTTGTTTTTTGCAACCTGTGGACATGATTTTGAGAAAAGTCTACTTAACATGGTGCAAGAGATCGTAGCAGTAGTTAAATAGTAGATTTGAAACATCATATACGGCAACAAACTGTATGACTGACAAATTGTATTTAAATACCACCGTATCCATTGAATATTTATTAGTTTCAACCTATAATCATCCAGCAGTGGATGACTATAGATTGGTCAAAGGTCTTTTTTTAACGTGTGGACGGCCGTCATTCCATCAAAATTTATGGGGGGTATTGCCAGAATCAGGTTGACTAAAAACCACACGGTGTACCACTCTGGGCCTGAGATGGGAGGAATCCGGGAGCTGCTGTAATTACGACATCCTGACCACTCCCAGCGGAATGAAAGTCTCTCAAGGGGCACCCACCCTCGCCATCTTGAAAGGAATCGTTTACAGGGATGTTGTAAGCACGTATATATTATACGTGCTTACAACATCCCTGTTAAATTACTGTTCGATGATGGGTATATAATTATTCATAACTAGATAGAAATATTAACTGCTTATTTTACGTAAGTAAATTAATTGAATAACATTAAAATATACAACTTGTCATACATTCCATTTACATCAAATTCTACTGTTCTATTCTACTCGCACAAGCTTTTCTACTTACCCGCTTGCCGCTCCGCTACCTTCCTCGCTGTCACTGTCACCAGACAGTTCTCGCCCTTACCGGTATCCATTTCCATCGTCAATTAGCCAACACCTTTTCTTTGTCGGCCTTTTACCATACACATATTATACACACAAATTTCGCAACATTGAAATTAAATCGTACTTTTCTAGGAATAAAGTTGAAAACGCTTTGAATATCATGCAGATTATTTACACAATGAAATCTTGTTGGGTTATTTTTATAATGTAAAGCATGTTTATTGTTGTTGAAGTAAATTGTGGAACACAAGTAATTTATGTTTTTTTTTCTTCATATATATTTTAGATTTAAAACTTTTAAGATTAATATTTTTAAGAGCTTAGTTCACAATACATTGTTTTTAGATTATTAATTACTAGTGGTTGCCCGCGGCTCCGTCCGCGTATATGTCGGTTATCATGCCAAATAGTAGCCTACATGTTATTCTGATGTATGAGATATATTACTGTAAAGTTTCATCCAAATCTGTTCAGTACTTTTTGCGTGAAAGAGTTACAAACATCCATCCATCCATACTTACGAACTTTCGCGTTTATAATATTAGAAGGATAATCGTACAAACAAACACAAATACTGAACTAACTTTTAAACTTTCGCGTTCCATGATATTAACAAATATTTTACGGGAATTAACGCGATCACTTATTAAAAGGTATTACATACCTCTGATTTGAACCTGGTCGAAACGTCAGGCAAATCAGAGGTATGTGATACAAATACTGAAGCCGATAACCCCTAAGGGTTGAAGCAATAACATTTTATTTTATGTTTGAGCCTGCAGAAGTAACTTAACCTGATGGAAAACGTAAGTAGAATCTAAGAGTAGTGGGCACACATAATCACTGCCACTTTGTTTACTTTTCGAGTGTACATACAGGTTATCCATCTACAACTCTACAACAGCAATTCTTCACCACAGCATCTGCGCTACCTCCACCTAAATCTCATGTTTCGTAAAATAAATACGACTATATCAATCTACGTTCATTTCATAATTAACACATCCGACTATGATAAACTTGTTATGCAAATATTACCAAAATAATAACTGTTGTAATAAATCTCATCCGCGGGTGAGTGTTGAGGTGTTTACAGCTTCATCAGAATTTTATTAATAAAAAGGTATCGAATTTATAATCTGTACTAATTATATTACGTTGGCTGGTATGATATTAATTACTTACTTTCTTTACGTACCTAAGTCTGGCCACAACCAATTAATCCTATTTAAATCACAGTAATATAAGCAACTGAGCTGTTAAATAATAATTACAATAATTAATTTCGGACATCTAACACAACGCCATCCAGACCCGAACTAAACAGACCTTGTACTAGTACTAGTACAAGTAATATAAATACATATATACTTTTTTGTAAATACATACATATTATACACAGAAAACTCCAAAACAAATATATGCAGATCATACAAACATTTGGTTCGACCCGGGAATCGAACCCCAGACCTCAAGCACAGCAGTTGCATACGCTACTACTGCGCCATCGAGTCAGTTCTAGTACATTTGATAAAAATGTGTCATAGGCTAATAATAATATTAATATAAAATAAATAGAAGCTAAATTCATCCGTAACTATAATCTATACTTCTATACCAATATATAAAGCTGAAGAGTTTGTTTGTTTGGCTATATATCATCACGCTAAGACCTACAGGAGCGGAGCACCAATGAAGAATGTAACAAAAACGGGGGAAAACTATCACACTATGGGCAATAAGAGACGCAAACGAGGTTGCGTGGGTAGGCTAGTTTAATATATTTTTACTTTTTTATTTGAAAACTTCAAGCACACATGTACATCGGCAGGCTAATGCCCAAGGCATTCCACCAGCCAACTTTTGGGTGATATAGAAATTGTTAGTTCAAAGGCATTGTGGTAGAATTCAGAGGTAATAATTTTGTCAATGAATATATAGAACTGACAAATTACATCGTTGTACTAATACAGAAGACATACTCCACGTTTTTTTAAATTAAACAGTGATTATTACTCATGTACAATATATAGAGAATTGTTAAGGTCGCACAGCGCTATGCCAACCTAAAGTTACATTGACCTAATAATTCTCAATTCTATCCCTTGGAAGAAGATAAGCTATCTTCTTATTGTCTTCTTGATCTCGTTAGATTTGTAGTGATATCGTCAATATTTTTATATAGGTAAGTACATCTATCTTTACCTATTTCATTCTGACGTGATCGACTGAAAATATTGATAAGCTTACAGATAAAACTGTTAAATTTTATTATTAATAATAATATATTTCCTTATAAAGTTAACCGAAACCTCCTACACAAAGGAAAAACATGATTGTATCAATGGCGTTAGAACTCTGGTACCCATGATAAGATCTAACTTGTGTTATAGATACCAGATGGGTACATTTTTGTATACCTATAATTATTTTACTTCTACCATTGTCTGTCAATAATAGGGAATTTTTATGAAAATATATTTTTTCTTATCTTTCTGTTGTTTGAAATTATAACAAACTTTAGTTACTTGGTAACAGTAGTACTATTTTAGTTTTTGAAACTAGTACCTAGTGATAATGGTAAAAGTTCCTAGTGGGTCTAGCTAGGTTCTTCATCATTATGCCCTCTGCCGTAGATCTTAAATATCATTACTTTTTAGATTATAAAACTTCAAAATAAAAAAAAATCCAAGTAGTTCAAATTTAAAGCAACTTTAGTTTCAATCGAGAAGATTTTTAAGAAATAGTATTCTTTTATCATTAAATCTTTTACACACAGCTACTCTTCTTCAAATAAAAGTGTTCAAGTAAAAACTTATCTCATAAGACTATGTTAACAATACACACAAAACAATTTGGCAACATTTAACCAACACTGCCGACTCCACCATATTTGCCAACTTTAAAATGGCAATAAAAAATCATACTTCAGATATGAAGGATCGAGTACTAATAGAAGGGAGACAGTTATACGTTAGAGCAAAACAACGCATCATTCTCACTTTGCTATTGGCTTATTCCTAGAGTTAGCCCCGTCTCTTCCACAAGAGATCCCCACGTGTTTTTGTTGAGTTCAGACAATGTTGAGTCGCAGCCGAGAGAGGTCGTGTCGCGACTCGCGCCGCATGATAACAAACTTTCAGGTATATACGTTCAGAGAAATAACTTCAAAGAAACAACATATTTAGCAACTTTTTGAAAATGTTGAAGTTCTTTGCAATCCAGTTTAGTATTATAGATAGAAGTTAAATTGCGACGTTACTTACAAAGCAAGCCTTACTGATTGATGAGAATAAGAGAAGCGTTGTCATTTCTATGGTATGCGTTTTTCAGTGCATATTATTGTCTTATACATAAATTACCAATCTATTTCACTATATGTCTAGACAAAGTACAGGAGATGAATCAGTACGTTCTAAAGATTTATTCTTTTAATTTCAGTTCTATAGTTGCTTGATCTGTTTATTTCAATACAATTTCAAACAAAAATGCACGTGGGAGAGCCACGCTTCGGCATGAATGGGTCGGCTCGACCGGAGTGATACCACGACTTCACAGAAAACCGGTGTTAAATAGTGCTTGCGCTGTGTTTCAACTAGTGAGTGAGGACACCGGAGGCCCATACCCCAACTCCCCTCCCCTTATCTCCCCAAAGGTTGGCAACGCACTTGTGACGCCTCTGGTGTTGTGTGTGTCCATGGGCGGCGGTAATCGTTTACCATCAGGCGATACGTCTGCTCGTTTGCCCGCCAATTACATAAAAAAAAATGAAAATAATTCTTATTTTCTCCGCATCGCCCAATTGTTGGCTGGTAGAGAATGCCGTCGCCATTAAGTCCGCCATAAGTGCATAATGTATTTAATAAAAAAAAACACAAAGCAGTCATGAGGACTGCCGACAGAAGTGAAAACTCAAAACTAACAAACAGTTGTTGAAGATCACTGAAATGAATATCTATGCTCTTTAAATAAAATGCGCGATAAAAAGAAGTTAAATATAGGTCATGGAAAGCGTTCGGTGACGATGACGCTAGTTTCATGATTTTTGTTCACGCAAAAAGTTTTTCCTTAGAATATGATATCAAGGATGACTAATAAAATAATCAAACAAAAACATATTAATAGTATAAATATTATTATACAATCTATATTGTACGACTTTTAGTTAATGGGTTTAGAGATTGTTTTATAATTTAAAACAACATCGAAATAAGCTCTACGTGTCCATACTAGATTAACATCATAAATTCGAATGTAACTCAGTGTGCCTGTCTGTCTATTACGCTTTTATGGCTAAGTCGTTGCACTGGTTTCAATGAAATTGTACATAGAGATAGTACATACAATAGAGATAGTTTAATTCTTGAAGAAGAGTATAAGGCTGCTTTATATGGTGATAACCGACATTCGGTTGGTTCGGCCGGTTGAGGCGCGGACAAAAGCTAATGACAATATAAATAAAAATAAATATATATGTACGGTCGAATTGAGAAACCTCCTCCTTTTTTGAAGTCGGTTAAAAAACTCCTCCTTTTTAAAGGCCGGAATCGCACTTGTGACGCCTCTGGTTTTGTGGGTGACAGGCGATCGGTCTGCTCGTTTGCCCCTAAAAATGAAATTTTGTAAATTACTTTTCTTTTGCAACTTAATGCAAATTTTAACAAAAATAAAACAGACTTCAAGTTTTGACTCGATTTCTCTTGGATGCCATCATTAGATCTTAGTGTCCTTATCATGGTACCCCCGTTGGAATATTTCCTTTCCATTAAAAAAAGAATCATCAAAATTGGTTCATAAACGACGAAGTTATTCGCGAACACACACGTATATAATTATATATATATAAATCACATCTCACATTTCATGTACTCTTGTAACTATATACTATAATGGTGTACAAATAAAGAGTTTTCTATCTATCTATATAATAATATATAATTATATACGGTCGAATTGAGAACCTCCTCCTTTTTTGAAGTCGGTTAAAAAATAATGAGTTGTCCCAATTTTATACATTTTAGTTTAGGATATTTTTATTAGTAGGTATATTCAAGTAAACAGCCTAATACAAAACAAAACAGAATACAAAACGAATCATCCCTCACAGTATCATTCGCTCTTAATATCCCTTAATGTTAAAGCATTCACATATCCAATATTAAACGTACACCGTTATTATAAAATCAATCGCACGGAGCAACACTAAACAAACTAAAATTAAATCATGCGTGTCGGAGGGTCCTTAATCACATTATTTAGGGTTCCAGAGCCCTCTTCTATTAAAACTTGATACCCATTGACATTAAATATAATTATAACACTCGATTTAACTTCAGTTTTGTAAACATCAGCTTAATGAAAAAGATAATTCGATTATTTGGAGCAATTTTGTTGAGAGAGATCCAATTTCAATGAGTTTTAATTATGGATGTGAAGTTTGTGATGAACATTAAATATTCAGATGGAATCATTTTGTTAGTAACGCGAAGGAAATTTATATTAATTTGTTTATAAAGTTTCGTAAACATTTTGATTAAATATTTTATAATGTAACATATAATTAATTTTGTTGTAATTTGATTGTACCTATGTATGTTTCTTAATTTAGATGAACTGTTTTTTAAAGTGAGAACTTATTTATTACCTATACTTATACATAAAATGCACTTATTACATTGCTCTAACGGTTTCTTGGAAGGAATTACTCTAAGGGAAAAGGCCGCCCTTCCATATTACTTCTGATGCACATTTTATTCTCAACGATACTTGTAATAATAACAAGTAAAATTTTGACAAAGATAAAACCGACTTCAAGGTTTGACTCGATTTCTCTTAGATGCCATCATCAGATCTTAGTGTCCTTATCATGGTACCACTGTTGGGATATCTCCTTTCCGTTAAAAATAGAATTATCAAAATCGGTTTATAAATGACGAAGTTATCCCCGAACACACATAAATATATATATATATATATATATATACTAGCTGTCCCGGCAAACGTCGTTTTGCCATAACTACTAATAAATTAAAAATTAATTAAAAAAACATTGTCCAGCGGACAAAACTGTGAATCTAAACCATTCCCAGATCCCCTTGAACACACACAAAAAATTTCATCAAAATCGGTCCAGTCGTTTGAGAGTAGTTCAGTGACATACACACTCACAGAAGAATTATATATATAAAGTATACGGTCGAATTGAGAAACCTCCTTTTTTTGAAGTCGGTTAAAAACCCATCATTACCAACAAAGTATTATCCATTTTTAGGGTTCCGTAGCCAAATAGCAAAAAACGGAACCCTTATGGATTCTTCATGTCTGTCTGTCTGTCCGTCCATATGTCTCAGCCACTTTTTTTCGAAACTATAAGAACCATATGTTTTAGTAGTAGTAGTAGTAGTAGTATTCTATAATGTTGAAACTTAGTAAGTAGATGTATTCTGTAAATAGCATTAAGATTTTCACACAAAAATAGACAAAAGAAACAATAAATTTTGGGAGTTCCCCATACTTAGAAAAGAATGAGCACACCCATACGTGTGGGGCATATATGGATAGGTCTTTAAAAACTATATTGAGATTTTCTTTTATTTTTTTATTTAGCGTGCCAAAGTGACTACTCTGCTTGCTTATTGACTTTACGAACTTCCCCCCTCCCCTCGTCGTTAGTAAAGAATTCGTTTCCTCATTATATCGGATATAAATAATTAGTATCTAGTTACCTTCAAATTTTAAGAAACAGTTTCACCACAGTTACAGTAAAGTTTAATCACAACTTATCTGGGTGCAGCTGCATTGAAGTCCATGATGTATTTTTAAAAGATACTCATTTTCAAACATCGTCAGACAACCTACCTTAGCAATATGGTCTATCAGCTGCGCATGATGTGTAGATTTGTCAGTGTGATGACGGATTTAGCATGGTGTCACCACCTCTGGGTATCGTAAGAGCTGACTGAGGAAGCATAGATACTCTGCATATCTCGCACAGAACTTTAAAGTTTCACCAAGTTTCAACCACACGTTGATAGATACACTAGGTAAAAACTTATGTCTATGATGTGTTATGTGTGTTATATACCTAATATGTGGAAGGGCACTTACTTTTGGCATATTCTAACTTCTTGACTAGAGACTTGTTGGTCTCGCGGTTGGCGTGTGCGACTGCTGGTCATGAGGTCTCGGGTTCGATTCTCGGGTCGGACCAAATGTTTATATGATCTACAAATATTTGTTTCGGAATTTGGGTGTTTTCTGTGTATAATATAATATGTATGTATTTATTAACAAAAATATATATATATGTATTTGTATCAGTTGTCATGTACCCATAACACAAGCTCTGCTTAGCTTGGGACTAGAAGACGTTGTGTGATAGGTGTCCGAAATATTTATTTATGTATTATTTATTAAATTCTGACATAGGTTTAATATCGTAATAATCGTCCAACATTTTACTATATCTTCTTTTAAGAAATTCTAAAAAACTCACATTATACTTGTCCTATTAATGTTTTAATTAAAGTTTAAATTATTCTAGTCTTTCCTCTTATAAAAATTCAAGTTATCGTTTAAAAATAAGTATGTAACATTACAGTGGATAGCTGCACATATTGGATTGACTGAGAATGAGAATGTGGATAGACTTGCTTAAGAATCTCTTGTTGATGGTATACATTTTGCATACATGCCATATTAATATAATTTATTATACGAGGTTAAAGATCAGTGTTTCCAACTATGGTCAGAATATTTTGATAAAAGGTCGCTGACTAAATGGATTTGGTACCGGACCATTGAACCTGCCATTATGAAACATCTCTGAATCGATCAAGCTAATATAATAAGGTCAGAGACAGCCATAGCTCTTAGACTTCGATCTGGACATATCCCACTAAACAGCTTTGCATATTTAATTGGTAAAGTTGGTTCTCCCAACTGTTCGATTTGTTATAAAGTTGAAGATGTATATTTTGATGGAATCAACGAAACGGAGCTGAAAAAAAGCAATTATTTTGTAAACCTAATTTTAATATAGGTGAATGTGATAGCATTCTCGCTCGCCCCTTCTCGGAGGAAGCGAGAACACTGTATTATATAGCTAAAATATACATTTTAGCTTGCTATGTATACACATAAGTTATATTTTTTCTATGAGGGCTCATTAATTAAATTAAGAAAAAAGCCGTTCAAAATAGGCTTGTACATATATTAAAATCTTAGATCTCTATTTGGCGAAATTAAAAAAATCCTTTATGTACATATGTTCTGTACACCAATGTGTATCTAAATAATCTACATTAACAGCATATTGTATAAAAATAATGCATAATTCAATCGCAGAACAGTGTACAGCGCTTGTCGGTAAGGAATTAGCAGTTGTTAATGAATATAGCAGTCGAGCACACAATAAACATGGCGCGCAGGTGCTGCCATCTATTGAAAAACTTGTGCAGTTAACGAACGGTGCTCGAAACCTGTGAGATGTGACAGTTTCGATAGTTTTTGTCGATATTTCTTATTAGTTCCCCGCCGGGAGGTAGCTGTAAGAACTCCATTTACTCAGCATACCATTATATTGTCATAACTTAAGCTTTTAAACTCCGGTTATTTATTACTCCTGTTTAATATTAAATATTTTTTTAAATTAAATAAAAGTTTTAGAGCAACTTTTGATCGTGTCAATCTTCACATAAAAATGTTCTTTTATTTTTCAGAAATAGTATTTTTTGGATTAAAGGCATCTCTTTTCGCTATCTCTAATCATGAGTTAAGATTTGTAAGTAATAAAAAAACATGCATTTATAAAAGTAAATGACATGTGTAAACTAGAATTTTTATTTTTTTTTAATTTATAGATATATTTGATTCTAAAAATATTTTACTTCCAATTGCAAACGCATGTTTTAAAACTGTTTTGTCTTTTCCATGTGAGATATTACCTTAACCTTATTTACAGTTCAAAGATGGAAA
The DNA here is from genome assembly GCA_905220595.1 of Spilosoma lubricipeda. Classification (NCBI taxonomy): domain Eukaryota; kingdom Metazoa; phylum Arthropoda; class Insecta; order Lepidoptera; family Erebidae; genus Spilosoma; species Spilosoma lubricipeda. The sequence goes on from HG992295.1 coordinate 16,145,126, forward strand.
GTATCGCTTCTTCCCCTTTATTTCTTCAGTATGTGTCATAACTGAAAATTCTCATAATTATTTATAGCTTAGGTAACATAACTAAACTAGAACGATGTAAAATAATAGATGTTTTATTATTTACTAGTAACCAATTCTTAATTTAGTTAGCTCTTTCTAATAGTATAAGTACTCTTTAAACAGATGTAGCATCAACGCCTCCTTTAAAAAAACCCATGTACTTCTGAAACGACCTGTTCTTAAAAACACGTTTTATTCTAACACTAGTAGAAGTTAGTGATACCACGGCCTCACATAAAACCGGTGTAAAATAGCGCCTGCGCTGTGTTTGTTTCACCAAGTGAGTGAGAATACCGGACCATACTCCAACCCCTCCCCACATCCCTTTCCCCATCCTCCAAAGGTCGACTCCTCTGGTGTTGCAGGTGTCTATGGGTGGCGGTAATCACTTGCCATCAGGTGATACGTCCGCTCGTTTGCTCTATTACATCATAAAAAAAACATTTCAAACAGTTTCTTAGCTCTGTGTGTGACCTTTGACTTAGTGGTTGCTTAGTATTTACTTTATTAATTCATCTAAATGGTGATAGAAATATGCTGCAGTACGTAAAACAAATAAATTTAATGGTTTTAAGGCTTCGAAAATATCGATGTCCTAACGCTTACTCTTTCCATCCCTGCCACACAGTGCAATAGCTAACCATTTATTTGATGGCGTATCGAGTGATTGTGCCACCGTATCGAGCCACCTGAATTAAAAACAATAAATTGTCGACAAACCTCTCTCCCCACCCTTCCCCCACTAGTCCCCTTGCACCGCCAAATGAAACTTAAGACCCCAAGTTTCTATTAAAAAAGTTAGCAAAAAATTGTTAATATTTATTCATTTCTAAATTATGACTGCTAAAATTCTTTTTTTGTTTTGAAATAATGTGTTTTCTTTTAAATCGCTAATATTATTAAATTACTAAGGTTTTAGTTCTTCCTGAAAGTACTAAGGATGCTGGAAGAGGACTTATGCAATTAATTATTATTTCATTATGTAGTGTAAAAGAAATACAACTTGATAACAAGTTTTTTCAATAGATAATTTATTACATTCATCAAAACAGTTAGAGTTCATAGATAGCTCACCACACTTAGAAATAGAGTTGAAGTACCAATAAATGTTAAATCATACATTTCTAGGTTACAGGGTATTGTCCTTCAAAGTCCGTCATCTAGAAAAACTACACATAGGTGGCCAGTGATTTTCATTTATTTCTGTTATTCGAAGTAGTCACCCATACAATCGACGCATCTTTGCCAACGCATTGCCAGTTTATTGATTCCCTTCTTGTAAAAATCAGCTGGACGGGAGGCAACAAACTCTTCAAAGGCATTTTGTACTGCCTCTCGGGAATTGAATTTTTTACCCACTAAAAAGTTGTCTAAATTTTGGAAAAAGTAATAGTCGGTAGGTGCAAGGTCTGGTGAGTATGGCGGATGAGGGAGAGCTTCCAACCCCAGTTCTTGCAGCTTGGAGACTGTCTGTTGGACGGGACAGTCTGTCTGACAGCTTATCCTGAGCTAGAAAGCGGGATGGCGACTGCTTAAACCACTAAACCAGCCATGCAGTCAATTTACTCCTGGCCAGTTACATTCAGAATGGGTCAATTTTTATGACATTATATCCTACAAATAGTAGAGTAGTAAATATGGCAGACAAAGACATCTTTCTTAAGGTAATTAGCATTTGAACGTATCAAATAGTCAGTGGACATCGGCCACTGGGCGCGCTCTGAACATTAACTCGGCGCTAAGTGAGCAAGTTTGACCCCGGAGTCAGCTAATGACTGCGGCTGTCGCTAATTGTCTGTTTTGTGCTATCCCGATATTAACTATGTTCAAACGAGCCTGGTATCACCACGGAGCTAACAGAGGAACAAGCTTAAGATAATTTTCAGGTTATAATGCTAGTTAAATGAGTCCAGTAATAATATTTAAAGGTTTTGAAAAAAATATCGTTCCTATATGTATCATAGTTTCCTATAAAGCAAGATTTTGAAATCACTTAAAGGTCAGGACATTTTTAAATGAATTATTTTACTTTTGAACATTTAAATATTTCTAATAATAATTTATTTTTAACATGCTTTATTCGAGGTTGGTTCCATTGGTGAAAACTGAACAGACAAATAAAAAAAATAAAAAACCGACTTCAAGAACGAGCAAATCGATCGATCTTAGTGTCCTTATCATGGTACCCCTGTTGGGATATCCTCTTTCCATTAAAAAAAGAATTATCAAAATCGGTTCATAACCGACGAAGTTATCCGCGAACACACAGTACATAAAAGAAAAAAACATATAAATGGTCGAATTGAGAACCTCCTCCTTTTCTGAAGTCGGTTAATAATACAGTTCAATATTGCAATGCATTGTAATGTAAGGGCTCTAAAGTTAATGATAATTTCTGAATTCAAAAGGCATTGTAGGACTTTTTCTTAGTTCAAAGGCATTTTACAAAAAAATATTAATACGAGTACAAACATATATACGATCTAATTGAGAAACCTCCTCCTTTTCCTGAAATCGGTTAAAAAGTTCTAGTATTATGGTATTTACTTTCTTATTTATCTAAACTTCTATACTAATACTATAAATTAGCTGTATATGTGTATGTCTTTTACTCTTTCACAGCTAAATCACTGCACCGACTTCAATTAAATTTAGCATGGAAATACCTTGATTCTTGAGCAAGGAAATAAGCTACTTTAGCGGGATAACCGACATGCACGTAGACGATACCGTGGCGAAAAGCTAGTAAATATCTTGATACTGAATATATTTTGTTCGTATTATTAACCGACTTCAAAAAAAGGAGGAGGTTACTCAATTCGACCGTAATTTTTATTTTTTTTTTATGTTTGTTCGCGGATAACTTCGTCGTTTATGAACCGATTTTGATGATTATTTTTTTAATGGAAAGGTGATGTCCCAACGGTAGTACCATGATAAGGACATTAATGTCTGATGATGGCATCCAAGAGAAATCGAGTCGAACCTTGAAGTCGGTTTTATTTTTGTTAAAATTGTACTTGTTCTATTCTATCTCTAAATATATGTTAACCCTTAAACGTCGTAACGCATTTTAATATAATTTATATCATCCCACCGAAAAATAAATATAAGTTTTTCAAAGATCAACAGTACAAAACAATCTGCCCAACATCCATTTATCTATGTTCGAGAACTTATTTCAACACATTAGCTGTATAAATTTCGTTTCTTAGGCGATTCTCCGGTCGATTTTCGGTCAGTACTCCGATATCCTCATAAATACCGAACGGAGGGGCAGACCGCACCCATTCAACTCCGGACATTATGTCCACTTGCCCTGTAATTGTCCGGTAATGACTACCCCTGTTATTTACAAGCCTTGTTCCGTTATCAAGCCTCTCACATTGTTTGTTGGTCGTTTTAATACAAACTTGATTGTGAATAGTTTAGATATGATAGTGGGACTTGAGATTTGTGGACTCGGATTTATATCGTCATCAACAGCTTCTAACTGTCCACTGCTAGACATAACACGACTTTAATTAACATGTAATTATTTTGACTACTTTAATAGCCCTTTGACTGCGAAGACATTTTATTTAAATAGCTCTAATAAAAGATAGTAAACAAAGCAAAAGATTAGAATAAGGAATTATGTAATTTAATGGCATTGTTAAGTCTATTTAATCATTTGAATACTTTTCAATGTACTTATAAAATATTGGCAGTCGTAAGGACTACTAATAGAAGTGAAAACTTATAACTTAGAATGTTCTTTGTCTGTATTTCTATATGTATCAATCGAAATGGTGTATATACAGAAATACGTCACTATGTTGTCTAGTTACCAAAGCAAACCTCGTTTGGGATGAGAAGGTCGTATGTGTCATGTATGTGTGAATATTATATATTATTTATTAATTTACATTCCTAGAAGAAAAAGTAAGCAGCCGAACGAACAAACACACATCTTTTAATATAAGTTGAATTGTTAAGCAGCCAATTTAAAATAAAAACATTCTCAAATCGACTTAAAATAAAACCCATATTGAAACCTCATCAACGTATGTGTGTAAAGAGTGGTGTGTGCCAAAAATACACTTATGGTGTTCTACCCATGGCCGGGTGTGTTAGGAGGTCAGGTGGGATGAAAGGGGGGGCCGGTTCAAATTAGCAAATATTGTAACGCTCGGAGACAACGGAAGTGTTCGCTGTGTTAAAAGCCAATCCTAACGAGTTCACAATCTTTTAGAGGAGACAAGAAAAAAATTATTTTGCTAAGTTATTCTAACTTTAATAATTTTAGTAGCATGTTACATGTTTTTGAATTATACAATGCATAAAACAATGATTAGATTAACTGACAAAGTTGATTCTCAGAATATAGTCTTTGATTGAGTTTTGATGGCAGAGATTTCAACTTAGTAATCATTAACCAGCCTACCTAGAATTGCATATACAATTTGACAAAATAAATATGGAATATAATTAAATAGTTTCTCATCCTCACGATAGGAATGGAAACATAAACATAGACACGGTGCTGTAACAGATCCTGTAGCTTATTGAAATTCCATTGGAAGTTAAGACGGAATGATGATCATTTGTGATTAACTCCTGCTATTGATTCTCTCCTACTTAGCGAAACCATTTTATGTAAAAAAAATACAAACCGTTAAGTACCTACAAGAAATGCTTACAAAAAAAAATAAACTTCGACATGTTTTTCTCTCCTAATCGATAACGGCCACGGCGGCCAGTCTCAATAGAGACAAACCAACTACACAGGAGATATTTTAATGCACAAGTGTGTGCGCAAACACAGGTGCACTCTTAGTTCCTTCTCTCTCATAATCCGATGGACGGTTAACCGACACGACTGCGGAGAGATCAGGAGATTGACATTATTGAATGCGAATCTATCTATTCTTCTGTCTATAATATGTATGTATTTACAAAAAAAATAAAGTATAAATGTATTTGTATCAGTTGTCTAGTACCCCATAACACAAGCTCTGCTTATCTTGGGACTAGATGGCGTCGTGTGTTTAGATGTCCGAAATATTTATTATCATTTATCATTATTATTGAATGCGAATCAGTTCTAGTATATTATTAGATCTATACACATAGAAGTGCGTCGATGGAAGTTGCGACAAATGACGATTTACGAGGCGAGCGAGGTAGCCGCGCGCCCTGGCGGCGCGGAGACGAGCCGCGGTCACACGCCGCGGTTCCTTTAGGGCTCGTACATAATGTGGGACACTTTACTGAATACCCAAACCCAATATCTTTATTTGTCAAAAAAACGCAAGGAAAATACTAGCGTTGTCGTCTCAAGCAAAACCAGCGATGAAGAATGCAAATAAAGTTAAGATTATCCGCACTCAGATGGTTTTTACTAGATTTTTATTTATTAAACTGTAGCATAATCAATATTATCATTTAACATGCGTATATATCTTATTACCCACCGCTAATTAATAAAACCCAAACTAAATTACTCGTAACAAGAAAGCAACACTACGAGCCATTCATTCCGTTAAATGAGATAAAAACGTAATTGAACTAAACAACATCTTGAATACCAAACTACTGTTCTTAGCCAGAGGACTTCCACGTCTGAAGGTGTTTCCAAACCGACCAGCCCGCGGCTAACATCGTGACTGCCCACTCCTGTGGTTATGATAATAGGTTTGTTACTTAACCATGCCTGTTGAGGGGCTATTGTTTGTCTACAGGTTAAAATATCTTTCATACAGTAAATAATAAGTTCTAGTCTTTGATGCAGTGGCATATGCTGGTAGTATACAGCTGTCCAAAACATGCACTTACATCTCGAGTACCATACTATTATCCATAGACAGAAGTCTTCTAAAGAATTGACATCTGAAGGTGTTTCCAATCCAAGTCATGTTGGGAAGCCCGCGGCTAACTTCGTGACTGCCCACTCAGCTTGGAATGGCAATGGGTTTGTTACTTAAGTCCATCTGTTCAGTGGGTATTGTATGTCCACGGGTCGAAATATCTTTAAGTAAAAGCAGTCAAGAACAAGTGTGATGCAGTGGCATGTGCTGGAAATATGCAGCTGTCAAACACGTGTTCTTATACCAACTGATAAACAAAAATATTGTATGTATATTTGGTAGTAAGCCAATATGGAGCGGTATTACAATCCATTATTATTCTGTATCATTGAATTAACTTTCATCAACCTTATATTTAGTTTATGTATTTAAATTTCATATTACCGGACATCGAATTTCAAAAATAATTCAGATTTGATTCACATGATCTATTAAAAAAAGTATATATGTATTTCTATCAGTTGTCTAGTACCCATAACGCAAGCTCTGCTTAGTTCGGGACTAGATGGCGTTGTGTGTTATTTATTAATTTTATTTATTTCAACCTAAATTGTTGTACTAGTTTTCATTGGCTTTGTACCTATAATGTATAGTTAAAACCAAAAAATATTACGATGTAACTGATTGTATTAATGCTGAACACACATCGTGACAAAATCACAACATATCGTAAAGCAGAATAATGTGTAAAACTATATACAATTGTAATATACACTATTAAATGGCATACGTAATATAATGTACGGAATTTAACATCATCGTGTAATCGACAGATTTTTTAATAGTCCTGCTGAACATCCTTAGAAAGACGGTTTTGGTCTACTGGCAGCTTGACAAATGGGTTAATGTAGAGTTTGCTTAAATTTTTTCTTCTCTTTGAAGTTATGTTATCCAGCATATTTTGCTAGCTAAGTCGGCTCTTACAATGGATGAATAGAGATGGTTTCACTTCCTATTTTAATCTGTTATCACTGGGAATAGTAATAATAGGCTTGTACTTGTTTAAGCTGGGAGGTGTCCGGATGTGTTAATAACAGCAGTTCCCGGATCCCTCCGGTCTCAGGCGCAGAAGTGGCACACAATGTGGTTTTAGTCGGTTCGATTCCGACACGCCGCCCCGCCGCAAACCCCGGTGAGGTGACGGCCCGAGGGGGTTTCCACACGTAAAAAAAAAGTGGTTTAAGCTTTCTACTGCACCAAGTGTTCTGAGTTCTGAGTCCGGGTTTTATGTGGCCGTTTCATGTATGTTTGTAAATCCCCTGCGACGCAGGAATCCGTAGGATGTACCTTTATTCCCAATGCGGAATTTTCTTTAAAAAAATACCTTTTCATCAGATTGCATGCTGTGGTAAATTAGGTAGGTAAGTATTCTTTAATTGCAACATCAGTCGTGTCATATAATTCATAAGGATGACGTTCTTATTCCATTCTTCTGTCTCTATTATGGATGCGGCTTTTGTCTCCTTGGATATGTTCCACTGTAAGTGTGCGGAGAGCATTACCGTACGTTACTACGAACTTAATTGCTTGATTGAAATGAAGCACATTCCTCTTTGGGAAGGGGTTCTGTATGGCGGATGGTTTAATGTAACTATTTATGGGTGCCAAAAGTGTGGTTACACATGCTAAGTGTTCCGCTAATTTATGAGTTCACATTCGTATTTGGGATTTAACAGTTTAGTAAACTGATTTTTATGTTTTTCTAGAATCTAATGAAAACTTCTAATATCCCATTTCTTGTTTCTGTTGCTTGTTTTGATGTGTATATTTCTTATGATCTTGCTTGCAATGATTACTGTGTTAAGTATGCGTTTGAGTTATTGGATGAGTGAAGATGATTCTCCTGAGAAAATGGCTTGAATATAAGCATTTTGATCACTAAATAGGCCCAAATATTATTATAATAATATTTTAACAATTAATTTTACGGGAATTAACGTGATCACTTATTAAAAGGAATTACACACCTCTGGTTATGGCTGACAACAGCCAGCCCGTGACCACAGCCAGTGCAACCTGGTCGAAAGGTCAGGCAAATCAGAGGTAGGTAATACCTTTTAATAAGTATTCGCGTTAATTCCTGTAAAAATAATTCTTAATATGTCATGTAACGCGAAAGTTTGAAAGTTAGTATAATAATATTTCGTTTAAAATAATTTTAATCACTTCTCTTCGGCATGAATGGGCCGGCCCGACCGAAGTGAAACCATGGCCTCACAGAGAACCGGTGTGAAATAGCGATTGGCCTGTTTTTCACCAAGGTACCGGGGATCCATAACCCAAAAATGAAAATAATGTTTCTGCATCATTGGGCCTCCCCTCTGCACTCACCATGCTGTCATTTTAGGTTGGTCTTCTGTACGAGGGTAGGGCCGCCCGATCGAGAAGACCCGTTCGTGCTGAAGTTAGCGTGGTTCCTTGGAAATGTATTTTAGGAAAGATTTGTCGAAGTGCTGTATTGTACAAAAAAAAACAAAATTTGTTCGTTGCAATATACAAATATACCTACGTACTACATATTTTGTAAATGACACACAGATATACGTAACGTATTTCATCACATCAACAGTCTTTAAATAATAATATTGCACTGCTCACATAGACCTCTTCTCAGAAACAGAACAGGGGAGTTTTAACCTACGTTAATGTACGTAGGGGTATATAATTCATTATTAATATATAGATAGATAGATAGATTGAAAACTCTTTATATGTACACCATTATATTACATATTACAAGAGTACATAAAACGTGAAATGTAGCGTACAAAGGGCGGCCTTATTGCCAAAAGCAATCTCTTCCAGGCAACCTTAGGATGGATTAAAATGTACAGGAGAGACAGTGGTAGTTGTCGGTGCAATGAGGTTTTAATTAATTTTAATTCAATTATAAATATAACGAAAACCATATATATTTATATATAAATACTAGCTGAACCCCGCGGTGTTACCCGCGGTCATTGTTGTATCGCGAGTAACGCCGCGGGACAAAGTTAGTCTAAAAAAAGTACCCTAAGTTACTCCCCGGATCATCAGCTACCTGCCGGTGAAAGTCCCATCAAAATCCGTCCAGCCGTTCCAGAGATTACCCGGAACAAACAGACAGACAGACAGACAAAACAATTTTTTAACTACATTTTTGGTATATGTATACATACATATGCATTTAGTAAAAAGTGGTTATTTTAATATTACAAACAGACACTCCAATTTTATTTATTTGTATAGATATACATACTCATATAACACATACTTATACATACCAATAAATATACATACATATAAAAATTAACTAAATCACGTATGAGAAGTATATTTAGTTATGTATTCACAGCACACTCTAAATCGTGCCCGTTCTAATTAAGATAATGTTCATGAACCAGTTTCTTTCAATATATAATGAGTGGACAAGCGATAACAAAATGCTCATCATCATCAGCCTATCGCAGTTCACAGCTAGACATATGCCTCTCAAATTTCACGCCACTTGCTTCGATTCATGGCTTCTCGCATCCAGTACCTATCAGATGTCTTGCGCAGATCTGTGGACGTGCCGCACTACGTTTAACGAAACACTCCGAAGTCTCCCCTCAAGAACCCGTTTACCCCAACGGTAGTCAGTTCTGCGGCTTATATGACCAATCCACTACCACTTCAGCTTGTTAATCCTTTGGGCTATGTCGATGACCTTGGTTCTTTGCTGGATCACCTCATTCCTGATGCGATTCCTCAGAGAAACGCCGAGCATAGCCCTCTCCATAGCACGTTGAGCGACTTTGAACTTGTGGACCAGTCGTGCCGTTTTGTTGCAATATGGTTATGGTTAAGTTAATTACAATAAAAATCATGTTTGAGCAATGTATTCATTACTGTTTGCCAAATGAGTGACGTTATAGAAGAAATAACACTATAGGAGGAAGGGTAGCACTTACAGAAGCTGCAAGCAAGCACGTGGGCTGGCAGTCACATATAGTGAGATAAATCGCGTGCTCTGCAACCCTTATCTCATCAGCCTTAACCCTCTACTACGTAACAAAGTCCTCCCACAAAAAATATCAACCATCCTGTTGTACAAAAAAAAAGATAAAAAGTACTGAATGCTTACAACTCTTTCATCAAATTACTTAATCAAGTAGAAAAGAAAGAAAACCATTAACAAAATTACCAACTGTGAAAAAGTCTAATCCTTTTTCATTAGAAAACTTTCAAAACACGCAAAAAACCGGTGTCCACTAAAGTGAATGCTAAATCTCGTTTACCAACCGTAACTCATCCACGAAAAAACAGCTCATCTACAAAATGGAATTGGAATAAGTTCCGATTCTTCGATTCCAATTCCAAAACGAATCCATTCGGATATTTATTGGATATTCCGATTAATCTTTAATCTGCCCTCTTGTGATCCGTTTTAAAACGCGCTTATGAGTTTACTCATCATTAGAATTTCAGCTCTACATCAACGGGAGTAAGGTTGGTTTTAAGTTAATGCGCAATGGATTAAGGTAGTAAAAGTGGGTAATATTTATGAGCTTTCGAAGGAAATTCTTTTTGAATGTTTGCATTTATGAAAATATGCTCGAATGAAAGAGGGCGCTGTACCATACAGGTTGTTTCAATTATGTCACTTACATAAATAATTAATTGTACCAAAAAATTAAATAACAATAAAAAGGAAACATTAATAAAAAAGCCAACCTTACCTTACCAATAAGTCTAAATTAAAACAGATGTTTTCTATATGAATATTAAATTTGCATTGGTAAAGGTCTTCATCATTCCAATGGTTCGCGCAACTTTCTTATTTGTTTCTGTTATAAGAACCGATTCCTGAAAAAACAAACTTTAATGACATACTATCATTGTCCGAGGAATGAAGCCATAACTGTTAGCTTATCTAGCGTATATTTCAATGGTCATTAATAATGTCGGATCTGCATAAAGACTACATTTCAGTAGAGCAGTTCAAATATTTTTATCGAAAAAAAAACAATCAAAGAACTGTGGATGTTCAAATTTGCTCTGACATAAAAACCAGTCAATACGGCGAATAGATAGATTAAACAACAGCCTGTAGACGCCCGACATAGTATCGGAGGATTCGGAGGGCAATTTGTAGGATTTCACGGCGGCTAATAACGACACTCACTTCTGAGTGCCACTCTAATTGTGATCGCTGCCAAACGAACCCAAGCACCGATGTATTGCACTACATGACGATGTACACAGTCAGAAGACGAGAGTAGTCATTTACATCAACTTCTAAAAAACTCTATTTGATTTAAAGTATTGGTTTTTAAAAAATAATCTTGGTTTATTCAATAATCAATTCTATTTATTTAATAGGTGTAACCCGATTACAATAATTACTTGTTTGAATGCGAAAATCGTACTGAACGTGGAATGGTTGGTCAGTAAATAAATACCGCTTCACTATTTATGGTAGGAAATGGAATCTTTTAAAAGAAATTTATGGTTTAAACAACTTTAACATTTAACTATGATACCGTAATTTAGTAAAGTTTATTACTTTGCACATACACTAACTTTTATTAATAACTTGAGACAGAGATCAGCTTTTACAAGATTAGGTACCCAAATGAATATCATGTAATAAAAAGCATCAGCATTCGCCCTAAAACGTAATCCATTTATATTCTTCTCTAAAGTACCACCAGAAATGTGCTTCCTTCACGTACTAATTACCGTACAATGGGTGACAATCACCGCTAGTGAAGGTATTCGCCAATTTTTTCCTTCCCTAATTAAGTGGGGCCTGGGGGCGCGCCGAGTGTTCCTGGCGGCGCGTAAATCATCCCGACTTATTAAAAGAATTCTCTCAAAATCGAACCTCTTTAAGATTCCAACCTCCTTCTTGGCCCTTTGTAGGAAATTGGACTTCTTTTGCTCACGGTTATGGTTGAAATTTCAATGGATTGTAATCGTAGAATCATCCTGTATGTTCGTGTATAAAGATTTGCCATTTGAAAAGTAATGCTTTTTAATATAAGAGCTCAGGTCGCGACTGTGAATGATTTTCTCTGTATTAAATATCCAATTGGATTTATGACTTATTTTTAGGGCTGTGGAAGTGGGGAAAATTAACTTTTTTTCGTTGGCAATGTCGTAAATTTTTATGTCGATAGCTGTTAAAATGAATGTGAATTAAGTGAGATTTTACAAGTTTGTATTGCAGAAACGTTTTATTAAATAAAAAGATTTGTTTACTTTTGCAGTAATTTCAGTTATCGCGGTATACAGTAGCCTATGTGTTATTCTGATGTATAAGCTATTGTACTGTAAATTTTCATTCAAATCCGTTCAGTAGTTTTTGCGTGAAAGAGTAACAAATATCCACCTATCCATCCATCCATACTTACAAACTTTCGCGTTTATAATATCAGTATAGACTTTTAATTCTTGGTATATACACCATTTAATTTTTTTTACTTACCAATAGAGTTGTTAAATTTTATTTGCCCCAAAAATTACTGCTAACCAACTAGTATATTTTGTGAAATACGTAATTATCCCTACTAATATTACAAATACGAAAGTAACTCTGTCTGTCTGTTTCGCTTTCATGGCAAAACCACTGCACCGATTTCAATGAAATTTGGTATGGAGATACTTTAATTCTTGAAGAAGGACATAGGCTACTTTTTATCGCGATAACTGACATATACGCGGGCGGAGCCGCAAACAATATGTAGTATTAAATAAATCTTTGACAATATTTCGATATTATTACAATAACATAAAATTGAACCCTAGACAAATATGAACAGATTTATAAACAAACAATAATAACATCTCAATTCATCATCAAACAGGACTTATGCAGCTCATTACAGCATCAAAGCCTTTGTACATTGGCTATGATAACATTGTATTGATAGGACACTCGCCGGGGGCAGTTGTTGGTGGTTAGCGAATAATACAAGGTCCTCGGTTTGATTTCGAGGGCTACTCGCGCTGAAATCAAAACATGCAGGTAAGAATATATCAAATATCCCCTACTGTAGGGTGACCACGGTTCTACAAGTTTCTTAAGAAAACTTTGCCTTATAAAATGCTCATTTTTAAGAAAGTTTTCTTAAAAGAATATTGAAATTGACGTAAGTTTCAGTAATTCGAGGTGTAAGTCTTCATTACTACTAGAGTAGCCTATCATCATCTAGCTCATTTATTTGTATAGGTAGATAGGTAGTGTTTTGCATTGGTTCTACTTTACAACTGTTAATAAATAAATGAACTTCTCATCGTAATAAATCATTTTTAGGTTAAGTGAACTGATTAGCTCTACATAATATTAGAACTTATCGAAGAAGCTATATATGAACCAACCAGGACCGACTTAGAACTCCACTATTTTACTCCTAGAAAAATATTTTACACATTGAAATTTTGATTATAATAGACTTTTAAGTGGAAGACGTTCTCATTTATAAACTCAATTCCTTGTCACCCGATTTCCTACATCCAAACGGCCTCGTTCTAAATAAAAACATTGCTCCCAAATCGCTTCTATTTCCCGGCATCTGTATCTGAAACCACTTGTTATTTACCCCTCTGAACCCACACATACTACCTTATACCGTTCACAATAGAGTTCAAATTGTGTATTTTTAAGTGTGGAGTTATGTTGGCAGTGTTATAGGTATGAGATTGCAAGGAGTCGCGTGTGTGGCAACATTAAGGCGAATAAAATTTAAATATGGCAACACTCGCTCGCGCTATAAAAGAAACAAAATAACATAAAGAGGAATAAAAATATAATATAATATAAAAATGGTTTAGGTGTTCGCTCCACCTGCCGGCAAAGCGTGGATTGTAATTCGAATAATGTAGTTACTATGGCTCTTTTATTTTCATTTTGGTTTAGCAAATTTAGGTAATAATACGTGATTAATGTATAGAATATAGTCCACCCAAATGTGAGTGATTAAATATGCCTCTGTCTACCTCTTCGGGGATAAACGACGGGAAAATGTGAATTTAATAGTTTTCTCATAATTATTTTTCGAACACAGCGCCATCTAGTCCCAAACTAAGCAGAGCTTGTTTTATGGGTATTCGACAACTGATATTACCACGGATATTACACACATTTCACACTAATACATAAAGGCGAAAGTTTGTGAGTGTGTATGTTTGTTACTACTTCACGCAAAAACTACTGAACGGATTTAGATAAAAGTTTACAGTAATATAGCTTATACATTAAAATAACACATAGGCTACTATTTGCCGCGATAACCGACACACACGCGGGTAGAGACGCTGGCAACAGCTAGTACATACATATATTCTTTTTTTGTAAATACATTTCAATTATATGTATACAGAAAACACCTAAACTCCGAAACAAATGTAATTTATACTTTCGATTGTTGGTACTTGATGGAAGTTGTAATACATTTTAGAATCAAACTCACTTATATGTCATAGGGCGAAACCGGCCAGGTGTGAATTTAATTAAAATAGTGAAATAAGTATAAGTGAGTGTGATTCTAAAATGTATCCGAAACAAATATTTGTAGATCATAGAACCATTTGGTCCGACCCTTGAATCGAACCCGAGACCTTACGCACAGCAGTCGCATACTATTCACTACCGCTGCTCCACCGAGGCAATTAGGACTATACAGTTGGAGAGTCACGCTTCGGCATGCATGGGCCGGCTCGACCGGAGTGACAGGACCTAACAGAAAACCGGTGTGAAACAACGCCTGCGCTGTGTTTCAACGAGTGAGTGAGGATATCGGAGGCCCATATCCCAATCCCTCCCCCTATCCCTCTCCTCATCCCCCAAAGGCCGGCAAAGCACTTGTGACGCCTCTGGTATTGCGGGTGTCCAGGGCCGGCGGTAGTCGCTTACCATCAGGGTCAGCTCGTTTGCCCCTATTAAATAAAAAAAATGTACTTTTCACAAAAAAATAGGGGATACTTTTCCATTTTCTACATTTACGATATGTAATTAACACAAACATCACACAGTAGTCGCATACGATGTGAAATATCTTACACTTCACGTACCATCTGATCTGACTTACGACTCATGTAGCACCGCGCGCAATCATAGGTCAAATCAATTAAATCATTCAACAGATTTCTTCTCTCAAGTTAAGAACATGTTTTTTATATCAAAACATGAGTGAGCGTAATGGCCGTGTTCACCAACGTCCCCTAAAATTTAAGGGACCACTTAGAGAGAGTTAGGTGACCTTTATAGATATTTTCATTTTCACCAATCTTTAGGGACGACCTAAGTGCTTAGGCGTCTCTTACAATTAAGGGACTCGAATATTGACCACCTCACCAACCCCTAACAAATCCCTACAAAATAGGAGGCCCTTATTCAGGTGTCACTTAGCATGGTGAAAACGAAATTAGGTAAGATATACATTTACCTACGTTAAGGGGTTCCTAGTTAGGATATTGTTTAAGTACAGTTGGTGAAGGCGGGTATTATTATCCCCATCATGTCAAAGATCTGATATCTCACTCATTATTTGACGGACACCTCTACAACTCTATTCCATCAGGTACCTTCTCCCACAGGTCAAACTCAGCTTGTATACGTCTAAACTCTCCTCTTACATAATTCCGTCTCTTTACGAAATCACTCCCATAGATTTATGAAGAGCAAACGGATAGATGTATTACATGAATAATTAATTATTTATATACTAAGTACATGATAATATCAAATGAAATGTCGAAAAACTTCCAAAACTGGTCGAAGATAGTAAAGGTAGTATAAGATTATGAATAACTAGCGGACCCACGCAACCTCGTTTGCGTCTCCTATTGCCCGTGGCGTGATAATTTTCCCCCGTTTTAAAGTAAAGCGTAAAGCTGAAGAGTTTGTTTGTTTGTTTGAACACGCTAATCTCAGGAACTACTGGTCCGATTTGAAAAATTCTTTCAGTGGTAGATAGCCCATTTATCGAGAAAGGCTATAAGCTATATATCATTACGCTAATACCAATAGGAGAGGAGCACCAATGAAAAATGTTTCAAAAACGGGGGAAAATTATTACGCGACGGGCAATATAAAGCGCAAACGAGGTTGCGTGGGTCAGCTAGTATTAGTATAGATTTCATTCATTACTTTCATTTTTTTTCATTCGGCGTTATCTATTGTTAATAGGAAACAAAAATATTTTACGTATACTCGGTATAGTATTTGTTAACAATTAAGTGATTGTGTTCATTCTCTTTCTTTTAATGCAACTCCCGCCTTATGTATATATGTACATTCTATGACTCGGAACAACAATTTGTGAATCACACAAAGTATCGTCCCATTTGGGGGTTTAACCCACAACACTCAGCAGAATCAATTAAACCACTTCTCCAACCGAGACGTCGATTCTTTGCTTTTGTCCCAAATTTTGTAACATGAAAACCACAACTTCAACATTCTAATCCTGCTTTTATAACTCTGTCAACCTTACATCAACATGCTCCACTGTACCAATCAAACGAAATACGTCATAACCGAGCCATATGTCCGCACAAACACACAAACACACGTACAAGAGCAAAGTAAATATTTTTGCACGTTACAAGCAACATTTGGTGGTAGTCGTATATTCAAATGAGCGCCAATAACAACATTTACGGCCGCACATAAAACTACAATCGAACCGTACGAATAAATATCAGACCTTTGTAACTTATAACAGGAGGTACACTGATCTGTTGTAGCCGCTGGAAGTGGCACTGCTCTCTTACTCTGACATCAAATCAAATCAATTCATTTATTTACATCGAATGTATGTAGTTACATGAATAAGGTCTTTGGTACTGTGTTAGTCTCAATACAAACTGCCAAAAACAAAAATTATTGTCATATAAAATAGGTCATGTCAACTTTAAACACTGATATACAATTGGATTAAAATAAATTTAAAATAGTACATAGTGATTGATATTTATAAATTAAATTAAAGCGAGTCCCATACTATTAATACATTTGATATGTCAAAGTATGTATTAGAAAATAAATTACAATTTGTTATTAAGATAACATAGTACGGAATAATAGCATTTGTCAAGTAATAATAATGCATACTCTCGGTCACGTATTGAGAGTGATCAAATTTTGCTTATTTTGAAGGTATATTACGTACGTGAAGTAATAATCTTAGGTATACTCCTTTTAACAAAAACACTACAAACGGAAAAGTATGAAATTTGCACAGTTTAAATGAAGAAAGAGTGTTGAAAAGTAAAGGAAATAAAAATAAGTACATAAATGAATTATGGGCGAATGTCTTCCACTGGGTGATCACGCAATGTGTTACTGTACCAAATGTTTTAGCTATCTTCTTCTATCAAAAAAGAAGTTATTCAAACCTGCCTTCGAGGTAATAGTGCACTCGCTTGTTTAAAGGTTTGAAGATCGTTTTGCCTCCTCTTGTAAGTTCCTCTGATTTAAGTTAGTGAATGGGTTATGTA